>JAAGEH010000409.1:394916-428819 GCA_011751065.1 Lasiurus cinereus | reverse complement strand
GGAAAAGGGGGGTCCTTTGGGACCTCACAGGGTGATCTGACCCGAAATTCCCTTTTTGTTTCATTTATTGATTTTTTTTTTTAACAGAGGAAGGGAGAGGGACAGAGAGTTGGAAACATCGATGAGAGAGAAACCTTCATCAGCTGCGTCCTGCACACCCCTCACTGGGGATGTGCCCGCAACCAAGGGACATGCCCTTGACCAGAATCGAACCCAGGACCCCTCAGTCCGCAGGCCGACGCTCTATCCACGGAGCCACACCGGTTTCTTTGGCCGGAGGATATTTTCTCTATTGATTTTTAGAGAGAGTGGAAGGGAGAGGGAAAGACAGGGAGAAATATTGATGTGAGAGAAACACATCGATTGGCTGCCTCCTGCACACGCCCCAAATCAGGGCCTGAGCTGGGGAGAAAGCTTGTCCGGAATCCGACCCCCGGGGACCCTTCAGTCCACAGGCTGACGCTCTACCCACTGAGCACACCGGCCAGGGCTATTTTCGGCTTCCCCTTCCCACCCCCACCCCCGAATCAGCTTTTATTGAGTGGCACCGAGGAACAGTGTGGGGAACACGGCCAACAAAATCTCTCTTGCGCCCTGACCGGTGTGGCTCAGTGGATAGAGTGTCGGCCTGCAGACTGAAGGGTCCCAGGTTCGATTCCGGTCAGGGCATGTACCTCGGTTGCGGGCACATTCCCAGTAGGAGGTGTGCAGGAGATGGCTGATGGCTGTTTCTCTCCCATTGATGTTTCTAGCTCTCTATCCCTCTCCCTTCCTCTCTGTAAAAATATATATATTTTTTAAAAAAAACATATCTTGGCAGGTGCCCCTCAGGCCACTGTTCAAGAGCAAGGCAGAGAGGAGGAGAGGGCTCCTCACCCAGCACAGGGAGGACCCCTGGGCGCCCACCCCCAGCGTCCAGCCCTGGCTCACCCTGGGCTCCTGGCGGCCAAGCCTGCTGGCAGCCCCCAGGGACCCTCGGAGCCTCCTTCCCACCTGTGTTAGGAGACACTCTCACCCAGAGCTTCCTCAGTTCTTGCTCCCTACTCACCTTGCCTCTCCCTCTGTCCGCCTTCTTTCCAACAGCGCGGAGGTCAGAGAGGCAGGGAGCAGAGGGAGCAGCGAGTCTCGGGGGCTGGTGATGGCTCTACCCTGTTTCCCCGAAAGTCAGACATCCCCCGAAAATAAGAGCTACTTCCCGTTTTGTCTCTCGCTGTCATATAAGACATCCCCTGAAAATAAGACCTCCCCGATCATCAGGCCTCCCCCAAACATAAGGCCTCCCCGGAATAGAAGGTCCCCAAAGCTACCGTCAGGCGTCTGACTCCTGATTTTTTTTTAAATATATGTTATTGATTTTTTACAGGGAGGAAGAGGGAGAAATAGAAAGTCAGAAACATCGATGAGAGAGAGACATCGATGAGAGAGAGACATTGATGAGAGAGAGACATCAATGAGAGAGAGACATCAATCAGCTGCCTCCTGCACGCCCCCAACCGGAATTGAACCTGGGACCTTTCAGTCTGCAAGCCGACGCTCTATCCACTGAGCCAAGCCGGTCTCGGCATGACTCCTGATTTAAAGAGACCTCGCCCTGCCTGAGCAGCTCCAGCAGCGCTGCTGAGCTGGTTGGTGTTGACAACGACTACCATACTGTACCGTTTACAGGTAATAAATTTCCTTTTTTTTTTTTTGTTCATCAATAAACGTGTACCGTATTCTTCTTCATGGAAAAATAAGACATCCCCTGAACATAAGATCTAGCGCATCTTTAGGAGCAAACATTAATAGAAGACACTGTCTTACTTTCAGGGAAACAGGGTAGCTTTGAGGGAAATGGAGGGCCAGGACAGGGTTCTGAGCAGAGCAGGGAGCAGCTCTGGCCTCGTCAAAGGATCACTCTTTAAAAAAAAAAAAAAAAAACTAGCGGCTGGATGCACGAAATTCATGTAAGAGGCTCTACCCTCACAGCTGCAGCTTCATCCACCAGGTCTTCCGGAAAGACGTGGGGTGCAATTAGCATATTACAGTTTTAGTATTATAGACTAGAGGCCTGGTGCATGAAATTTGTGCACTGGGGCAGCGGGGGGGGCGGGGGCAGATCCCTCCACTTGGCCTGCACCCTCTCCAGTCTGGGATCCCTCTTGCAATCTGGGACTGCTGGCTGCTAACTGCTCACCTGCCTGCCTGCCTGATTGCCCTTAACCCCTCATCCTGCCAGCCTGATTGCCCCTAATTTGTTCTCCTGCCAGCCTGATCACCCCTAACCGCCTCTGCCTCAGCTCCAGGCCTAAGCTGCAGGCTGCCTCCCTCTGCAGGAGGTGACCTGGCAGATCAGGGGAACCCCATGACCCCTGCACCCCGCTGCTGCTGTCTCTGCCGGCCTGAGCTTGGGCCCTTTGCTGCCTGAGCCTCAGCTCTTGCAGCTGCTGTGGCTCTGTCTGGAAGAACATCCGGACGCTTGTCCAAAAGACATCTGCCCTAATTAGCATATTACCCTTTTATTAGTATAGATATTTTTATTGATTTCAGAGAGGAAGGGAGGAGAGATAGAAACATCAATGATGAGAGAGAATCATGGGTCAGCTGCCTCCTGCATGCCCCCCACTGGGGATCAAGCCCAAAACCTGGGCCTGTGTCCTGCCTGGGAATCAAACCATGACCTCCTGGTTCATAGGTCAACACTCAAAACACTGAGATATGCTGGCCGGGCAGATGTGTGAAGCTCTCTTTCATTTCTTTTCACTGCTGTGTCGTTAGATTTCTCTTTAATTCAAACGATACAATTCATTGTAAAGAAGTTAGCCCTAACCAGTGTGGCTCAATGGATAGAGCGTCAGCCCGAGGACTGAAGGGTCCCGGGTTCGACCCCATCCAAGGGCACATGCCTGGGTTAGTAGGCATGATCCCCAGTGGCGGGCACACAGGAGGCAGCCAATCACCGATTCTCTCTCATCATTGATGTTTCTAACTCTTTCTCCATTTCCCTTCCTCTCGTAAGTCAATAAAGATATAGATACGTATAGCCAAAACCGATTTGGCTCAGTGGATAGAGCATCGGCCTTCGGACTGAAAGGTCCCAGGTTTCATTCTGGTCAGGGGCATGTACCTGGGTTGCAGGCACATCCCCAGTGGCGGGTGTGCAGGAGGAGCTGATCGATGTTTCTCTTTCATCAATGTTTCTAACTATCTTTTTTCCTTCCTCTCTGTGAAAAATGAATAAAATATATTTTTTTAAAAATACCTTTTTTTCTATTACAGGTTCTTTCCTAAAATAATAAACATTAAAGTACATTTATCAACTTCCTTTTCAGTAATCATTGAGATGTCTAGTCTTTATTCACTGATTCAAATTAATCAAAACAAATTTTGTTCACAAATTAACCTTTTGTTCACTGATTAAGGTGGAACATCATGTTGCATGTTTCCTAAAAGGAAGAACTCCAATTCCTGGACTGAACGCTCCTTATTCCAGGGGAACTAGCTGTATGGTCAGGGCTGGCGTTACCTGATCTCCTTTGCATTCATATTCCTGAACGATTTGGTCTTAAATATCTCTTTCTTTAAGCTTTGACAGACTGGAGTCACGAGAGAGATAAATGTTCAGCTTTCTACATGTACACCAAAGAGTTCCTATTTTTTGAAGGTAGAAGTAATTCACCAGTAAAATACGTTGGAGGTTTAAAAATTTTTTAAATAAAATTTTTAATATATTTAATATATATACAGAAAGGAAGGGAAAGGGATAGAGAGATAGAAACATCGATGAGAGAGAAACATTGATCAGCTGCCTCCTGCACACTCCCAATTGGTTATGTGCCTGCAACCAAGGTACATGCCCTTGACCGGAATCAAAACTGGGGCCCTTGAGTCCACAGGCCGATGCTCTATCCACTGAGCCATACTGGTTAGGGCAGGGTTTAGAATTTTTTTATTTAAAAAAATTTTTTTTTTGTTAATTCTCACCCAAGAATATTTTTCCCATTGATTTTCAGAGTGGGTGGGGAAAGGGAGAGAGAGAGCAACATCGATGTGAGAGAGACATAGTGACTGCGGCAATGCCAGGTACATACCCTTGACTGGGAATATAACCAAGATCCTTCAGTGTGTGGGCCGACTCTCTAACCACGGAGCCACACTAGCCGGGGCAGGGCTTAGAATTCTATTACGGAGTCATCCTCCAAAAACTTTCACTTTATTCCAAAGTGTTTCCTTTATTTAGGTTTTATGGGCCTCCTTCAATCGGGATTATAATTTCGGAGAAAAGTGTCTTTCCAACTGTTTTGAAGTGTACACAAAAATGTACAATCCTTTTGGTTTTATTTCCTGTTTATTTCCCTGTTCATTCCCAATGTAACCAATCTTTGTCATTATTTAGTTTTTTTCCCCTCCAAATCACTTTTTTTCTTTTATTTTTAAATTTAATAAATCTTTATTGTTCAGATGATTAATTTGTTTCTCTTCAGAGTCACTTTTACCAAGCATTTTCTGAGTGTGTGTGTGTTTTTTTTTATTGTATCCTTCCTTCTGCTTTGATTACAAATAATTTCTTTTTCTTACTTCTTGTGTTGATTATTAAAATTTCCACCAAAACTGGTGTGGCTCAGTGGATAGAGCATCAGTCTGCAAACTGAAGGGTCCCAGGTTCGATTCCAGTCAAGGGCATGTGCCTTGATTGCGGGCATATCCCCAGTAGGAGGTGTGCAGGAGGCAGCTGATGGATGTTTCTCTCTCATTGGTGTTTCTAACTCTCTATCCCTCTCCCTTCCTCTCTGTAAAAAAACCCAATAATATATATATAAATTTATTTCCATTTCTTATTTTCACTACCTTGGTGCATCCATTTCTCATTATTCAGACTGACATTTGACCTACTCTTTTCTTCTCACCTCTTCACTTATTGTAAAAATATAGCAATTTTGAGAAGAATGAAAAAAAAAACCCATACAATATTCTAAGAGTCTTATTAGTTAGTTATATTAATTTCTGTGCAGTGTTTCCTTTTAATATATTTTTATTGATTTTTTACAGAGAGGGATGGAGATCGATGAGAGAGACATCGATCAGCTGCCTCCTGCACGCCCCCCACTGGGGATGTGCCCGCCACCAAGGTGCATGCCCCTGACCGGAATCAAACCCAGGACCTTTCAGTCTGCAGGCTGACGGTCTGTCCACTGAACCAAACCGGTTTCGGCTGTGTCTCCTTTTAAGCCCTTGTCCAAAAGTACAAAGAGTGTCATACAGCCACAATTATGCTTTTTTTTTAATTATAGAAGGAGGGGCGAGAGAGAGAGAGACACGTGTTGCTCCACTTATGACTTCTTGTGCGCTGAGCAGGGATGGAACCCGAAACCTGGGCATCTTGGGATGGTGTTCCCACTCACCCAGCTGTGGGCCAGGGAAATTCTGCAGCTTTTACTGCACAGGACAGGTGTTTGTCCTGATTCGGCACGGTCTTCCTAGTGATGGCTTATGGTGGCTTCCTGAAACAAATTAGGCCCGAGCTGAACTTCCTTGCATTAAACTTGTCCCCTGTCATTTATCCGGATCTCATCCACCTATTTCCACAACTGGGCCACGGCCTTTTCCCCCACGGGTGGGGCGATCCTATTAACCGACACTGAAGTGAGTTTTGATCCGAGTTGTGAGACTTCTAGTTGGCGATTTCCCGGGGTCACAGATGCCCCTCCCCTGCAGGCTCAGCCCTTCTCCAGAAAATGGGTCACACGGGACAAACATCGAAACATAGTCACGCAGCATCTTACATACCCTGTTTCCCCAAAAATAAGACAGTTTCTTCTATTAATTTTTTGGTCCCAAAGATTTGCACTAGGTCTTCTTTTCAGGGGATGTCTGATTTTTCCATGAAGAAGGTACATATGTATTGTTGAACAAAAAAAAAAAAAAAGGAAATGTATGACCTGTCTACGGTACGGTAGTCGTTGTCATCACAAACCAGCTCACTGATGGGCCACAGCACACCCGGAGCTGTTCAGGCCGTGCGAGGTCTCTTTACATCAGGAGTCAGACGCCTGACGGTAGCTTCGGGGGGAGGGGCCTTCTATTCCGGGGAGGCCTTATGTTCAGGGGAGGCCTTATGATTGGGGAGGTCTTATGTTTGGGACGATGCATTCTATGACAGCGAGAGGCAAAACTGGAAGTGTGCCCTGACCGGTTTGGCTCAGTGGATAGAGCATCGGCTTGTGGACTGGGTCCCAGGCTCGATTCCGGTCAAGGGCATAAACTTAGGTTGTGGGCACATCCCCAGTGGGGGGCATGCAGGAGGCAGCTGATGGATGTTTCTCTCCCTTTGTTGTTTCTAATTCTCTGTCCCTCTCCCTTCCTCTCTGTAAAAAAAAAAATCAATAAAATATATTTAAATAAAAAAACTGGAAGTAGGTCTTATTTTGGGGGGATGTCTTACTTTCGGGGAAATGAGGTATTAAAATTAAACGTGTGGCTTCCCCCATCTGGTCTAAGGTCTTTGGTGCCCAATAAAGTGAGAGCCTTGATGGAAAGCTTTCCCACACTACTGACATGTATAAGGTTTCCCACCAGCACAGCTGCTCTTGTGAACTGGGAGGCGTGGGAGCAGTGGCTGCAGGCTTTTCCACCTTCATGATATTGGTACAGTTTCTCTCCAGCATGCCTCCCTTCGTGCAGTACGTGCGACGCATGGTCGCTAAAGGCTTTGCCATATTCATTACGTTTGTCACATGCATAGTGTCTCTCCAGTATGAGTCCTCTGATAAACATGCTAAGGTAAGCATGCTGGCTAAAGAGATTTTCCTCTTTTGTCATGTTCATAAGGTTTCTCATGGGCACACATTTTTTTGCTGTTGTTGTAGTAAAACGAAGTGAAAAGGAAGTCCCATGCTCATCACATTCGTAGCCTTGCTCTCCACTATGATTTCTCAGATACCGAATAAGAGATGGGAGCTTTGTACAGTCTTTCCCACATTCATGATGTTCACAGGTTTTTCTCCCCACTATGAGTTCTCATTTTATCTGAGACAGAGATGACCTATGGGTAAAAAAATAAAAATCTTCACTTCATTTACATTCATAAAATTTCTTCCCTGTACACAGGTTTTTCCCCAGGTTTATACGGATTGCCTTTACACGGTTTCTTCCCTCACAAGATTTCCTGATAATATATTTTTTTAAACAAAATTATGCTCTAAGCGTTGAGCTCCTGAAATCAATTGGATGGAATGTTCTTTCGGAATAATTCTCTGTGAAGAAACTACATCTGAATGGAAGCTGCATTTTCCCACAATTTCAGCATTTCCCCCCCAATCCCCATCCAGGGTCACTACTTGCCACTGTTTCTATTCCACTGGCACAATCCTTCCCATGTGTTCCCTTCTGCTTTTCTGATTGGTCCTCAGATTCCCAATCACCTGCTAATCCCAGAACTCAGTCTCCCACAGTGGATCTTACCGGGCTCCTGTTGCTAGGGAATTCTTCACCAGAAATAGCCTTTGTGGAGGATAAACTCTTGGCTGCTAGGTCTGTTCTTCCATTCGGGAAGGTAAAGAAAAACAATTTGGCAAAACCAGTTTGGCTCAGTGAATAGAGCACCGGCCTGGGGACTGAAGGGTCCCAGGTTCGATTCCGGTTGGGGGCATGTACCTTGCTTGCGGGCACATCTCTAGTGTGGGGCATGCAGGGGGCGGCTGATTGATGTCTCTCTCTCATCGATGTTTCTGACTTTCTATCTCTCTCCCTTCCTCTCTGTAAAAAATCAATAAAATATATTAAAAAGAAAGAAAGAAAGAAAACAGACGAAGAGAACACCATTAGGGGAAACAATGTACCATAAGAAAAGGGTAATAAGCTAATTAGACCAGATGTCTTCCGGATGTCCTTCCTGATGAAGCATGGGCTGGAGGGAAGCCAGCCGGGTCCTGGGTGCTGGAGGGAAGCTGGTGTCGTCGGCTGGGGGAACTCTTGCACAAATTTCCCTGCATCGGACCTCTAGTACAAAACAAGCAGACATTCCAAAAGATGAAATGTTCAGGATGACAGCATCCCTCGTTAATGCTTAGGCATCTCCAACTCCTGATATGTCAGCCTGTTTAAGTCCATTCCTGCCTAAGCCAGTGTTGCTCAGTGGATAGAGTGTTGGCCTGCGGACTGAACGGTCCCAGGTTCAATTCCGGTCAAGGGCACGTACTTTGGTGGTGGGCACATCCGAAGTAGGGAGTGTGCAGGAGGCAGCTGATCGATGTCTCTATCGATGTTTCTAACTCTCTATCCCTCTCCCTTCCTCTCTGTAAAAAATCAATAAAATATATGAAAAATAAACAAACAAACAAACAAACAAGCTTGTCACAATGGCAATATCATAGCCAATGAGGTTCATCCAAGGGGCGATTATTGCTAATTGGAAAAAAAACACACACATATCCTTGGGTGAGGATTTTTTTTTTAAAGTCACCTCATGGACATATGTTCCTTCGTTTAGAGTCTAAACTTTAGAAAGAATATTCCAGAAAAGACCAGAATTGTTTGTCCCTGATGTGTGGTGGCTGAATAGTCAGGAGGCTTTGCTGGTACCTTGAAGGACAGTATGACTCATCAGATTTACCCTGTTTCCCCGAAAATAAGACAGGGTCTTAGATTAATTTTGCTCCCAAAGATGCGCTAGGTCTTATTTTCAGGGGATGTCTTATTTTTCCATGAAGAAGAATATGGTACGCATATATTGTTGAAATTTATGACCTGTAGACGGTATGGTAGTCGTTGTCATCACCAACCAGTTCATGGATGGGCTGCAGTACAGCGGGAGCTGTTCAGACAGTGCAATGTCCCTTTAAATCAGGAGTCAGACGCCTGACAGTAGCTCTGGGGGCCTTCTATTCCGGGGAGGCCTTATGATCAGGGAAGTCTTCTTTTCCAGGGGAGGCCTTATATTACAGCAAGAGGCAAAACTGAAAGGTCTTATTTTGGGGGGATATCTTACTTTCGGGGAAACAGGGTACCTTGAAGGACAGACAGTATGACTCATCAAATTTACTGCCTCTTCTGTTTCCCTCCGTGGACAAATGACCGGCTGAGGGGCCATCCATTTATCCGGGCCAGGGGGAAAGTGGGGATGTCGCACACATCCATTCCCCTCGAGATCCAGGGGATGCGGCCACTTAACCAGCGACAAGCTGCCAGGAGCCACAGACGGAAGTCTCAAGAGCCTGGAAGGCTCAGTGGGTAAAGCATTGGCCCACAGACTGCAGGGTCCCAGTTTCAATCTCAGCTAAGGGCACCTGCCCCAGTTGTGGGCTTGATCTCCAGTGTGGGACATGCAGGAGGCAGTGGATCAATGATTAGCTCTCACCATTGATGTTTCTCTCTCTCTCTCTCTGAAATCCTATATAATAAATCCTATATGATAAAAGCCTAATAGGCTGAAACCGGTTTGTCTCAGTGATAGAGCGTCGGCCTGCGAACTGAAGGGTCCAGGGTTTGGTTCCGATCAAGAGCATGTACCTTGCTTGCAGGCGCATCCCGAGTGGGGGCCGTGCAGGAGGCAGCTGATTGATGTCTCTCTCTCATCGATGTTTCTGACTTTCTATCCCTCTCCCCTCCTCTCTGTAAGAAATCCATAAAATATATTTTTTAAAAATAAATTAAAAATAAAAGCCTTACCAAGACCGGTTTGGCTCAGTGGATGGAGCGTTGGCTTGCAGACTGAAAGGTCCCAGGTTCGATTCTGGTCGGGGGCATGTACCTTGCTTGCGGGCACATATTCACTATGGGGTGTGCAGGAGGCGGCTGATCGATGTATCTCTCTCATCGATGTTTCTGTCTATCCCTCTCCCCTCCTCTCTGTAAGAAATCCATAAAATATATTTTTTAAAAATAAATAAAAAATAAAAGCCTAATAGGCAAATCAACTGAACCACAGAACAACCTGTGGAACAATCAGTCGCCATGACTCGCAACGACCACCAGGGGGCAGACGCTCCACGCAGGAGCGGCCCAGAGCCTGCAGGACCCAGGCCAGCCCAGGCGGGTGCCAGGGAGGGGGGGGCCTCCTGATTGCTCACCAGCCCGCCGCCCCCACAGAGGGATGTGACTGGCAGCGGCAGGGGGCGGGGCCGGCGAGTGGGCGGGGCCAGGCTGGCCAAGGCAGGTGCCAGCCAGGCCCTCCTCCCCCCAATCTCCCCACCCGTTCCCCCACAGCAGATCGTCCCTGATTGCTAGCCAGGCCTAGGGACCTTACCCATGAACAAAATTCGACCATTGGGACTCTAATAAGAAAAGAATAAGAAGAGGAAGAAAAGAAGAGGAGGAAAAGGAAGAGGAAGAGGAAGCAGCAGCAGCAGCAGCAGCAGCACCTGTGCGGGAAGTAGTGAGAGGGCCGCTGGTCCGCGGCGGAAAGGCTCCGGGCTGAAACCAGGACACAGGTCCGAGTCAGTTCCGGGCCAACCCATGGACCTCGGAGAAGAGCAGAACTAGCGGACCAGAAGTCTCCGCGGCGAGGCCACCGGACCAACCGCGGACACCGGACCGTCCAAAGGAAGCCGCGCTAGTTCTTCTGGGAGTTATAGTCCTCAGCTCGGCCCTCCACCCCCACCCCCCACCGCCTGACATGGGTCCCTTCAGTCGGTGCAACGGGTGCCCGGAGAGTCCGACTTCGCAGAAAGCGGGCCAGTGAGGCCGTCGACTCAGTGGGCGGGCACTAAACCTCGGTCTTCGGGGACGTTACGTCCAGGCTCCCGGCCAGGCCGAGGCCTAGGCCCACTGTGATGCTCAAGGTCTCCCGCTGGGCAGGCGTGCTGACTGACCCCCGACGCGGCTGGAGGCTCTGCAGATTCCGGGGTGGGGGAACCTGGGGTTGATAATAAGGGGTCGTCGGGACTCCTAGTTACACACACACACACACACACACACACACACGTACTACGCCTCCCAGAAGGCACCGCGGCACTGGTGTCCACCTGGACCGTGTGCCGGAGTGGGCGGTAGTAGCGAAGCCTCTCGGAAGTTGTAGTCTTCATCCCGATAGAGCTGGCGGACCACATCTCCCAGGAGGCCATGCGACAACGCCGAGGCCTTCTCCGCACCTTCGGTCTGCAGCACGGATTTAAAATATGCCGCCTTCAAAGAGACACATTCCTGGGACGCAGTGAAAATAAATGTCACTTTCTATATACGACAAAATGTTATGTCACTGCCCCAGACCCGTCCTTTTTCTGTTTCCTAGGATGAAACCCAGAAACGATAAGACGTTCCCTTGCTCCTTGATTCTTCTGTATCTTTTTTTCTTTTTGCCCCACTCCTTTTATATATATATTTTTTATTGATTTTTTACAAAGAAGAAGGGAGAGGGACAGAAAGAAACATCGATGAGAGACATCGATCAGCCGCCTCCTGCACACCCCACAGTGGAGATGTGCCCGCCACCAAGGTACATGCCCCCGACCGGAATCGAACCTGGAACCTTTCAGTCCGCAGGCCGACGCTCTATCCACTGAGCCAAACCGGTCTCAGCTGCCCCACTCCTTTTTGATGTCTCTGTTCACCATCTAAGCTGGGGGCCTGTCCGCTAAGCCGTTATGCGACGGGCAGGGCAGTGAATATAACGGAGCAGTAAGTACAGCAGCCGGGAATCGAATTGCAGTAATGAACACTCGGACTGGAGAGGAAAAGTTGCGCACGCAACCCGTGGGTGGCCCTCTGGGAGTTGTAGTTCGAAGCGCGCCAGCTCAGGCGCACTACAAGCGAACACCGAACGCGGCCTTCGACTGCCCTGCCAGGAAACAGTAAAGCGTGGGAGGTTTGGGTACAACCGTGAGGATGAGGCCGTCTGGTTCTGCGAACCGAGCTCGAATCCAGCCGAACGCCTAACATCGCGAACACGGAAACAACCGAAAGCGCGCGCGGCGCCCTCTGGGTGATGTAGTTCGCTCCCAACTGACGTGGCCTGCCTGCGGTCTTTGTATCCGCCGTCAAGCGGTAAGTAGTCCAGGGCGTAGCGGGGCTGCCAACACGGGCCGTTGTCCGCAGACCTCGCTCGGATTCCGATGCTTGCAGAAGCAATTTTGGAGCTGCGGTGGGCGGGGGGACGAGTCAGGCTTGGAACAACCCGGATGCGAGCGCGCAGCCCAATGGGAGCTGTAGTCCGCCCACTGTTGGCGCAGGCGCAGTTTCTGTCGGTACCGGTTCTGACGCCCGGCGGGTAAGCGAAACTGGGGTGTCCGGGCTGGAGAGGCCACGTGGACCGGGGACCCGGCGTCTGCCCGGGGGCTCTGCCCTCAGCGTGTACCCACCACACGCGATCATGTCGAGTCCGTTTGTCTTTGCTCCCCGGGCGGGTCGCGTAGGGGGCGGGGCCGGAGGTCTGAGAGCGGCGGCCGGGGCCTCGCTGTGGCGCCAGGGGTCGCCGCCTCCCGGCTTTGGGGCGCCAGGGACCCAGCCAGCCTGACCTGCAGCCCTCGCCTGCTGTGCGGATTCCAAGGGTGGGAAAGGCTCAGGTTCGCAAGACCGAGTCCCTATGCAGCCTCGCCTTCCTAAGGGGCCTTCTCTCCCAAAGCGTGGAGGTGGGGGTGGGGGGAACCCAGAAACACGAGGTTTTCATCCCAGGCCACGGGGACCCAGAAAAGAGACGCATGATTACTATGCCAGGCAACGTGCAAGCTCCTTTACTCAATCAACCAGGTAGATGTTCTTTTTTATCTTAAAAAATCTATTTTTATTTAAAAAACATGTATATTTTTTAATATATTTTATTGACTTTTTACAGAGAGGAAGGGACAGGGATAGAGAGTTAGAAACATCGATGAGAGAGAGACATTGATCAGCCGCCTCCTGCACGCCCCCCCACTGGGGAGGTGCCTGCACCCAGGGTATGTGCCCTTGACCAGAATAGAACCTGGGACCCTTCAGTCTGCAGGCCAATGCTCTATACACTGAGCCAAACCAGTTTCGGCTAAAAGTATATTTTTAATCTACCTAATGAGTAGCATGCTAATTGACCGTACCTTCGTGACACCCACCAGCCAACCAGGAGCGAGTATGCAAATTAACCCAACAAAGATGGGTTAATTTGCATATGCAGGCACCAAGTGTCCAGGGGTGGTGTGGGACACAGGCTTTCCACACCATCCCAGCCGCTGGGCAGTGTGGGAAGGTGGAAAGGCTGCTCAGCCAAGAGTGAAGGTGGTGCTGGCAGTCAGGGGAAGGAAGGCCCATTCTTGCACAAATCTTTGTGCATCGGTTCTATAGTAAATATATAAAATTGTATTCATTTTTTAAATATATTTTTATTGATTTCACAGAGGAAGGGAGAGGGAGAGAGACAGAGAAACATCAATGATGAGAGAGAATCACCTATGGGCCACCTCCTGCATGCCCCCCACTGAGTTGGAGCCCAAACCTGGGCACAGGCCCTGATCAGGAATCGAACCGTGACCTCCTGGTTCCTAGAGCAACGCTCAACCACTGAGCCACACCGGCCGGGCTAAATATATTTTGACTGATTTCAGAGGGAAGGGAGGAGAGAAAAAAACCAAAACATCAAGGATGGGAATAACAGGTGGCTGCCTTCTACATGCCCCACCCTGGGGATGGAGTCTGTAACCCTAGTACATGCCCTGACCAGGAGGAACTGCGATCTCCTGGTTTATAGGTCAATGCTCCACCACTGAGCCACGCCAGCCAGGCATTCACCCAGGGGTCGAGGTGTCCCAGATGCCCACCCCCTCTTCTGACCACAATTGTCCGCCTGGACCCAACTGAGTCTCTGCCTCCCCCCCCCCCCGGCTGTGTACGGAGTAGGGGTTGTTGGGGAGATGATCGTCCAAAGCCGTGCCCACTCACAACCAAGTAGCTCCCATCCCGAACTCCACAGCGAGGACAACACAGCGCACACACAACCAGGCAGGACCTGGACGCACAGTCAGGGCCACCACGGGCAGGTCCAAACTCGAGGGACATGCACCGGCCTCGGGCCTGGCTTCATTTAGGGTGATCAGATGGGTTCCAGCCGGTAAAGCACCGGGAACACAGAATAGGATGCGTGTCGCCGACAATAGCCATCACGGTCACGTCGACACTGCTGTTCTGCTCTCGGTTCGGAAGCTGTCCCACTCCGATCCTGGTGACCTCCGTGTCCCGCTACTGCCCTCGCTGTAGGGGAGAGGGGAAACCGAGGCACCCCCGCCCTGCCCAGGGGGTCCCCCCAGAACGGAAATGGTCATCCCCCCTCACCTACATGGGTCCTCAGCTCTCCCGTCCTGGGAATGGGTGTGCGTACATTTGCCCCGGGACACGCATGCTCCTGTCCTGGGTCTCATCCTGAGCCGGACATGGGCTCCTGAGACCCATCCTCCTCTCTCCGCGGGAGCCGGAGGCCAGGTGGTGGCCAGTGGACCGGGCGCTCCCACCAGGTTTGCGCCCAGGTGAGGGGAGAATGTGCACCCCACCCCCCACATCTCGCTCTCTCTTTGTATCTGCTCCCAGGTCCTTCAGAGCAAACTGCCTCTCCTCCTCCTTCCGGCGAACAGTCCCCAGCACCCTTCTGCTCTGAGCGGGACCTAATTCCCGTCTTCACGGGATGGACATGCTGTTGAGGGAGAGGGGCACACCCTAGATAGCCAAAAAGCAATCACTACAGCGGAAAGAGATGGTTACGGATGGTGACGAGTGGGGACAGCAGGTGATGGGTGAGACCAGAACTGGGGAGAGGGCTTGGGCAGAAAGACAGGGCTTGCTTCCCTCTTGAAGGAGGTGATGCGGGAGGTGAAGCCGGGACCCTGAGACCAGTGCACCCCCGAGAATGGATGGGGGAGGAGAAGGATTCCAGGCGGTGGTGCAGGTCTCTGCAGATCAGACACCCCAGCCTGGGCGCTTTCAACCAGAGACTCAACGAGGACTCGGCATCCGTGGCTCCAGGCCCGGCTGGTCCAGATGCCCAGAGGTTGGCTGGATGCTCACTGTCTTCACACCTGCTATCCGGCTCCCGAGACGGGTGGGCACCTCTGTAGGACGTGGGCGTCCAGGCCTACAGGCCACCCCTGTCCCACTGGCCAGCACCCAGGAAGGACGGACGTGTGTGTGTGTGTGTGTGTGTGTGTGTGTGTGGAAGGAGGTCACGTCCAGGCCTCCCCGTCCTCAGATCGTAACCAGCCCTCACCGAGGACGGTAGCCGCCTCTGGCTGCTGTAACCAAGGACCACACAGGTAGTGTCGGAAGCCACACCAATGACCTGGCAGCTCCAGAGGTCACAGGTCCCGTGGTTTGTGGGAACCTCTTTCCACGTCCCGCGTGGTTCAGGGTTCCCGGGTCAGGGTTCGGGTTCTGAAGGAGGCCGCACGCAAACGAAATGAGAGACTAGAAAGCATAAATTTGGCGATATTGGGGGGCCAGGCGGGAGCCTTCCTCTACTGGAAAGGACTGCCACTTGCTCTGGCCTTTTTCTCCCTTTTATTAAGGCTTTGGGACACACCCCTAGCCTTTAGGCAGGAAATAACAAAAAACAGAAATTAACATGAAACAAACAGATAGAGGTTGCTTCAACCAATAATGTTTCAACTAAACAGTGAGTAATTAGCTCTGACCTTTCAGAGCAATTAAGGTTGACCAGCCTTCTGGCTTCCTGTTTACATCCATTTAGTGAGAACAATGTTTGGTTTCCGACAGTGGTTCCGACGGGGTGACAGGCAGGGGTCAGTGGGCAACTCCATGGCCTTTCGTGTCCAGCGTCTGGAGGCTGTGCATTCCTGGGTACACGGTCTAGTCCTCCTTCACTATCAGCAGAGGTGGGTCCTGTCCTCCCGCATCACGTCCCCCCTCGCCCTGACCTCTGGCTTCTCTGCCATCTGTAAGGACCTGGGGTGACCCGGGGACACCCCAGCCATCCAGGGTGATGATCTCAGGCGATGGGCTAATGTCAGAGATTAGCCTCCTGAGCTCCTGGTCTGCGTGTGGGTGACGGCACCCTCCATGCGGGGCCGAGGGCATGGCATCTTGGGATGCACTGGACTAAACTGTTCCCCCTTATCCTTTTTATAAAAATATATTTTAGTGATTTTTTACAGAGAGGAAGGGAGAGAGAGTTAGGAACATGGATGAGAGAGAAACATCGATTAGCTGCCTCTTGCACACCTCCTACTGAGAATGTGCCCACAACCAAGGTACGTGCCCTTGACCGGAATCGAACCTGGGACCCTTCAGTCTGCAGACAGACGCTCTATCCACTGAGCCAAACCGGTTTTGGCTTCTCCTAACTTTTAACAAGAGTGACACCCACAGGAAATGTGCCACGTCCCATGTTCTCGCCAGCTCAGGGTCGGGGGAGGCTGGTTCCCAGCCACTGTGCCACGAAGGAGGGGGAGCAGTTGCTGGTGTTTTCTGTTCCGCATGTGGGTGGCAGACCCTGGTCATCGTGGGGGATACGGTGGTGAGGAAGGCAAAAACCCTGCCCGCGGGCTCTTCTCGCAGAGGGGGGCAGACAGACTCACCCAGCTCCCAGGGCTGTCAGGCACCTCAGCCATTTATTTACCCCTCCTCCTGGTGACGGAGACTTCTCAGCAGCTCCTGCTGTGGGTGGGGGATCAGGTGGGTTTCTTCACCTCTGGAGGGGGCTGAGGGCTGATGGGTCCTTCCCTCTGCCATCGGGGTGGAGAACCTTTTCTCTGCCCAGGGCCACGTGGATATTGATAACTTCATCTGTGGGCCATATACAATTATCAGCTTAAAATTTAGCTGCTGTATTTGGCCAAACAGTTAACCGCCCCCCCCAAAGCCTTGGCAGGGCCAGACCGAATGATTTTGCGGGTCTTTTACTGCCGGACATTTCCCACCTCTGCTCCCCCACCCCCTGCTGCATGCAGTTCAGGAGGTGGGAGCCTGCCCCTGACTGTTGTCCCGCTCCTTCCACGCCTGGGAGTCTGTTGCATTTCCTCTGAAATACACCGTCTGCCCCAAAATTCTCGGTGCAAACCCCATCTGTGCCCCTTAGACCACCTCCACTGGGTGTTCTCTGAACATGCTCATCCTTCTCTGGTTTGCAAAAAATGGGGTGAAATGGTCAAAGTCCACTCGTGCCTTGAACTTTTAGAGCAGCGGTTCTCAACCCTTTGGGGGTCGAACAACCCTTTCACCAGGGTCATCTAAGAAATCCTGCATATCAGATATTTACATTACGATTCATTAACAGTAGCACAATGACAGTTATGAAGTAGCAACGAAAATAATCTTAACGGTTGGGGGTCACCACAACATGAGGAGCTGTGTTAAATGATGGAGGCATTAGAAAGGTTGAGAACCACTGTTTTAGAGAGTGTCTGTTTAATTCTTCCACCCACATATACCCTGTTTCCCCGAAAGTAAGACAACCCCCGAAAATAAGACCTTCCAGTTTTGCCTCTCACTGTCATAGAAGGCATCACCCTGAAAAAAAAGACTGCCCCGATCATCAGGCCTCCCCCGAACAGAAGGCCTCCCCAGAAGAGAAGGCCCCCCTGAAGCTACCATCAGGCATCTGACTCCTGATTTAAAGAGATCTCGCACAGCCTGAACAGCTCCGGCTGTGCTGCAGCCCATCCGTGAGCTGGTTTGTGATGACAACGTCTACCGTGCCGTAGACAGGTGATACATTTCCTTTTTTTTTGTTGTTCAACAATAAATGTGTACCGTCTTCTTCTTCATGGAAAAATAAGACATCCCCTGAAAATAAGACCTAGCGCATCTTTGGGAACAAAAATTAATAGAAGACACTGTCTTATTTTTGGGGAAACAGGGTATTCACCAAGAAACACTCCCTCCCAAACAGCGATTGAGGGACTATTCCATTTTGCTTTGTTTTGTTTTTTAGACGTGGAAACAAAATGGAAAGCCAGACTCTCAGCTGCAAAGCAGGCCATCTCTGAGGGACCATCCGGCCTGGTCCTGGTTGGCCGGCTCCCGTGGGTCAGTCTGTGGAGCTCTTAACGGCGAACACGCCAAGGGTTGCCGGGAACAGAGCTGTGAGAGCCCTAATGGCCATGGGGTGCAGGTGGCCTGCCCCCCTGTGAAGACATCTGTTCAGTGGGAACAGCAGCCCGGGATGGGGTGTGGGGAACACTGACCTCTGAGCCCTGATCTCCCACGTCCGCCCAGGACTCCGGAAGGACAGGACTCTCACACATGGAGCATGCCCAGAAAAAGGAAGGATCCATGCTGGAAACTGAGTGCACAGCAGGACACCTCTGCCACGGAGACAGCCGACGGGTATCTAGAAGGCAGAAAGATGTCTGCTCACAGCTCTGCCCTCACTGAGCACTGCCGAGCACGCCCAGCAGGGGGACCTGACGCAGGTCAGGAAGGCGGGAAAGGCTTCTGTTGTTGCAAATGACCCCGGAGGCTGCTAAGTTGGTCATAAGCAAGCAAGGATGTATTGAGCTGGCCAGTGACAGCTCTGCCTTTCTCCACGCAGGGAGTTCAGAGAGCAGCCACGGCTCTTTGTGCAGGACCACTTTTAAGTACATTTACCACCTCCTGTTTTTGCAGAGTGAACAACCCAAGACAAAACAATTTTTTTTCCCAAGCAACATCAGAGTTGACAACCGTGTTATTTTCAGGGTCATCCTGTTCTTCAGAAAGCTAACAGTGTTCTATGAAAGAAGACCTGGGAAGGGACCAGGAGACTGTACCTCAAGGCCTGGCCTGGTGTGTCAGCACGGACAACTCTATCTGGGGGGGGGGGGGCCGCGAAAGTCCACGGCCTCTCTGGAATGGGGCAGGCTCGAAAATTCCCACTCTCTAACAGCTTCCAAAACAGCTCGGCCCTTCCCCAACACCAGAGGCTCCATGCTGGTGAGAAACCTTACCAGGGCACACAAGGCAGGAGGAGCTTTGTCCAAACTGCCCCATGGACCCAGAACCAGAGAACTCACACAGGCAAGAAGCCCTACAAATGCAGCGCATGCGGGAAGTCCTTTAGTTTCAGGTCCTCCTTCAGCCAACATGCATGCACAGACCCACGCGGGCAAGAAGCCTCATGAGTGCGGGGCATGCGGGAAGGCCTTCCAGCAGAGCATCCACCTCACTTGGCACCTGCCTGTACACACCGGGGAGAAGCTGTACGCCTGCCCTGAGTGCAGCCGGGCCTTCAGTCACGGCTCATCTGTGAGGAAGCACCAGAGGATCCACACTGGCGAGAAGCCCTATGCTGTTTCCCAAAAATAAGACAGTCTCTTCTATTAGTTTTATCTCCCAAAGAGGTGCTAGGTCTTATTTTCAGGTGATGTCTTATTTGTCCATGAAGAAGAATACGGTACACATTTATTGTTGAACAACAATAAAAGTAAATTTATAACCTGTCTACGGTACGGTACGGTAGTCGTCATCACAAACCAGCTCACTGATGGGCCACAGCGCAGCCGGAGCTGTTCAGGCTGTGCGAGGTCTCTTTAAATCAGGAGTCAGACGCCTGACGGTCGCTTCGGGGGCCTTCTATTCCGGGGAGGCCTTATGATCAGGGAAGTCTTATTTTCGGGGGGGTGCCTGATATGACAACAAGAGGCAAAACTGGAAGTAGGTCTTATTTTGGGGGAATGTCTGACTTGCGGAGAAACGGTATGAGTGCGACGCGTGTGGAAGAGCCTTCAGCCAGAGCTCCCTCCTGACTGAGCACGGGAGGATCCACACGGGGGAGAAGCCCTACGGGTGCAGCGAGTGTGGGGAAACTTTCAGCCACAGCACGTCCGTCAGACAGCATGCACGGACACAGCTGGCAGACAAGCCCTATGAGTACAGTCAGTGTAGCAAGGCCTTCTCGCAGAGCACACACTTCAGGGCCTTCCGGCAGAGCACGCACCTCAGTCAGCATCAGAGGATCCACACTGGAGAGAAGCCCTATGCGTGCAGTGACTGTGGCAAGGCCTTCACCCCCAGCTCATCCGTAACCAAACCCAGCGCATCCACGCCGGGGAGAAGCCCTCTGCGGGCAATGCCTGTGGCAGAGCCTTCAGACAGCCAGATCAGCTCCTCCAGCATCAAAGGACCCACACTGGGGAGAGAAAGCCCTCTGAGTGCGACGCGTGTGGCCGGGCCTGCAGCCAGAGCTCCCTCCTCGCAGAACACCGAGCACCCACACCAAGAACCCTACACCTGCAAGGCGTATGGGAAGTCCTTGGGTTGGAGCTCCTCCCTCAGCCAGCATCCGAGAACCCACACCAGGGAAGAGCCCTGTGCCTGTCCGGATGGAGGGTGGGAAGTCCTTCAGGCTGAGCACGCACCTCGCTCAGCACCGGAGGTCCCACACGGGGAGAAGCCGTCCGCGTGCGGGGACCATGGGAAGCCCTTCACACGCAGCTGCTCCCTGGCCGAGCTCCAGAGAACTCATACTGGGCGGAGAGGCCCTGCAGGAGCCGGGCCATTGGGAGCCTTAAGCCAGAGTTCGTCTTTTCCCTTCCCACATGTGACCCGATCATACTCCTGGGCAATATCAAAGACTGATGCACACACCATCACACACACTAGCAGGATGCTCCTCAGAGCATTCTAACAGGAGGGAAATGTAGAGAGGACTCATGTTGAAGACCTGCAGAGGAGAGTGCCCATCAATGTTATATTATATAAGCCACAACCATGAGCATTGAGAAAATTGATTGGATTTGGACAGGACTTGGGAAAATTCACCAGATTCCAGCCAGCTGGGTGTATGTGGCTCAGCGATGGAGCATCAACCTGTGAACCAGGCGGTCAGGGTTCCCTGTCAGGCCAAATGCCCGGGTTGTGAGCTCGATCCCCAGTAGGGGGCCTGCAGGAGGCAGCCGATCCATGATTCTCTCTCATCGTGGATGTTTTGGGCTCCCTCTCTGACATCAATAAAAAATATTATTTTATTTAAAAAAAAAAAAGAATTCACCAGATGCTAAACTTGAGATTTTCAACATGGTGAGACCCCCATTAATGCTGTTCATAGCAAAGAACCAAGGGCAGTGACATTTCATCTTGAGTGTACAGCATAGGCCCGAGTGGGGAGACGTGGTCATGAATGTGTAGATGGACACGAATACTTCATTTAAGCACTATGGCCATGTCCCACACAGGAGAGTGATATCCATGTGCCATTCCCAGGCACTCAGCTGTCTCAGAAGTTCTTTTTTTTTTCTTTTAATCTTTTTTAAAAAAAATATGTTTTTATTGATTTTTTACAGAGAGGAAGGGAGAGGGATAGAGAATTAGAAACATTGATGAGAGACATCAATCAGCCGCCTCCTGCATGCCTCCTACTGGGGATGTTCCTGCAATCAAGGTACATGCCCTTGGCTGGAATCGAAGCTGGGACCCTTCAGTCCATAGGCCGATGCTCTATCCACTGATCCAAACAGGTTTCGGCTAATTTAATAAATCTTTATTGTTCAGATTATTACATTTGTTTCTCCCCCTGCTCCATAGCTCCCCTACACCTGCTCCCAACCCTCCCTCTACCCTTACTTCCCCCCACATTGTCTTCATCCATAGGTGTATGATTATTGTCCAGTCTCTCCCTGCACCCCCTCACCCCTTTCTCAATTCTATTATATTCACCAGTTTATTATGTTAATCAGATTTTCAATTCACTTGATTTTTATTTATTTTTTAAATGCAAACTTCCTAAGAACAGAGACTATTTATTTAAATATATATATTATTGATTTTTCACAGAGAGGAAGGGAAAGGGATAGAAAGCCAGAAACATCGATGAGAGAGAGAGACATCCATCAGCCACCTCCTACCCACACCCCCCACTGGGGATGTGCCCACAACCAAGGGACGTGCCCTTGACCGGAATAGAACTTGGGACCCTTCACTCCGCAGGCTGATGTTCTATCCACTGAGCACACCGGTTAGGGCTAATTCACTTGATTTTTAGATTCACTTGTTAGGTATGCATTTGTTGTTCATGATTTTTATCTTTACCTTTTTCTTCTTCCTCCTTAAAGAGTACCTTTCAGCATTTCATATAATACTGGTTTGGTGAACAATGAACTCCCTTAGTTTTTTCTTATCTCTGAAGCTCTTTATCTGCCCTTCAATTCTGAATGATAGCTTTGCTGGTTAGAGTATTCTTGATTGTAGGTCCTTGCTATTCATTACGTTGAATATTTCTTGCCACTCCCGTCTGGCCTGCATAGTTTCTGTTGAGAAATCAGCTGACAATTGTATGGGTGCTGCCTTGTAGGTAATTAACTGTCTTTCTCTTGCTTTTAATATTCTTTGTCTTTTGCTCTTTGTCCCCACCGCGGTTAAGTCAACGAGGACCCTAGAGGGGGAGTGGGGATGAAAGGGACAAGAGACAAGGAATGGAGACAAGATAAAGTTCTGATCAAGTCTTGTTTATTCAACAGTAGATCGAGGTATTTATGGGGAGAAGGGGAAATGAGGAAGTTAGCGAAAATTCCTAGCCCTAAGGCGAAACGCCTGGCTTTCGGGAGATAGGGAAAGAGATAGGGTTTGGGGTAATAGAAACCTAGCCTGAGGTCAGTGCTAATGTGGCTGGCGCTTACTACAAAATGGCTATCAAGCACAAGTTTCCCACCGGTCCTCCTTTTCTTTAAACTTTGAAAGGCCGAATATCCTTGAGGGGACTGTGTCTGTCTTAGGTCAGGAACTACCATACGGTACCAACCCACCTTACCTGTCATTGGAAAGCAGGGCAGAATAAGGCCCAGTTCCTGGCTTAGGCGGTGGTCGGTGTCACGTATAAGTTCCAGTTGCCCGTCTCTGGCTAACCAGCCCAGCGCACCAAGGTGGAAAGTTTGCTATTAGAGTAATTCCTCAATCACTCTATTGAATGTCATCGTATTCCTTGAATATTAGAGTAATTACCTCAATTACTCTATAGAATGTTATATTTCTCCTTTTCAAGGAGTTTGCAACTTTCCTTTTTGGCCATCTCAAGTTTATGATAAGGGATCTGTATAGATTGCATCTTAACGGCATCCACTTGTTGCTTAATAAAAGCCATCTATTTATTAAAAAGAAAAGGTCCTAGCGATAGGATTATTAGTAAGCCAAGCAGAGGTCCTAATAAGGGAAGGAGGTAGGGTAATATTCCATTTAGCCTGCTCCACAAGGGGTTGTCAAATAGTTTTTTCTTCTTTTTATTAGGTCTTCTTGTAGTTTCTTTATCTTATCACGAACAATGCCCGATTTATTTCATAAAAGCAGCAGCGTTCCTGTAGAGCCAAACAGATCCCTCCCTGTTCTGCTGTCAATAAATCTAATCCTCTTCTATTCTGGAGGACTACCTCCACTAAGGAGTCTATCTCATCTTGAATATCATAAATAGTACTGGATAAGGCCTGAACATCATCAATCAGCTGATTAGAGAGTTTAGTATATGAATGAACGGCAACTCCTAGTCCTGCTGTTCCTGTAGCTAAAGCTCCAGAAACTCCTAATACTACTAATAGAGGAAATATTCTCAGGGCGAGTTTTCGTCCATGGAGTTATCCTCAACTTCTTGAGTTTGACTGATTTGTTTAACTAAGCGTTCTGGTAGCCACCTTGCAGATTTCTTTTCCTTAGAGTAAATGCATACTGATCCTCGGCCCCAGATAAGAACTGGATCTGGGCCATGCCAGGAGTTAATCAAAGGATCCTTCCATAGTACTGAAGCAAACTGTCTCTGAGTTTCTGTATGCCAAAAGCGAGTGACTGCTGATTGTCCATTTGCATCCAAATTTTAAAAATTGAGAATAAATAAGGAATGAGATAATATATTTCTGGTTGACCCCCTCGTGGGGTACCATTCCCCCTTTTTTATTTTGTATATTGTGAGTTTTAAAGAGAGATGTGCCCTTTCAACGATTCCTTGACCTTGGGGATTATAAGGAATACCTGTTGTATGATGGATATTGAGGCGCTTACAGAATTGAGAAAAGGCTGAGCTGGTATAGCCTGGGCCATTATCAGTTTTTAATTGCTGTGGACATCCTAAGACTGCGAAGGCAGTTAAAATATGGCTAATTACATGTTTAGTGGCTTCACCGGTTTGGAGGGAAGTGTGAATAAAACCGCTAGAAGTATCTATAGTTACATGTACATATTTGAGGTTACCAAATTCAGAGATATGGGTAACATCCATTTGCCATAATGCATTAGGTACTAACCCCCTAGGGTTGACTCCGAGATGTAATACCAGGAGATGTATGACACAAGAAGGGCAATCTTTGACAATTTGTCTGGCTTGTTCCCTAGTAATATTATGCATAAGCCGGAGAGTCTGTGCGTTGAGATGGTGTAACTGATGACTTTTCTGTGCTTGAGCAATTTTTAGAGAAGAGTCATCAGCTTTGATAGCAGGTAATGCAGAAATATGAGCGTGTGGGCGAGTGGCCAGATCTGCTTTCTGATTTCCTTCCGCTAGAGGACCAGGAAGCCCAGAGTGACCACGTAAATGCCCTATAAAAAAGGGGTGCGTTGTTTTTGTGATAAGCACCTGTAGCTGTCTAAATAAGTCTCCAGTATTAGAGACGCCCTTAATTTGGCCAGCAGTTTCTAATAAGGGTACAGAGTGTGCGATGTAAGCGCTATCTGTGTAGATATTAAGAGACTGATTAGGAAATGCTGATAGGACTGCAATAACAGCATGTAATTCTGTTAATTGGGCGGAGGAGCTGTTTGTGGTAAATTGTACCACCTTGTTCTGGTAAGTATAAGCAGCTATACCTGTAGAAGAGCCATCAGTAAACACCAACAAGGCATTATTTAAGGGGGTAAATGTGGTGATTTTAGGGAATACTAATTCATGTTTATTAGCAAAATCAATAAGTTTGTCTGGTGGATAATGATTATCTAGGGTGCCAGTATAAGAAGCTAAGGCAATAGGCCAGAATTCGGTAGTCTGCATGAGCCAATTAACTTGTTCTTTGGTATAAGGCTATATGATAAAATCTGGTTCTTTACCAAAATATCTTTTCCCTTGTTCCCTGCCTAGGATTATAAGATCAGATACTGCTTGATAATATGGCCCAATGACCTTTTTAGGTGTAGCAGGCAGATGAGCCCACATGAGGGGGGCTGTTTGCCAAAAAACAGAGGTTGGTGAAAGAAATGTTTTGCAAATGATGAATTTCAAAGGTTTATCATAGTCTATAAATGTAACAGTTTGTGAGCGAATGGCTTGTTCTACTATATGTATGGCTTGTCTTCCTTCCGGTGTCAGCTCACGGGGAGATGTAGGATTAGCATCCCCGTGTAGAATATCGTAAAGAGGTTTTAAATCACTTTTACTAAGCTTTAGATAGCACATGAGCCAGTTGATATCCCCGAGGAGTTTTTGAAAATCGTTTAAAGTTTTGAGCTTGTCTAATCTTAATTCTAACTTCTGAGAGGAGACCTGAGGTCCTTTCATTTGAAAGCCAAGATATGTATATGGATCTGTTAATTGGACTTTATGAGGGGCGATCTCTAATCCTTTATCTTGTAAAGCATTTTTTAACTCGTTATAACATCTCAAGACCTCACCACCATCCTTCCCAGCTATTAAAATATCATCCATGTAATGAATAATATACATTTCTGGCCAATGATCTCTTACTGCTTGTATTGCAAGAGCAACAAAAGATTGACATAAGGTGGGACTGTTAGCCATACCTTGTGGGAGAACACGCCATTGAAACCTTTTCATGGGTGCTCTAAAATTAATAGCGGGTAGGCTGAAGGCAAAGCGCTTTTGGTCCTCAGGGTGTAGAGGAATGGTAAAAAAGCAATCTTTTAAGTCTATGATTACTTTAAAATGTCCTAAGGGTATAGCAACAGGAGAGGGGAGTCCAGGCTGTAGGGCTCCCATTAGCACCATTGTTTTATTTACTGCCCTTAAGTCTTGCAACAAATGCCATCTACCTGACTTCTTTTTAATGACAAAGATAGGAGTATTCCAAGGAGAGTTACTGGGGATAATATGGCCAGCTTCAAGCTGCTCCTGTACCAGCTGCTGTGCAGCCAATAGTTTTTCAGATGTTAGAGGCCATTGATCAACCCATACAGGCTCTTCAGATAACCACGTTATTTTTTCTGCATGAGTCACAGGAGTGTCAATGGCCCCTATGGAAAATGGCCTAATCCTGCTCTGTTTGATCTAGGATTGGCTTCTATGGGTTTTAATATTCCTGTGTTGTTCTTTCCTAAACCTTGACCTGGTAGATATCCATTTTTTTACATTTGAGTAGTAACAATGTTGTTTGGGCTACACATGATTAGTCCAAGCTGAGACAATAAGTCCCTACCCCAAAGGTTGATTGGTAGTCCAGCTATAACATAAGGTTGTATGGTGCCTTGGTTACCTTCCTGATCTTTCCAAATCAAAAGCTTTGAACTCCTTTCAGGATTTTGACTTTGGCCTATTCCCTTTAAATGGGTCATAGTAGTTTCTAGAGGCCAGCTCGTGGGCCATTCTTCCTTTTTGATAATAGTAACATCTGCACCTGTATCTACTAGGCCTGAAAACTCTTTACCATCTAGCCGTAAAGACATATGAGGTTTTTGTGCTGATATTATCTCTGCCCAATAAACATCTGATGACCCAAAACCTTTATTACCTCTTTGTTTATTAACTGTCTTATTAGAGGTGGGGATTAGGGGTAGGAGTAGTAATTGAGCAAATCTCTGTCCTGTTACAATAGTATTAATATTTTTAGGAGAAGATACTGTAAGGTTGCAAAAATCAGGAACGGGCCGGGAAAGAGTTAACACAGCTCGGCTTAAAATTATATCCCTCAGTTACATCCTATTATTGCAGTCTCAGGGCTGAGAACAGGGTGGAAATTCCCAGGATGCTGTAACCTAGGTGCAGGTTGATAATCTTGTGTAGAGAGATAGCCTGTAGCCAAATTGCGGAAAGAGACATGGCCCAGACATCTCCAGAGATAACCGTCAGCAGATAGCCTATAGTAAAATTATGACTAGAGACATGGTCCAGATGTCTCCAGAAACTAACCCAGAGATAACCATCAGCCACATCCTGTTGTCACAACCCCATGGTAACCAGAAATATGCAGAGTCTGTAAATTGTGAAATGTATGTAGTAAAGCCCTGTGTTGACCTCTGTATAACCCTGTTACTTGTTACATAGTATATAAGCTCAGCTTTGTATCGACTCGGGGCTCTCAGCCTCTGCTCTGCTTTCGGAGTATGTTGAGAGCCCCAGCAGGCTTGGTCTGCAATAAACCCCTTGCTGTTTGCATGAGAACGTCTCTTGGAGTCTTCCTTTGAGCGGCGAGCTTTTCCACCCTAACATTTGGAGGTTCCACCGAGATCAGCTCAGGCCGCCCAGGAGGCCCTCAACAGACGCTTCTCGGGGTAAGTTACAGCGCCTTACAAATACTTACAGATAGCGGTCGCTTAGAAATTAGGGTTTAGGCATCTGTCCGAGCTCGAGCTGGCAAATCTGTTTGGTTTGGTGGCCGTCGGGGAGGGGCGTAAGTCTCCCCCGACTGCGACGGACAGACGTGTCGGGACGTCGCAGGCCACATCCCCGGGGGACGCCCTGGTGGAGTCTGGGGAGGACCAGGGACGCCTGGACCCCTCCCATCTGGTAAACTCTGATTCTGATTCTGAAAATTTGTTGCCAGCTAGACCAAGACCACCTAGTTTTGCAAAACCTTCCTTTTGGATCCTTAGATTCTTGTCTGAGCGTTTTACGTTTGTCCTCGTCTTTTGTACTCTGTTTGTTGTCACTTGTGTGTTCCTTGTCATGGGCCAGTCCACCTCCACCCCTTTGTCTCTGACTCTGGGTCATTGGTCAGAGGTGAAGGAACGTGCCCAAAACTTGTCCCTCATCATCAAGAAGGCTAAATGGCTGACTTTCTGCTCAGCCGAATGGCCGACCTTTAATGTTGGATGGCCCCCGGAGGGGTCTTTTCACCTGCCTCTCATTAGGGAAGTGAGGGACCTGGTCTTCCAGCCTGGTCGACATGGACATCCAGACCAGGAGCCTTACATCGTGGTCTGGCAAGACCTCTGTGAGTCGCCCCCTACGTGGATAAGACCTTTCTTGCCTCCCGACCCAGCCCCCAAGTCTTCTGCCTCAGCTGTGATGCTTCCTGTGAAGCCCATAGCCCCTACCCTCTACCCTTCTCTTCCTCCGGTTCTTCAGAAATCCCAGCCTGATCTCATCCTTCTGGACACTCTTCCTCCTTACCCCCAACCTCAACCGCCTCCCTCTTCCCCTGACCCAGTTTCGCCAGCCTCCTTTACTTTGTCCCCTCCTCAATCCCTCTCTGACTTCGCAGGTAGTGGGCCAGCTCAAGGAACATGAAGCCGACGAGCTCAGAGTCCTCGAGAAGACCCGGATGTGGCCGTGACTCTTCCGCTCCATCCCTATGGGCCCATGATAGATAATGGTAATGGTGGGGACATGCCAGCTTTACAGTATTGGCCATTCTCTTCCTCTGATCTGTATAACTGGAAAAATAATAATCCTCCTTTTTCTGAAGATCCTACCCGATTGACAGGACTTGTGGAGTCCCTTATGTTTTCACATCAGCCAACCTGGGATGATTGCCAGCAGCTGTTGGGCACCCTCTTCACCACTGAGGAAAGGGATCGGATACTCCTGGAGGCGAGGATCCCTGGACAAGATGGGTGCCCAACACAGCTCCAGAACATCATTGATGATGTGTTCCCTCTACACCGACCTAGCTGGGACCCTAATACTTCTCAAGGTAGGGAGCATCTGTCCGCCTATCACCAGGCTCTTGTGGTGGGTCTCCGTGCGGCCGCTAGGCGGCCCACCAATTTGGCCAAGGTAAGAGAGGTGGTCCAAGGACCTAATGTGTCTCCCTCGGTGTTTTTAGAAAGACTGATGGAAGCCTATCGGAGATACACTCCTTTTGACCCTCAGTCAGAGGAACAAAAGGCCTCTGTAGCCATGGCCTTTATTGGGCAGTCTGCTTCAGATATCAAGCGCAAGTTACAGTGCCTGGACGGGCTGCAGGACTTGACCCTTAGAGACCTGGTAAAAGAGGCGGATAAGGTTTTCCACAGAAGGGAGACAGAGGAAGAAAAGGAGCAGAGAAAGGAGAAGGAAAGGGAAGAGAGAGAGGATATGAGGGACAGGAAGAGAGACAAGGCATTGACAAAAATCCTGGCCACAGTAGTAGAAGGCGCAGGACCCAGAAGAGATAGGAGAGACAGGAAGGGAAATAACCTGGGCCCACGCTACCGTCCAAACCTGGACCCAGACCAATGTGCTTACTGCAAGGAGAAAGGTCATTGGGTGAAGGAGTGCCCTAAAAAGAAAAACTCTCAAACTGCTCTGCCGGCGATTCTAGCCCTGGATGAAGATTAGGGGCGACGGGGCTCGGAACCCCTTCCCGAGCTCAGGGTAAAGTTTGATGTGGAGGGGACCCCCATTGACTTTGAAGTGGATACAGGGGCAGTCTATTCTGCTCTCCAGGCCCCTCTAGGTCCGCTGTCCAGCAAATGATCATTAGTCAGGGGGGCAAATGGAAGCAGGTATCGTGCCTGGACTTGAAAGATGCTTTCTTTTGCTTACAACTGCATGACAGCAGCCAACCCCTGTTTGCCTTTGAATGGACAGACCCCGGGGCAGGAATCTCAGGGCAACTGACTTGGACGCGTCTGCCCCAGGGTTTCAAAAATTCTCCCACCATTTTTGATGAAGCCCTCCACCAAGACCTGTGCCTCTTCAGAACCCGCCACCCAGAGGTAACCTTGCTCCAGTATGTAGATGATTTACTATTGGCGGCATCCACCCAGAAAGAATGTGAGTACGGGACCCGCTCCTTATTATGGGAATTAGCACAGCTAGGATATCAGGCCTCTGCTAAAAAGGCCCAACTATATAGACAAGAAGTAACTTTCCTAGGATATACTCTCCGGGAAGGAAGGCGCGGAAAAAGACTGTTATGCAGATTCCCGTACCCACTTCCAGAAAACAACTCCGGGAGTTCCTGGGAACGGCTGGGTTCTGTAGACTGTGGATTCCGGGGTTTGCGTCATTGGCCACTCCACTTTACCCACTTCTAAAGAGTGATGCAGAATTCTCATGGGGACCAAAACAGCAGCAGGCTTTTGACGATATCAAAAGGGCCCTACTGTCAGCTCCAGCATTGGCACTCCCTAATGTTGAAAAACCCTTTACTCTCTACATAGAAGAACGGAAGGGAATAGCTCGTGGAGTCCTAACCCAGACTTTGGGGCCCTGGAGGAGGCCAGTGGCCTATCTGTCCAAGCGTCTGGACTCGGTGGCAAGCGGGTGGCCCCGCTGCCTGAAAGCTATAGCTGCTGCTGCTCTGTTGGCTAAAGATGCCGATAAATTGACTTTGGGACAAAAATTGACTATCATAGCCCCACACGCCCTGGAGAGTGTCATCAGGCAACCTCCAGACCGATGGCTCTCAAATGCGCGCGTTACCCACTACCAGAGCATTTTGTTGGATAAAGACCGGGTAACTTTTGGGTCACCGTCCACTTTAAACCCCGCCACCCTGCTCCCGGACGAGGCTGCAGACCCAGTTCTGCACTCTTGCCAGGACATCCTAGCGGAAGAAGCTGGAGTTCGCCATGACCTAAAAGACCATCCGCTACCCAACTCGGAGGTAACCTGGTTCACGGATGGCAGCAGCTTCCTGCAGGACGGTAAGAGACATGCGGGGGCGGCGGCAGTCAGCGGGACTGAGACTATATGGTCGGCAGGGCTGCCAGAAGGAACCTCTGCCCAAAAAGCAGAACTAATCGCTCTCACAAAAGCCCTGGAATTTGCTAAAGGAAAGAGGGCTACCATCTACACGGACAGTCGCTATGCCTTTGCCACTGCTCACGTACATGGGGCCATTTATCAACAGAGGGGGCTACTAACATCAGCGGGAAAAGACATTAAACATAAGACTGAGATTCTTAGGCTCTTGGCAGCTGTTCTGCTACCTACCGAATTGGCTATTGCTCACTGCCCTGGGCATCAAAGAGGATCAGACCCTGTAGCCTCGGGGAATCGACGAGCAGATAAGGAAGCAAGAGCAGCAGCCCTCCGAGAGTCAGAAGCTCTAGCACTGGTGACTAAGACCCAAGGAGATAATCCTATGACCGCAGCTACTGAAACTAAGGAACAACAGGCTACCTCCTATTTACAACACGTTCATCAGCTCACTCATCTGGGTGCTAGAAAAATGCAAGAGCTGCTAAGGAAGCAACCTTTTTCCCTGACCCCCACAGAAAATAAAAGGTTGGCAGAACAAATTACCAGAGACTGCCAGGCCTGTCGAGTTGTAAATGCACATCCATCCCAGGCTCCGGATGGAAAAAGACTGAGGGGAGATAGGCCCGGTCAATTTTGGGAAGTGGACTTTACTGAAATTAAACAAGCCAAATATGGGTTAAGATATCTTTTAGTTTTTGTAGACACTTTTTCAGGATGGGTAGAAGCCTACCCCACCCGAAGGGAAACGGCCCAGGTGGTGGCCAAAAAGATTCTAGAAGAACTTTTTCCTCGATTTGGACTCCCCCAGGTAATTGGGTCGGATAATGGACTGGCTTTCATGGCCCAGGTAAGTCAGGGCGTGGCCAGGGTGTTGGGGATTAATTGGAAATTACATTGTGCTTATCGTCCCCAAAGTTCAGGTCAGGTAGAGAGGATGAATAGAACATTAAGGAGACTCTAACTAAATTGACCTTGGAGACTGGCTTAATGGACTGGACCTTGCTCCTACCTTACTCCCTATTTAGGGCTCAAAATACCCCTTCCCCTTCTATGTACAATCTTACTCCCTTTGAAATTCTGTATGGCACTCCGCCTCCAATTTTAAAACTGACCCCCATAGTGGATATAAATTCTTTGCCTTGTACCCCCTTGATTGCCAGGTTAAAAGCCTTGGAAGGGATTCAGCAGTTTGTCTGGAAGCCACTAGCTTCTGCCTACCAACCCGGGGAAACCAAAGTCCCCTATCCCTCCCAAGTTGGGGACTCGGTGTATGTGCGAAGACACCAGATGCACAGCCTGGAACCTCAGTGGAAAGGACCCTACCTGGTGCTGCTGACAACCCCAACAGCCGTGAAGGTGGATGGCATCGCCTCTTGGATCCATGCGTCTCACCTCAAGCCTGCACCGCCACCAGGGCCCGAGTGGACATTGGAGAGGACTGACAGCACTCTCAAGCTGTGCATTCGTCGCGTGGGTAGGGGTATGCTATCTTCCTCTGACAACTAGCAATCCCCATGCCCCCTCTCCTTAGCATGGGAGGTAATAAACCCCACAGGGCAAGTAGTTTGGCCGGTCAGGGGAACCCACACCCCAGGGATGTGTGCCTCAAGGACGGCCGAAGCCACCCACAGATAAGGAAGTGTGGAGGGCCTGAGTCCCTTTATTGTGCAGCCTGGGGATGTGAGACCATGGGGGATGTTTACGGGAGGCCTTCCTCCAGCTGGGACTGAATCACAGTGCGGCGTAACTCAATGAGCCAGCGCTGTGACCAGTGTTCGTCCAACACCATTCCTGCCCTGTATAATTCCCTAAATATTTCATTCACTAAGAAGAGGAAACAGGCAGAGAACCTCCCCTCCTGGTACAAGGGAAGGATGTGGGGGGCTTAGGTTTTATGCCCCAGGTTATGACTATGGCCTCTGGTTCACTCTTAAGCTAAGGCAAGAAGCAGTCCTAGTACCCATAGGCCCCAACCCGGCTATTCGCCCAGCATTGCCCCCCCCCCCCCGAGACCTCTGGTCATGCCTTCCCAACCTACAACTGAGAGAGTTACCACTGAAGCTCCAGGAAACAGGACTCCACCCTCTAGACCCCCGAGTAATGAAGGGCTAGCCTACCCCCTTTTTAATCTCATTACTGGAGCATACTCAGCTCTTAATGCTACCCAAAGCAACTTAACCCAGTCATGTTGGCTTTGCCTCTCTGCTGCACCCCCTTATTACGAAGGAACTGCGGTTAATGGAACCTATAATACAACCAACAGTTCCTCTTGTGATTGGGGAGGGGATCACAAGCTAACTCTCCCCGAGGTGACAGGAACTGGATTGTGCGTAGGAACCCCTCCAGCTGACAGGCAGCAATTATGTGCCAGGACAGTACAGGTTAACCGTACTGGGGAAGACAGTTATTTAGCCCCACAAGAGGGAACCTGGTGGGCGTGCAATACAGGACTAACTCCTTGCATTTCTTCCTCCCTGTTCAACAACTCCATCCATTACTGTGTTATGGTCCGTCTATTCCCCCGGGTGCTGTATCATGATGTGGGTGTTTTTGAGGAACGTATAGAAGGGCATGTCACGCGCTTCAGGAGGGAGCCAGTGTCTCTCACCCTGGCTGTCCTCCTCGGGGTTGGGACAGCTGCCGGAATAGGAACAGGAGCGGCTGCGCTCATTCAAGAACCCAACCAGATGGCCCAGCTGCAGGTAGCGATAGATCAAGATCTAAAGGAATTAGAAGCTTCCATAACGGCGCTAAAGGACTCTTTGACATCACTCTCTGAGGTAGTGTTGCAAAATAGACGAGGATTAGACCTCCTTTTTATGCAGGAGGGAGGACTCTGTGCTGCCCTGAAAGAAGAATGCTGTTTCTATGCAGACCATACTGGGGTGGTGGTGGAGTCCATGGCCAAACTAAGAAAGCGCCTAGAAGAACGGCAGCGAGAAAGAGAGGCACAGAGGGGATGGTTTGAGTCCTGGTTTACTCAGTCTCCATGGCTCACCACTTTACTATCGGCCGTAACTGGCCCCTTAATAGTTTTACTATTAATTTTAACTATAGGTCCGTACATTTTAAATAGGGTAATTAGGTTTGTACAGGAAAGAATTGGAGATATCAAATTAATGGTTATTAGGCAACAATACACGGCACTGAATGAGTCTGATGGTCTCTAGGATTAGAGACCTGCCAAGAAAAAGGGGGGAATGTAAGGTTGCAAAAATCAGGATCGGGCCGGGAAAGAGTTAACACAGCTCGGCTTAAAATTATAT
>JAAGEH010000409.1:368594-394906 GCA_011751065.1 Lasiurus cinereus | reverse complement strand
GATGCTGTAACCTAGGTGCAGGTTGATAATCTTGTGTAGAGAGATAGCCTGTAGCCAAATTGCGGAAAGAGACATGGCCCAGACATCTCCAGAGATAACCGTCAGCAGATAGCCTATAGTAAAATTATGACTAGAGACATGGTCCAGATGTCTCCAGAAACTAACCCAGAGATAACCATCAGCCGCATCCTGTTGTCACAACCCCATGGTAACCAGAAATATGCAGAGTCTGTAAATTGTGAAATGTATGTAGTAAAGCCCTGTGTTGACCTCTGTATAACCCTGTTACTTGTTACATAGTATATAAGCTCAGCTTTGTATCGACTCGGGGCTCTCAGCCTCTGCTCTGCTTTCAGAGTACATTGTGAGCCCCAGCATGCTTGGTCTGCAATAAACCCCTTGCTGTTTGCATGAGAACGTCTCTTGGAGTCTTCCTTTGAGCGGCGAGCTTTTCGACCCTAACAATACCATAACCTTAATTTCACCCGAGTAGTCATTATCTATAACCCCAGGAAAGACTTGTAATCCATTAAGTGTAGAACTGCTACGTCCTACTATGACGCCAAAAGTATCTTTTGGTAAAGGGCCAAAGATCCCAGTGGGAAGGGCTTGAACTCCCATCTCGGGGGTTAATACTGTGTGGGCGGTGGAACTGAGGTCCAGTCCTGCGCTTCCTGTGGTGGCTCTGAGGAGGTCTGAAATGGATTGTTGTTTGCTGGAACAAAGCTGACTGCCCCAAAGATTTGTTTCGGTGTGGGGGCCTGGGGCTGGCCCCTGTTCCCGTTTCCCTGAACCTGAGGTAGAGCCTGACCTTGGGCATCTGTCTTGGATCTACACTCATTAGCCCAGTGTTTCCCTCTTTTGCATCTCGGGCATAGACCTGGAGCTTGAGTTTTAGTGTTCGTATTTTTGCTCCCCTTACATTCTCTAGCAAAATGCCCCGATTCCCCACAGTTAAAACATTTATTCTTATTTTGCTGTGATAAGAATTGTCTAACTGTATATCCTTGCATGGCAGCAGCCATGGCGAGGCCTTGCTGATAAGCGGCTCCGATATCAGAGCAAAGGCGGATGTAGCCTGATAAATCAGTCCTTTTCTTATAGGGCCGAATGGCCGCTTGGCAAGCAGCATTAGCATTTTCAAAGGCCAATTGTTTTACAAATTCCGTACCTGCATCAGCATTACCAAATATTCTGCCAGCTGCAGTAATTAAACATGAACAAAATCTGCAAAAGGCTCGTCTGGCCCCTGGATGGCTCTCTATTTTCAAGTTTTTTCTTTTCAGTTCCTTGGGTCGCCCCTCTTTCTTCCTCAACATCGCTATCGAAAGACATGAGGTCCTCACTTGCTTTCTCAATCCTTTTTTCTTTTTGATCTAATTGAAGGATTTTTTCTCCCTTTTCAATTACATTAGCAAATCTAGGATCCCGATGCCTCTGTGATGTGACCTCATCGATTAAATTCCAGTATGAAAAGGCAGTCATAGGAACCTTTTCAGGCCCAAATCTTTCATAAAAATCTCTAAGGGCATCTCCAACCCTTTTCCATCTCTTACTATCAATAGTTCCTTCAATACGGAACCAAGGACAAATATCTTGAATATAATAAAAAAAATCACAAACTGTTTAATTTTAACCTTTACTCCTCGTGCCTTTAAAGCTTTTCTAAGTCCATTAACAAACATCTCATGCTGACTCATTTCTTGACCCATAATCTCATGCTGACTCATTTCTTGACCCATAATCGCTGTCTACTCACCGAGGTGTAGAAAACGCAGCAGGTTCCCGCGTCAACTTATCCTCTGTCTTCTCCTTTTTGTGCCGGCTCTCCAGACAGCATCCCTCACTGGATCCCCCGTTCTCGAGCCACGTTGGGCGCCACTTGTCCCTACCCGCGGGTTAAGTCAACGAGGACCCTAGAGGGAGAGTGGGGATGAAAGGGACAAGAGACACAAAGAATGGAGACAAGACAAAGTTCTGATCAAGTCTCATTTATTCAACAGTAGATCGAGGTATTTATGGGGAGAAGGGGAAATGAGGAAGTTAGCGAAAATTCCTAGCCCTGAGGCGAAACGCCTGGCTTTTGGGAGATAGGGAAAAGATAGGGTTAGGGGTAATAGAAACCTAGCCTGAGGTTAGTGCTAATGTGGCTGGAGCTTACTACAAAATGGCTATCAAGCACGAGTTTCCCATAGCTGTTGGTATTTTAATTATGATGTGTCTTGATGTGGTCCTCTTTGGATTCCTTTTGTTTGGGGTTCTGTGGGCTTCCTAGACTTGTAAGTCTATTTATTTCACCAGAAGTGGGAAGTTTTCAGTCATTTCTTCAAATAGGTTTTCAGTATCTTGCTCTCTCTCTTCTGGCACCCCCATAATTCTGATGTTGGTACGCTTGAAGCTGTCCCAGTGCCTCAGGAGTTCCGACCTGCGTGCAAAGCATTTGATCAAGGCACATGGCCAACAGCCACACAGATTTGAATCCCATATGACAAAGTATCAAGGGTACCGTGAAAGGAAATGAACTCCCCTCCATCTTGTCCTATAGGGCTGGGACCCCTGCCTAAAACCCCTCCCTTTTCTGGGAGTGGCCACAGGTGTGCCAGCAATGGCTTAACTTCCCCGACCCCCACCCAAATGGACCAATGAAGCTCCAGGGACACAGCTAAGGTCCTAATTAGGCTTAACCACAGAAAGACCCCAATTCAAGTGACCAATCTCTGTAGCCTTCATCACTTTCCCAAGCCCCCTAATTATCCTACCCCATAAAACTCATTGTTTCCGCCCGGTCCTCTCTCTCGCCTCGCTGCTGCGTCAGAAAGAGGCTGAGAGCCAAACCCGGGTTTGAATAAAGACTCTTTGCTTTTGCATCGAAAAAGGCTCCTTAGTGGTGGATTATTGGGGACCCCGAACTCTGGGCACAACATTTGGGGGCTCCTCCGCGATTCCCAATACCCACGAGGGACCCCGATCCGGAGACTCTGTCTGACCGCGGTAAGTGTCTGTCTGTTTCTGTTCTGTGTGCAAGCTCGCTTCTGAAGTCTGTAGTGCCCGAAATGGTCTAGGTGGACGCACTAGTGGATCTCGGGCAGGGGGAGGGTCAGAGGACGCTCTGCTTCCCCACGAGGGACGTGGAATCCCCTCACAGGAGGGATGTGGAATCCCCTCACAGGAGGGATGTGGAATCCCCTCAAACCTCTGGGACGAAGTGGGTGGCTCCTACGGGTGGGCGCACGGCCATCGTCCAGTGATCAGCTTTATTTTCTCGAGTCCGGAAGACTGCTTTGGATGTTTTTATCTGTTTAATCGGCTTTATTTTCACGGGTCGGGAAGGCTGCTTTGGATGTTTTTATCTGTTTGATCAGTTTGTGTCTTTTTGTGTACTTTTGTGAGCTCATTGGACAGAAGTTATGGGACAGACTCAGGCTACCCCCTTGAGTATTATGGTTGATCATTTTAGAGAGGTTAAGAGAAGGGCTAGCCAAGACCGGTTTGGCTCAGTGGATAGAGCGTCGGCTTGGGGACTGAAAGGTCCCGGGTTCGATTCTGGTCAAGGGCATGTACCTTGCTTGCGGGCACATCTCCACTGTGGGACGTGCAGGAGGCAGCTGATTGATGTCTCTCTCTCATCGATGTTTCTGACTTTCTATCTCTCTCCCTTCCTCTCTGTACAAAATCAATAAAATATATTTTTTAAAAAAAAGAGAGAGAAGGGCTAACAACCTTAGTTTAGAAGTGAAGAAAAGCAGATGGCAAAAATTTTGTTCCAGCACGTGGCCGGCCCTCAGTACCGGATGGCCGCCAGAAGGGACTTTTGACCTCCCCACCGTTCGCCAGGTCAGAGAAATCATTTCTCGGCCAAGGGGAGGCCATCTTAATCAACTACCTTACATTATTACTTGGCAGGATCTCGTAGAGGACCCTCCCATCTGGATTAAACCTTTCCTAGCTTCGCGCCCTCCGGAGCCGGAACCCATTCTTGCCTTGCAGGAAACGGAGAAGAAAAAGAAGGCGGTTACTTCAGAGAAGAAGGAGAAGGAAGCCACCCTGCCATCAGCTCCTGATCCCCTCCACCCGGTTTTACAGGGGGGAATAGGAGAAGAGTTAATTTTCCCTCCCCCGTACCGGTTCCCCAGGTTACCGGAAGGAGGCGGGCTTCAGGCACTGGAAAGGGGCGGGCTTCCGGGTATGGCCGCAGTTCCGGTAGGAAGCCCACCTCTTACCAGGCAAAGGGCTCAGAGGGAACTGCATGTTGCAGCCCCTGACTCCACCATTAAGACTCTGCCCTTGCGAGCTGCGGGCCCCCGGACACGGATGGCAATCAGCCCCATCACTACTGGCCTTTCACCACCAGTAATCTCTATAATTGGAAAGCTCAGAATCCTAAGTTTTCTGAGAAGCCGGAGGGCTTATCGATTTGTTAGATTCTGTTCTTTTCACCCATCAGCCTACCTGTCAGCAGCTTTTGCAGGTCCTATTCACCACCGAGGAGAGGGAGAGGATCCTCAATGAGGCCTGGAAGCTAGTCCCAGGCATGGACGGGAACCCTAGCACCAACCAGGCTCAGATAGACACCTCCTTTCCCCTGACTAGACCTGAATGGGACTTCAACACGGCAGAAGGTAAGGAGAGGCTCCGGGTCCACCGCCAGACTCTAATGGGGGGGTCTCCACATGGCTGCTAGAAAGCCTACCAATTTGACCAAGGTAGGAACATACAGCAGGAAAAGGGATGAACCTCTAGCTGCTTTCTTAGAACGTTTCATGGAGGCATGCCGCACTTACACCCCCATGGACCCAGAAGCCCCTGAGAATAAGGCAGCTGTAGTCATGAGTTTTATAGACCAGTCAGGTGTAGACATCAGAAAGAAACTACAGAGAATAGATAGATTTGGAGAAAAGAGTCTTTGGGACTTGCTAACCAAGATTGGAGCCCAAATAACTTTCAGACAAGGGGGGCCCCAGATCACCGATGGTAAAGGCCACACCATGCAGGTTCTGACTCTGAGACTGGAGGATGAGTATCGTCTCCACCAGGGGTGTGGACGGGTGGCTACAAGAATTCCCCACAGCTTGGGCAGAGATGGGGGGAGTTGGACTGGCTGCTCACAGGGCCCCAATCCTGGGGGAGCTAAAGCCTGGAGAAGGCCCAATGAGAGTCAAGCAGTATCCTATGTCCCAGGAGGCCCGGAAGGGAATCCAGCCTCACATCAGGAGACTGCGAAGTCTAGGGGTACTAGTCCTCTGTCAATCTGCCTGGAACAGCCCCTCTTCTCCTGGTCGGAAAGCCTCACACCAATGACTATCGACTGGTGCAAGACCTCTGGGAAGTAAATAAGAGAGTCATGGATATACATCCAACTGTTCCTAACCATACACTCTCCTAAGTTCCTTGACACCCTCTAGAGTCTGGTGTACTATACTAGACTTGAAGGATGCCTTCTTCAGCCTGCCGCTAGCGCCTCAAAGCCAACCCCTGTTTGCCTTTGAATGGCACCACCCGGAGGAGGAACACAGTGGACAACTAACCTGGATGCGACTGCCCCAAGGGTTCAAGAATTCGTCTACCTTTTTCCACGAGGCACTGCACGACGACCTCGGTGAGTACAGGAGAGAGCACCCCACTCTCACCCTCCTTCAGTACATAAATGACATCTTGATTGCTGCTGATACCGCCGAAGACTGCGAGCAGGGAACCAGAGACCTGTTGGCCACCCTAGGGACCTTAGGGTATAGGGCCTCCGCAAAGAAAGCTCAAATATGCCAAGAGAGGGTGAGTTACCGGGGATACATCCTGGAGAGTGGACAACAGCAGTTGTCAGATGCTAGAAAAGAGACTGTCCTGAAAATCCCCACTCCCACCTCCCGGAAGGAAGTGAGGGAATTCCTAGGGTCGGCTGGCTATTGCTGCCTCTGGATTCTGACAAACTGACCCTAGGACAGGAGATCTGGATTACAACCCCAAATGCCATTAAGGGGGGTCCTAAAATAGCCTAGCAATGGATGTATGACTCACTATCAAAGCTTGCTGCTCAACCCTCCTCGAGTGCGGTTCCATCCAAGTGTGGCCCTCAACCCCGCTACCCTGCTGCCTGACCCTGACCTAGATGCCCCGCTACATGACTGTGCGGGAATCCCGGAGCAGGTGCATGGACTCCAGAAAGACTTGACTGACCGGCCCCTCCCTGATGCAGAGGCCACCTGGTTCATGGATGGAAGCAGCTTCATGCGAGATGGGTGCAGCAGTGGTCACTGACACTGACACTGTATGGGCGGAGGCTCTGCCCCCTGGGACATCAGCTCAGCGAGCAGAACTCATTGCACTCACCAAGGCACTGACACTGGGGGCTGGGAGACGGCTTAACATCTACACAGATAGCCATTATGCATTTGCTACAGCTCATGTTCATGGGGCGATCTATCAGGAGAGAGAGAGCTATTGACAGCAAAGGGATGGACCATAAAGAATAAATAGGAAATTCCTGACCTGCTTGTGGCTTTGTGGCTCCCAGCTAAGCTAGCCATTATCCACTGCCAAGGGCACCAGAAGGCAGATGACCCAGTGACAAGAAGTAACCAAAAGGCTGATCAGGCAGCCAAAGCAGCGGCCTTCACCTTGGTCCCTACCATGGCCTTACAACTACCAGACCCAGTCTTGCCAGATCAGCCTGGGTATTCTCAGGAAGAGCTGTAGCGGATCAGGAGGCTTCCCCACATCTAGGAAATTAAAGGATGGTGATACACACCAAACCAGGAGCTCATACTACTGGACTGGCTTGGGTTACGGTGTTAGAAAGCATGCACTGGTCCACTCACCTGGGGGCACGCAAATTAAAGGAATGAATCCGACAAGGCAGAATTAAGACCCACCTACAGGACATCAAAATAGAATAGGTTGTATCCACCTGCAAGACCTGTCAACTCACAAACGCGAGAACCAGGCCAAGTGAAAAAGGAACCCATCCCAGAGGAACCAAGCCTGGAGCACAATAGGAGGTCGACTTCACTGAATTTAAACCAGGAAAGTATGGCTATAAATATTTTTTAGTATTTGTAGATACCTTCTCTGCATGGGTAGGAGCATACCCATCTAAGCATGAAACAGATGGTAGCTAAGAGGCTGCTGGAAGACATCGTGCCCAGGTACGGTTTTCCCGCTGAGATAGGGTCGGACAATGGATCAGCCTTTGTCTCACAGGTAACACAGGCAGTGGCCAAGGTCATTGGGGCAAATTAGAAATTACATTGCTTATAGGCCCCAAAGTTCAGGGCATGTAGAAAGAATAAATAGAACTCTAAAGGAGACCCTTACCAAATTGACCATGGAGACTGGCGGGGACTGGGTGGCTCTCCTTCCATATGTCCTTAATCAGGTTAGCAACTCCCCCTACACCTTGGGTTTTACTCATGAAATCATGTTCGGCTGGCCACCCCCTGTTATCCCTAATCTTAAAGCCAAATTTCTGCAGAATTTGAAAGTCAAGAACTGTTTCTTTCCTTGAGAGGGCTCCTGAGGGCGCACGGGGACATTTGGCCGCGCCTCTGCGCCATCTATGAAACCGGCCCAGCCCCGACTCCACATCAGCATAGGCCCGGGGACTGGGTCTATGTCAAGAGACATCGCTGGGAGACCCTTGAGCCAGGTTGGAAGGGTCCCTACGTCGTAGTGCTGACGTCCTTCACCTCCCTCAAAGTAGACTGCGTCTCGACCTGGGCCCACCCACCACAGGGAACCTGACCCAAAGTCAGACTTCACTGCTTGAGAGTTGTCAAGGAATCCATGGCCCTCATAAGAGAGGGATAGCAGAAGCGTAGACTAGAAGGGAGCGGTCTCAGTCTTGGTATGAATCACTGTTTAATTGGTCCCCATGGTTAACTACTCTTATTTCCACCCTCATTAACTTTCAGTCCAGTATTAACAAACTGGTCCAATTTGTCAAAGAACTCATAGGAGTAGTCCAATTAATGGTTAAAAACCCAGTACCAGCCTCTAGGAACAGAAGAGGCAGAAATGCAGCCCGTCTCAGGATTGAGACGTGTGTCCCAAGACAAGGGGGGAATGAAAGGAAATGAACTCCCCTCCATCTTGTCCTATAGGGCTGGGACCCCTGCTTAAAACCCCTCCCTTTTCTGGGAGTGGCCACAGGTGTGCCAGCAATGTCTTAACTTCCGGACCCCCACCCAAAAGGACCAATGAAGCTCCAGGGACACAGCTAAGGTCCTAATTAGGCTTAACCACAGAAAGACCCCAATTCAAGTGACCAATCTCTGTAGCCTTCATCACTTTCCCAAGCCCCCTAATTATCCTACCCCATAAAACTCATTGTTTCCGCCCGGTCCTCTCTCTCGCCTCGCTGCTGCGTCAGAAAGAGGCTGAGAGCCAAACCCGGGTTTGAATAAAGACTCTTTGCTTTTGCATCGAAAAAGGCTCCTTAGTGGTGGATTATTGGGGACCCCGAACTCTGGGCACAACAACCGTAAACATTTTAAACTAGTTTTGGGCATTAAAATCCTTACTTGCCATGGAATTGAAAACTTTCGAATAGGACAGTGGTCAGAGAATTGCAGCTGGCGAGCCACAGGCGGATCTTTGGCCCCTGGTGTGTGGCTCTTCCACAAAATAACATGTGTGGGTGCACAGGGACAGAGTGATTGAAACCTCATGGCCCAGGCGCAGAAGCCGGTGTTCGGCTCTCAAAAGGAATTTCAATCGTTGTCCTGTTGATATGTGGCTCTGTGGACTAATGAGTTTGCCCACCACTGGAAGAGGAAGTCTGAAAATGTCACTTGCATGGAGCCTGGCAGGTTCTGTGATGGCTTTTGCAACTCTGTTCAGAGTATAATTTTTTTTTCAGGACTCCTAGAAATTAAAAAGACCAATGGGCCCAGCTGGCCTGGCCCCGTGGTTGAGCATCAATCGACATACGAACCAGAAGGTCATGGTTCACTTCCTGGTCATGGCACATGCATGGGTTGCAGGCTGAATCCTTAGTGTGGGGTAGGCAGGAGGTAGCCTACCAGTTATTTTCTTTCTTTTTAAAAACATTTTTATTGACTTTTTACTGAGAGGAAGGGAAAGGGATCAAGAGTTGGAAATATTGATCAGCCGCCTCCTGCACACCCCCCACTGGGGATGTGCCTGCAACCAAGGTCCGTGACCTTGACCAGAATCAAACCTGGGACCCCTCGGTCCGCAGGCCAGCGCTCTATCCACTGAGCCAAACCGGCCAGGCCCAGTTATTTTGTTGCATAATTAATGCTTCTATCTCTTCCTTTCTAAAATCAATAAAAAATATTTTTAAAGAAAAAATTTTATTATTTTTAAATATGTTTCTATTAATTTCAGAGAAGAAGGGAGAGGAAGAGAGAGAGAGAGAAACATCAATGATGAGAGAGAATCATTAATTGGCCGCCTCCTGCACGCCACCCACTGGGGATCAAGCCCACAACCTGGGCATGTGTCCCTGACCAGAATGGAACCCGGTACCCACTTCAGGCCACAGGCAAACCCTCTATCCACTGAGCCAAACCAGCTAGGGCTAAAAATATATTTAACAAATAAATAAAAAGACAGATGGAGCCACTGCACAGAAAAAGAGCAAGGTTTTTCCCAATTGCCATCTCAGAAACAAGAGGACTTCCATGTTGTAATCTCTTACTTTGCCAGATTTAGCCCTCTGATAAACATAAGAGGTGACACTTCTCTGCAGCATGTTTTCATGGATTCTTCACTGTTTCCATCATAATTTCACTTGAAAATCCGTTGTATTTCCTTGAACCCTAAACCCTCTGAAAGCATCTTGCTGACAACCACAACCCTCACACGGTGACTTGCCCCCTGGACCATGGCCACACGGTAATCATGACGAATACCACTCTGGGAAAGACTCGCTTTCCACACAAATGTGATTGGGTCCGTCTTGCCTCAGACCCTGCCGTGAATGGTTCCTACCAACACAGATAAAGAGAAACCCCGACGAAAACCGTTGTGACTCAGTGGACAGAGCGTCAGCCTGCAGACTGAAGGGTCCCGGGTTCGATTCCGGTCAAGGGCAGGTGCCTTGGTTGCAGGCACATCCCCAGCGAGGGGTGTGCAGGAGGCAGCTGATCGATGTCTCTCTCTCATTGATGTTTCTAACTCTCTATCCCTCTCCCTTCCTCTCTGTAAAAAAGAAAAAAAAAATCAATGATATATATATATATTTTTTTTAAATCACGTGGGTGTTGCTTAAATGCAGACTCCCGAGTCTTGCTTCCCAACAAGTGAGTCCATGCCTTTGGGGTGGGGTGCTGAGGCTGAGGATTGTCTCTTCTCTCTTGGGAAGGTCCTGCTCGAAACATAACCTGCTGCCCTTCGCAGGGACCGGAGGAAGGCCCTCGCTGCTTCCTTCAGGGCCTGCTCCCTCCACACGCCACGAGGTCAGGCCCACGGATCCCCCACCTCTGATCCAGGAAGCTTTCCTCGAGGAACCCTTTCCAGGGACGTGTAGTGCACCAAACAGTCATTATCTGTCTGCTTCTTGGTTTGAGAACGACTACTCTTGGCAGACTGAAGGTGGCGGTGGGGGAGGCACACAGTCAGACCCACGGTGAAATGAGAGTCCACCCCCCCCACGTGTTTTTTTTTTTAATATATTGATTTTTTACAGAGAGGAAGGGAGGACAGAGAGTCAGAAACATGGATGAGAAACATCCATCAGCCGCCTCCTGCACACTCCCCACTGCAGATGTGCTCGCAACCAAGGCACATGCCCCCGACTGGAATCGAACCCGGGAGGCCTTAGTCCGCAGGCCGACTCTCCATTCACTGAGCCAAACCAGCCAGGGCCACCACCACCCCGTCCCCCCACCCTATTTTACCTTCCTTTGACCCACAGCACACACCCATTGCCACGAATGCCTGAGCTGCAGAGGGAGGTGGCGGTTAGGGGAAGAGGGAACTCCTGAAGTCTTCCCAGAAGGTCTGGGTTTTGGTGGAGGTTCGAGAACAGCAATCCTGAAACTCAGACGTCTTCTGGGGATTCAACCAGCGAAGCTGTTGCTTCTGGAGGTGCCAGCATGCCCGATAGCCCGGTGACCCTTCCTGGCCGACACGCGGTGGACAAGCCCTGAGGGACCTGTGCAGGGGCCTCTGGTCTGGAGGTCCAGCCTCCCCGCCGTGACTCAATAGACCCGAGGTCGCTGTCGCACTAGAAAAGGAGTCTGTCTCGGCACGGACTTCCGTCCAGACACCCACAAGGAGGTGGGGGTGGACATTTCAGCCGAGTCCAGGGAGCCGCCCTGTGGTTTGAGAATTCCAGCCATCCCTGGGAACCCTGATTCCATTAACCTGACCCAGCAGGTTGCAAACGCCTACACTGGGTGCCTCCCACTGCTCCCCAAAGGTGCTCCAGAATGGGGGTCCCTTCCCAGGGAAGGATGCAGGGGACAGCCTAGGCGGGAGGGAGGGGGCTGGAGGCAGGGAGAGACGTCTCACCTGTGACCGAAGCAAAGCCTTTGGGGAATTGTAATTCTGGCTCCCCAGACGCTATTGGCAGGCAAACTCCTTAGTCCACAGAGCCAAATAGCAACAGGACAACAATTGAAATTCCTTTGGAGAGCCAAAATTCCTTAAACCTCTAACGCCACTTCTTCAAAATAGATTCGCCCAGCCCAAACCGGTGTGGCTCCGTGGATAGAGTGTGGGCCTGCAGACTGAAAGGTCCCGGGTTCGATTCCGGTCAAGGGCGTGTACCTGGGTTGCAGGCACATCCCCAGTGGAGGGCGTGCAGGAGGCGGCTGTTCGATGTTTCTCTCTCATCCATGTTTCTAACTCTCTATTCCTCTCCCTTCCTCTCTGTAAAAAACCAATAAAATATATATTTTTTAAAAAATAGACTCGCCTAGGCCATGATATTTTGTGGAAGAGACGTTATTAGAAGGCTCTTTATTAATGCATTTCCAAGACCCTTCCTCTGGAGCAGCGTCCCGACCCCCGGAATGGCGCTGTAGGTGCCACAGATTCCTAGAAACCCGGGTTTGGAGAATTCCGGGGGACCACGGTGACCCTAACCTTGCCCACCAGGTGGCACAGCAGGACAGCCAGAGCCTGCGGGTGCCTCTCAAAGGTGTACAGAGCAGCAGGCCGTCGTAGAAAATTGGCGTCAGGTAGGAAAGATGCCTCCTGGGAGTTGTAGTCCATCGTGACCGGGCGTGGGCCCCAGAACCACGGAGTTAAGAACTACAACTCCCAGAAGGAAAAGCAACAGCGGGGCGGGCGGCCTCCCCCGGTGTGTTCCTTTTTTTTTTCCTCAGAGTCCATTTCAAACCGGCCGCTTTCAGAAATAACACTTTCCGGGAACGGAATGAAATGAACTGTCTCGACGAGCTTTCTATATTAGATTAAAAAAAAAACACCCTTAAATGTGACGTCACTGTCGGGGAGTCTGTGTCTATTGGGAAGGGAAGGAAGTGCGCCACGGCTGACCCAGACCCGTTCTTTTTATTTTTCCTGGAAGGAAATCCGGGGAACAGTCCCCCGCCCCTTTATTGTCCCCTCCACTTCCGTGTCACTGCGTCTTGTCGCTCCCGGGGTGGGGCGACTTACCTGCGAGCGGGTGGCGGACATTTATGGGGGGGACACAAGTACAGGCCCCGGGAACCGAAATTCCCTTACGAATTGTCTGGCCCGCTTGGGAAGTTGACCTCACGCGCGGCCCTCTGGGAGTTGTAGTTCAATGCCCGCGGGCGTTAGCGCAGACCTCACTAACGGATGCCAACGTAGTCCTGGGTTACGACCACAGCGTTCGGAATGGGAGGTGTCGGGTGGGGAGGCCCAGGCGGACAGGTTAGGGGGTTTCTCCGAGCGGGGCGAATACGGAACGACCGGAAGCGCGCGCGCAGCCTTCTGGGTGTTGTAGTTCGCTGGCCCAAGGATGGTGGCCACGGCCTGGTGTATCCTCTAATGATGAGAGGTGCGGACCCGGGCGTGGCGTGGCGTGGCGTGGCGTGGCGTGGCGGCTGACACCGGCGGGTCTACAGTCTCGGGCGGGTCGGGCTGAGCCTGGAGGACCCGGACGGGAGCGCGGAGCTCTCTGGGAAGTGGACCTTGTCGCCACCGCCTGCGCAGGCGAAGTACCGGCCGGTGCAGTCCGCGCACTGAGTTGGGTAAGCGAGATCGGGGTGCCCGGGGGCGGGGAGGCGCAGCCTGTGGGAGACCCCCCGCGGCTTCCCCGGGGCTCCGGCTGTGGTGTGTACCCCGCTGTGCGCCCCTCCCAGGCTGTGCGCCCCTGCCCCGCTGTGCGCCCCTCCCCGGCTGTGCGTCCCCGTCCCGCTGTGCGCCCCTGCCCCGCTGTGCGCCCCTGCCCCGCTGTGCGCCCCTGCCCCGCTGTGCGCCCCTCCCCGGCTGTGCGCCCCTGCCCCGCTGTGCGCCCCTCCCCGGCTGTGCGCCCCTCCCCGGCTGTGCGCCCCTGCCCCGCTGTGCGCCCCTCCCCGGCTGTGCGCCCCTCCCCGGCTGTGCGCCCCTGCTGCTCTGCGCTCTGTGGGACCCCGAGATTCTGAGGTTGGGGGCGGCCCAGGTCCCCACCCCCGAGGCAAACGCAGCCTCGCCTTGCTGAGGCGCCTTTCCGCCCCAAAGGGTGGAGGTGGAGGGAGACCAGAAACGCGGGATTTTGACCCCCGTGGACAGGGACCCAGGAAGGACTCCCTCCGTGTGTGTGTGTCCAGGCGGGAGCACTCCCAGCGGCAGAGAGTGCAGCACTGGGGGCAGCTGCCGGGGAGGAAAGCCTCCGGGAATGGGGGCTCTGCAGAGGGCCCCAGTTTCACGTCTTATACACCAGAGGCCCGGTGCACACAATTAGGACGGGCGCAGGGGCAGATTGGGGTCCCTCAGCCCGGCCTGCGCCTTCTCACAATCTGGGACCGCTGGTTCCTAACCACTCTCCTGCCTGCCCGATCGCCCCTAACCGCCTCTGCCTCTGCAGCTTCATCTGGAAGGACACCCAGAAGGATGGCTGGAAGGTCATCTGGCTGTCCTAATTAGCATATAGTGCTTTTATTATCACAGCCTAGAGGCCTGATGCACCACATTCCTGCAAGAGTAGGTCTTCCACCGAAACCGGTTTGGCTCAGTGGATGGAGTGTCGGCCTGCAGACTGAAGGGTCCCAGGTTCGATTCCCATCAAGGGCACTTACCTTGGTTGCGGACACATCCCCAGTGGGAGGCGTGCAAGAGGCAGCTGATAAATGTCTCTCTCTCATCGATGTTTCTGACTCTCTATCCCTCTCCCTTTCTCTCTGTAGAAAATCAATAAACTATTAAAAAAAAAAGAGTAGTTATTCCTTCCCTTTCCCTCTCCCCCAGCCGCCAAGAACAGCCTTCCCTCTGGCACCCGGGACCAGACTTCCCTCAGCCCCAGCTTCCTCCGGAAGGTTGTTCGGAAGGACGTCTGGTCTAATTAGCATATTACACTTTTATTATTAGAGATTACCATCAAAACAGAAGACAGTGGCCCAGCCGGTGTGGCTCATGGACCCTGGAACCAGGAGGTCAGGGTTTGACTCCCGGTCAGGGCACATGCCAGGGTTGGGGGGCTCGATCCCCAGTACCGGGGCCTGCAGGAGGCAACTGATCAGTGTTTCTCATTTAAAGTCTTTCCCCCTCTCTCTAAAATTAACATTTTTTTTTTTAAAGAGAGAAGGCAGGAATGGCTCTGGGAGATTCAGGGGTGAGAGATGAGCAGCCAAGAGCAAAGCGTCCCGGACCTGGGTTGGGTGGGAAGTAAAAGGATGGATGGGTCTGTAGAGCGTTTGCATAGGAGGGCACCGGACAGTGACCGGTCAGCAGTGTGCAGCCTGGGGCCCTGGTGTACCCTGTTTCCCCGAAAATAAGACAGTGTCTTCTGTTAATGTTTGCTCCCAAAGAGGCGCTAGGTCTTATTTTCAGGGGATGTCTCATTTTTCCATGAAGAAGAAGACGGTACACATTTATTGTTGAACAAAAAAAAAGGAAATGTATGACCTGTCTATGGTAGGTAGTCATTGTCATCACAAACCAGCTCCCTGATGGGCCGCAGCACAGCTGGATCTGTTCAGGCCGTGAGAGATCTCTTTAAATCAGGAGTCAGACACCTGATGGTAGCTTCGGGGGCCTTCTATTCTATACCGGGGAGGCCTGCTGATCGGGGAGGTCTTATTTTCAGGGGGGATGCCTGATATGACAGGGAGAGGCAAAATGGGAAGTAGGTCTTATTTTCAGGGGATGTCTGACTTTCGGGGAAACAGGGTCCATCTGCCAGCGTGCATCAGCAGGGCCCCGGGAATGCCCAGCTGAGGTCGGCCCGGGCCCTGGGCTCTAGGCACTGGCCCCGTCACTCCTTTGACCTCCAGGCCAGGGTGTTCTGGTCCTGGTCCCCACAGACACCTGCTCGGGGGACCCCGCATCCTCTCTTCCCCCAGAACTGCCTGCAGAGGGGCCAGCTGCTGTCCCTGCAAGAGGCCGGAGGAGGAAGGCATGACCGCCGGGCTCCCGGACGTGGGGTTCCCGAGAGTGCCCCCCCCCTGCCTCCAGGCTCGCGCCTCCTCTGCCTGGAGAGACCCCCTCTTTCCCCCGGCCATCCAGCTGGGCCTTTTCCCGCCTCCCCAGTGGCTCTCACCTGCAGCCAGGGCCCAGCCCACTCCCCCTCTCCTCCACCTTCCCTGTGAGGCAGCTCCTGGCTGACCTTCCAGGAGCAGGTGGCCTCGGAGGCCGTGGCCGTGGACTTCACCCGGGAGTGGGGGCAGTGGACACCCCACCCAGAGGACACTGCCGTGGGAGGTGATGCTGGAGCTCCTGGGTCTCGGGGGGTAAGGCCCCCCTCTCCCCATGGTCCTCATGGTCCTGCCCCTGGAGGGACCCCCCCTTCTCCTGGGTTCACGGTGGGGAGGGGGGTCTAGGCCTGAAAAGCAGATCACTCCTGTGTCTGGGCCCGAGGGACCAGACTGTTGGGGTTCAGGGGAAATCAGGGGGGCTGTTTGGGCTACAAACTACAGATCCCACCAGAGAAAGCCACGGACAGCTACAACCAGATGACTCTGCCCAGCAAAGCTATCACTCAGAATGGAAGGGCAGATAAAGAGCTTCACAGACAAGAAAAGGCTAAAGGAGTTCATCACCACCAAACCAGTATTATATGAAATGCTGAAAGGTACTCTTTTAGAAGAAGAAGAAGAAAAAGGTAAAAGACAACAAATCATGAACAACAAATACATATCAACAAGTGAAGCTAAAAATCAAGTGAATTGAAAAATTTGATGAAGAGAATAAACTGATGAATATAATAGAATCAGGGACACAGAAAGGGAGTGGGCTGACAATTCTCAGGGGGAAAGGGGTGAGGGGGGTGCAGGGAGAGACTGGACAAAAATCATACACCTATTGCCCAAACAGGTGTGGCTTAGTGGATAAAGCGTCGGCCTGCGGACTGGGGGGTCCCGGGTTCCATTCTGGTCGGGGGCACGTACATTGGTTGCGGGCGCATCCCCAGTAGGGGACGTGCAGGAGGCGGCTGATTGATGTCTTCTCTCATCGATGTTTCTAACTTTCAATCTCTCTGTGAAAAATCAATAAAATATATTTAAAAACAAAAAAACAAAACAAAAAAAAATCATACACCCATGGATGAGGTCAACAGGAGTGAGGGAAGGGTGGGAGCCGGGTGGAGGGGAGCTATAGGGGGGAGAAAAGAGGAACAAATGTAATAATGTGAACAATAAAGATTTAATTTAAAAAAAAAAAAGCAAACCAGGGGCAGGAATCTCAGGGTCCCACCTGTATTGCTGTCTGCAGCCCCCCTCCCTCTGCACCTGTCACCTTCACCGAGGGGCCCTCTGAAGGGGAAAGAGTTCCCAGCATCCACGGGGCCCAGGGCAGGCTTGGGGTTGTCCTCCCAGGAGCCGGAGGTGGGGTTCGGGCCAGAGGGCAGGTGGAGGAACGGGGGGCTGTCATTCCTGGGGTCCCTCTGGGCTCCCACCCACTTCCGTCCTGGACGAGCGAAGGTGGAGTGGCCCGAGGGTTAGAGGGGGTCCAGGGGCCCAGATGCTCAGGCCCTGCCTGGGTCTCTGAGGGGGACATGGGATCCCCGAAACGCCCCCTCCCTTCCCTTCACGACGGGTCAGGAGGCAGAGCCGCGGCCGGCCGGTGGTGGAGGTGGAGCTTCCACCAGGTGTGCACCCGGGTGAGAGGATCAGGTCCTCGGTTCCTGGAGGACGTGTTGGGGAGCCGCTATCCTGTCCCCTCCTCCCCCCAGTTCGGGGTCGGGTGCAGGCTGGGTACCCGGGGGAAAGGTGTCCTGTCTGTACAGGGTGGGGTAAGGGCTGCCTGTGTCTCTCGCTCAGCAAGTGTGGGGACCCCTGTGGTGGGTGGGGTGCAGCGGGAGGCAGCCGGGCTCCGGGGATCCCAGTGAGACACAGACAGACGACAGAGGGGCCCACGCCCAGCCACCCCTCGTTCCCAACATTGGGAGCTGCTGTGTTTCTTTTTCTTCTCTTTCTCCTTTTTTTAAATTTATTTTATTTTAAATATATTTTATTGATTTTTACAGAGAGGAAGGAAGAGGGATAGAGAGAAACATCAATGAGAGAGACATCGATCAGTCGCCTCCTGCACACCCCTACTGGGGATGTGCCCGCAACCAGGATACATGCCCCCGACGGGAATCGAACCCGGGGCCTTTCAGTCGCAGGCCGACGCTCTATCCACTGAACCAAACCGGTTTCGGCATCCTTCTTTTTAAAAAATTATATTTTATTGATTTTTTTACAGAGAGGAAGGGAGAGGGATAGAGAGTTAGAAACATCAATGAGAGAGAAACATCTATCAGCTGCCTCCTGCATGCCCCCCACTGGGGATATATCCACAGCCAAAGTACATGCCCTTGACCGGAATCGACCCCGGGATCTTTCAGACTGCAGGCCAACGCTCTAGCCACTGAACCACACCAGTTTTGGCTTCTTCTTCTTTTATGTTCAAAGGAAATTTATTAAGTGATACAGGTCAGTGAGTCAGGACAGAGCAGGGAAACTGAGATATTAAAACAGCAGTTTGCAACCATCTAGGAAGCTCTGTCTTCCCTAAACCAAGGACACTTAAGAGTCAATGATTTGCTGAAACCGGTGTTGCTCAGTGGATAGAGCGTCGGCCTGTGGACTGAAAGGTCCCAGGTTCGATTCCAGTCAGGGGCATGTATCTTGGTTGCGGGCACATCCCCAGTGGTGGGTGTGCAGGAGGCAGCTGGTCAATGTTTCTCTCTCATTGATGTTTCTGACTCTCTATCCCTCTCCCTTCCTCTCTGTGAAAAGTCAATAAAATATATATATTTTTTAAAGTCAATGATTTGCATTTTTCCTCCCTAAACAGACGGTAAATGGCTTATTGTGTTTCTCTCTTTCCATGTCCAGCACAGAGAGCGGGTCTAGTTCCTGAGCACAGGAGCTGGGGATTGAGAAAGAAAAGAAAGAGACCAGACACAAAATTTAAGGAGAAAGCTAGGAACTGGGTGGGACCACCTCTCTGAGGGAGGGACAGGGGCTTCTTTTTTTAAAAAAATATACGTTTATTTTATTGATTTCAGAGAGAGGAAGAGAGAGGGAGAGAGACAGAGAGAGAAACATCAGTGATGAGAGAGAAGCATGGATCGGTTGCCTCCTGCACGCCCCCTTACTGGGGATCGAACCCACACCTGGGCGTGTGCCCTGACCGGGAATCACACCGTGACCTCCTGGTTCCTGGGTCAGTACTCAACCCCCGAGCCACGCTGGCCAAGCTTACTCATTTCCTTACGTCTGGGGGGGGGAGGGTGGGAGGCGGTGCCCCAGCGGGGGGCTGCCTGTTCCTTCCCAGAGGCAGCCTGTCCGTTGCCAGCACCCGGCCTGGGGGCAGCCGTCAGCCTGGGCCCGACCCCGTTCCCCTGCCAGGAGCGGGCCCCTGAGGGGTCCCTCACTCCTCAGCATCTTCTCCTCCCCCAGCCAACACCCTCTGGGCCTCCTGTACCAACTCCCCTCCCTCTTCCTTCTCTGGTTGGATAACCGTGTGGTCCAGTTGGTCACACCCACTGGCGTCTTGAACCTGTTGAGGTGGTCAGTGGAGCCAAAACCGGTGTGGCTCAGTGGGTAGAGCGTCAGCCTGCAGACTGTTGGGTCCCAGGTTTGATTCTGGTCAGGGGCATGTATCCTGGTTGCGGGCACATCCCCGGTGGCGGACGTGCAGGAGGCAGCTGATGGATGTTTCTCTCTCATCCATGTTTCTAGCTCTCTCTCCCTCTCCCTTCCTCTCTGTAAAAAAATCAATAAAAATATAGTATTTTAAAAAAGAAATGGTCAGTGTAATTCTTCCATCCACAGAGTCACCGATAGACTTCTCCCAGAAGAGGCACCGAAGGACGATCCCATGTTGTGGTTTTTTTCAGGCTCGAACCCGGGATTGGAAACCAAACTGTCAGCCACAAAGTAGACCGCCTCTGAGGGACCGTCCGGCCTGGTCCTGGTCGTCCGGCTCCTGAGGACGGTCCGTGGAGCTCCGAGGGCGAAGACGCCGCAGGGCCCCGGTGGCTGTGGGGTGCCGGCGGCCTGCCCCCCTGTGAAGACATCTGGACATCAGAGGCCGCAGCCCAGGGTGGGGTTTGGGGAACACTGACCTCTGAGCCCTGCTCTCCCACGTCCCCCCAGGACTCCGAAGGACAGACTCTCCCGGGTGCGGGTCACAGGGAAGAAGCGGGGACGGACGTAGGTGTGCAGCAGGAGACCGAGGCGGCAGAGAGAGCCTCTGGGCACCAGGAAGGCAGCAAGGCCTCTCGTCACAGCTCCACCCTCGCCCACAACCGCCCAGGGCACGCGGGGGAGAGACCACAGAACCATCATCCACGGGGAAACGGCTTCCAGCGCTCTCCCCTTCCCTGACGCCTGGGTGTCCATCCTGGCGGGTAGATCTGGGTGTGCACGCTGTGGGAGGGGACCTGGAACTGCAGGGACCCACGGACCCAGCCCCCGAGAAGTCACACTGACCGGGAGCCTGACGCCTGCAGCCGGTGGGGGAAGGCTTTCAGCCAGAGCCGGCTCCTGAGGAAGCATCGGAGGAGCCGCACGGGGGAGACCTACAGGTGCAAGGAGTGTGGGAAGGCCTTTATCCACATCTCCTCTCTCAGCCAGCACAAGAGGACACACCTGGGAGATAAGCCCTATGAGGGCAGCCAGTGTGATAAGGTCTTCCTGCAGAGCACGCACCTCAGTCAGCATCAGAGGACCCACACTGGGGAGAAGCCCTACAGCTGCAAGGAGTTTGGAAAAAAATTCACCCACAGCCGAAACCAGTTTGGCTCAGTGGCTAGAGTGTCGGCCTGCGGACTGAAAGGTCCCAGGTTCGATTCCGGTCAGGGGCATGAACCTTGGTTGCGGACACATCCCCAGCAGGGGTTGTGTAGGAGGCAGCTGACCGGTGTTTCTCTCTTATCGATGTTTCTAACTCTCTATCCCTCTCTCTTCCTCTCTGTAAAAATCAATTTAAAAAAAAATATATATATATTTTAAAATTCACCCACAATTCTTCAGACATCACGAACAGATACACCTGGGAGACAAGCCCTATGCGTGCAGTGACTGTGGCAAGGCCTTCACCCCCAGCTCATCCGTAACCAAACCCAGCGCATCCACGCCGGGGAGAAGCCCTCTGCGGGCAATGCCTGTGGCAGAGCCTTCAGACAGCCAGATCAGCTCCTTCAGCATCAGAGGACCCACACTGCGGAGAGGAAGCCCTCTGAGTGCGACGCGTGTGGCCGGGCCTGCAGCCAGAGCTCCCTCCTCGCAGAACACCGAGCACCCACACCAAGAACCCTACACACCTGCAAGGCATATGGGAAGTCCTTGGGTTGGAGCTCCTCCCTCAGCCAGCACCCGAGAACCCACACCAGGGAAGAGCCCTGTGCCTGTCCAGATGGAGGGCGGGAAGTCCTTCAGGCTGAGCGTGCACCTCGCTCAGCACCGGAGGTCCCACACGGGGAGAAGCTGTCCGCGTGCGGGGACCATGGGAAGCCCTTCACACGCAGCTGCTCCCTGGCCGAGCTCCAGAGAACTCATACTGGGCGGAGAGGCCCTGCAGGAGCCAGGCCAGTGGCTTGACCCGTCGTTCACCCCTTCCGTGACCTGAGCCCATTTGTTCTCGTGAGCCACAGGACAGACACACGCCTTCGCGCACACAGTACGCCCCTCAGATCATTCTGACAGGAGGGAAATGTGAAGGTGAGGACGGTCGGCCAGGAGTTCTCACTAACTCTCCAGAACCCACAGCAGAGAGAAGAGTGGGAATCTGCAGGGAGTCAGGACGTGACTTATGCCCGCGGATTCACAAGGTTCCAAAACGGGAGCTTCCAATTGGTGGGACCCCAACCAGTGCCTTTCATACCCCGTTTCCCCGAATGTCAGACATCCCCCCAAAATAAGACCTACTTCCACCTTTGCCTCTCGCTATCATATCAGGCATCCTCCTCCCCCCCCCGAAAATAAGACCTCCCCGATCATCAGGCGTCCCCGGAATAGAAGGCCCCCCGAAGCTACCGTCAGGCGTCTGACTCCTGATGTAAAGAGACCTCGCCCTGCCCGAACAGCTCCGGCTGCGCTGCGGCCCATCCGTGAGCTGGTTGGTGATGACAATGACTACCGTTCCATAGACAGGTCATACATTTCCTTGTTTAAAAAATATATTTTATTGATTCTTTACAAAGAAGAGAGAGGGATAGAAAGTTAGAAACATCAGTGAGAGAGACATTGATCAGCTGCCTCCTGCATGCCCCCTACTGGGGATGTGCCCGCAACCAAGGTCCATGCCCTTGACCGGAATCGAACCTGGGACCTTTTAGTCCCCAGGCTGAAGCTCTATCCACTGAGCCACACCAGACTTGGCTTTTTTGTTTGTTTGTTCAACAATAAATATGCATAGTCTTCTCCTTCATGAAGAAATAAGACATCCCCTGAAAATAAGACCCAGCGCCTCTTTGGGAGCAAACATGAATAGAAGATGCTGTCTGCCGAGACCGGTTTGGCTCAGTGGATAGAGCGTTGGCCTGCGGACTGAAAGGTCCCAGGTTCGATTCCAGTCAAGGAATGTACCTTGCTTGCGGGAACATCTCCAGTGTTGGGTATGCAGGAGGCGGCTGATCGATGTCTCTTTCTCATCCATGTTTCTGACTTTCTATCCCTGTCCCTTCCTCTCTGTGAAAAATCAATTAAAAATATATTTTTAAAGATAGAAGATGCTGTCTTATTTTCGGGGAAACAGGGTATGTGAGAACCCAGGGCAGGAAGACCTGGTCATGCATTCCCACGACATTCTTTGGGGGTGGGGGGCGTGTTTGAGAGTGGTGCCCACTGACGGGCACGCTCTCTAAAGATAACACGGCAGCGGGTCCCACACATGGGTGCATCGCCGCGGTCTCCCGGCAACGTCTTCGGGTCTGTGTATATGTCACCTCCTGGTCCGAGAACACAGCTCCTGTGTGAGTTTCCCCTGAAACACGGGGACCAGGTCGGGGACCATCACGCTCTGAAAGCCAGGGATGACGTCACCCTCCCCGTTCCCCATGACGACCTCGTCCCCGACTGCATCTCTGCCTGGCTTCCCGCCCCCTAGGAACACACCAAGGTGCTTTCTCCACCTTCACAAGACAACATGATACCAGTTTTTATTTTATTTTTTAATATATTTTATTGATTTTTTTTTTACAGAGAGGAAGAGAAAGGGATAGAGAGTTAGAAACATCGATGAGAGAAACATCGATCAGCCGCCTCCTGCACACCTCCTACTGGGGATGTGCCTGCAACCAAGGTACATGCCCTTGACTGGAATCAAACCTGGGACCTTTCAGTCCGTAGGCAGACGCTCTCTCCACTGAGCCACACCGGTTTCAGCATGATACCAGTATTTTAAAAATCAAATCAAATTTTATCTCAAAAATTAAAATAAAAAAGTTACATGGCCACCAGTCTCACAGATTTGAATCCCCAGGTGAGGTATCAGTGCATTTTCAACAGTTAAATTATTTTTCTGCATTACTTTGCAATCAGTGAATCCTTTTCCATCGGTTTGTAGTGATTGGAGAAAAGCAATTCTGAAACTGTTGTAGAGGTACGTTAGCATCCAGCATTTATTTTGGTTAATTGCGTGGGTCCCAGAGTTCTCATTTTTATTAGAGGGACATAAAGATAGGGGACAGTGGAAATATAGTTATGAAAAGGGATAGGTTTAGCCCTAGCCAGTTTGGCTCAGTGGATGGAGCATAGGCCTGCGGACTCAAGGGTCCCAGGCTTGATTCCGGCCAAGGGCATGTATCTTGATTGTGGTCACATCCCTAGTGGGGGGGCGTGCAGGAGGCAGCTGATCCATGTTTCTTTCTCATCAATGTGTCTAACTCTTTATCCCTTACCCTTCCTCTCTGTTAAAAATTAATATATATTTTTTTGGTAAAAGTGATAGGTTGGAATTGCATGTGTTTGTGCACACGAGTACATGCCTTCATTGGTGTACTGACATGTGCTCATATATGTGCTTGTGTTTCTAAATCGACAGAAGACACGTGTGTAGCAAGGAGCACACCTGGCACTGAGATTTGGTTCCTAATGCCGCCCCCACTAACGGGAACGAGTTATTTGAAACTGGAGAAATGGCTGACTTCAGAGTAGAAAGATAAGCTTGGAACATCCAAAAATGGTGGTGGTATGCCACAGAGAGCCAGTTTCCTGTAAGACTCGTGAGCCAGGGGGAGAAACCAAGATGGCGGCATAGGTGAACACTTACACTGCTGCCTCGCACAACAATTTCAAAATTACAACTAAAAGACAGAGTGGACACCATCCAGAACCACAGGAAAGCTGGCTGAGTGGAAGTTCTACAACTAGAAGGAAAGAGAGGGGCTCACGGATACTCAGAGGAGCTGCAAAAAGCTGAGGTACAGAGACACATGCGTGTAGAAGACAGGGGGAGGAGTTCCTGGCTGGCCTCCTCTAGCAGGAGGGAGACATAAACTCTCAACTGCACTGAGCCTGTTTCGGGCGAGACCCTGCGGACGCAGACTCATACTGGTTCCCGGAGTGCAGAGAAACTCAGTGGAGCCATGAAAGGCAGAGGTCTGGAGGTGCTCGCATGAGTGCATGCAGAGAGGGCTCCAGTGATTACCAAGGGACACTGAGACCCAGGGGCCGTGTTGGGCAGGGCTGACGGGAAGCCAAGGCTGTCTGCTCAGCCCTGAGACTCTGCCCCACCCACGGTGAACACAGACATTTTGCAATTTTGCAAGTCTTGTCTCATAAGGCTGATTCCAGCACAGTTCTCCTGGCATAGACACAGCTGATCCTCACAGCCAATTGGCGTGGAGGTCATTTCCCCCCAGTGATACCAACAGCAATCAAGACTTAACTACAACAGGCTATACACGCAGTCTACAAAGGGGGTGCACCAAGAGAGTCCACCTCAGGTACCCGGGGAGGCGGAGCTACTGGGTCCTATAGGACACCTAGCACACAAAGCTACTCTACCAACTCAGGGAAGCAGCGAAAATGTGGAGGCTAAAGAACAGATCACAAATAAAAGAAATGGAGGAAAACAAACAACTGCATATAGAGTTCAAAACCATGGTTATAAGGTTTTTCAAGAATTTCCTAAAAAAAAAAAAAGGATAAATTTAGCAAGACCTAAGAGGAGATGAAAAAGGACCAACTAGAAATTTAAGATACACTGACTGAAATAAAAATATTATACAGAGACCTAACAGCAAACTAGAGGGCCGCAAGAAACAAATCAGATTTGAAATACAAAAAAGCAGAAAACACTCAAGTGGAAAAGAAAAAAGAAAAAAGAATCCAAAAATGTGAAGAAGTGTAAGGAGCCTCTGGGACAACTTCAAGCGTATCAACATCAGATTGTAGGGGTGCCAGAAGAAGAGAGAGAACAAGATACTGAAAACCTATTTGAAGAAATAATGACTAAAACTTCCCCCACCTGGTGAAAGATATAGACTTACAAGTCCAGAAAGCACACAGAACCCCATATAAAAGGAATCCAAAGAGGACCACACCAAGACACATCATAATTAAAATACCAAGAGCAAAAGACGAAGAGAGAATATTAAAAGCAGCAAGAGAAAAATAGTTAATTACCTACAAAGGAGCACCCATCTGATTGTCAGCTGATTTCTCAACAGAAACGATGCAGGCCAGACGGGAGTGGCAAGAAATATTCAACCTGATGAATAGCAAGAACCTACAACCAAGAATAATCTATCCAGCAAAGCTATCATTCAGAATGGAAGGGCAGATAAAGAGCTTCACAGATAAGAAAAAGCTAAAGGAATTCATCAACTCCAAACCAGTATTATATGAAATGCTGAAAGGTACTCTTTAGGAAGAGGAAGAAAAGGGTAAAGATAAAAATCATGAACAACAAATACATATCTATCAACAAGTGAATCTAAAAAGTGAATTAAAAATCTGATGAACAGAATAAACTGGTGAATATAATAGAATCGGGAGCACAGAAAGGGAGTGGATTGACAATTCTCAGGGGGAAAGGGGTGAGGGGGTGCAGGGAGAGACTGGACAAAAATCGTACACCTATGGATGAGGTCAATGGGGACGGGGAGGTAAGGGCAGAGGGGGGGTGGCAGCCGGCTGGAGGGGAGCTATGGGGGGGAAAAAGAGAAACAACTGTAAAAATCTGAACAATAAAGATTTATTAAAAATAAAGAGGCGTGAGCCATCTGGCCCAAGGTGAGCACCGCAGTCAGTGAGGGCAGCCGTGAGCTACACACCAGGGAGCAGACAGGAGCCCCCAGGTCGTCTGATGATGGATGGTGAGGAGGAGTGAATGGGCAGAGCGAGGTGCCCAGGGCTGAGGGGCGCACGGAGGGGGGCGGGGGCACTGGGTAATCACCCCCGCGGCCTTCCCTGCCCAAGACTGTCCGGGCAGGAGGGACGGAGCTGAACCCGGGCCGGCCCGGTATCTGCAGGATGTCACGGTCTCCTCCTCCTCGCAGATCAGCTGTGAGTGCAGGGCTCCACGGCGGAGAAACTGGGTGACGCTGGGTGACGAGCATCACCGCAGGAGCCATGTGGGCTCCCCACACCCCCAGGGTGTGTGTGTGTGAGAGTATGTGTGAGTGTATGTGTTTGAGTGTGTGTGTGAATGTCTATGTGTGAGTGTATGTTTGAGTGTGTATATGAATGTCTATGTGTGAGTGTATGTTTGAGTGTGTATGAATGTGTATGTGTGAGAGTGTGTGAGTGTATGTGTTTGAGTGTGTGTATGAATGTGTATGTGTG
>JAAGEH010000409.1:347175-368584 GCA_011751065.1 Lasiurus cinereus | reverse complement strand
TGTATGAATGTGTATGTGTGTGTGAGTGTATGTGTTTGAGTGTGTGTGTATGAATGTGTATGTGTATGTGTGTGTGAGTGTGTGTGTGTGAGAGAGAGAGAGAGAGAGAGAGAGAGAGAGAGAGAGAGAGAGAACAGGGTGACAGGTGGCTCTGGGTGAGGAAGCCTGGGTGAGCTTTGTACAGTGGTGATGCTTGCGCCTTTTCTGTGAGGTTTAAATTATTTCCAAATGAAAAAGCAAACAAGCCACAGGCGTCAGCTGTGCAGGGACTGGGACCCGGGAGGGGGGGGAGGGAGGAGGGACGTGGAGGTGACAGAGGGGCCATCCCTGGGCCTGGCGCTGAGTGGTGCCTCCTAGGAGGGATGTCCCTGAGGCAGAAGGAAACCCCTGGGTCAGGCTGGGAGCCGGGGCTGAAACAGTAAATGTAGTTTTTTAGGTTTTTTAAATGACCAGAGCCACACCCCGCCTGGGGTGGGGGTGGGCAGGCGGGAAGTGGTGGCAATTCGGAGGAAAGCCCAGCTGAAAGGACCTACAATTAGAACTCGGGGGAGCTCAGGGGCCCGGGGCCTCCTACCAGGGGGCTCTGGGACCTGCTGCCCGCAGGAGGGGGAGGCTCACCCAGGCTGAGCGGCCGCGCCTCTGCCGGAGGAGGACAGGAATGCGATGCCGGTCTCGGGCCACGACGCCTCCCTGGGTCCGGGAGCTGCAGGGGCTGCGAGCTCCCAGGCCCCCACCCCCCGGAGGGCAGGGACCCGGGGCACCTCACTGACAGGCAGGCTCACTGACGGTCACGTGGGTACCGCACACCGCGCTGTCCCCCCCGAGCCCGAGGCCAGCAGGTCTGGACCAGAACCGAGCGGGGAGGGTCCAGGGGGAGGGAGCTCACCTCTGACCTCCCCCACGGGGGGCACCAAACTCTCAGGGGTCTGGCCGGTGAGGTCAGGCCCCCCCACTCCTCCTCCTCCTCCTCCGAGGCCGGGGGGGCGCCGTCCGGGGCGCGCGGGGCCGCGCAGAATGACTTCCCGCTGGGCCAGGAGCTGCTGCATTTGGCCCGACGTGTGACGTTTAATTAACGCGCCCCGCGCGCCCTGGCGGGGCGGGGCCAAATGGCGCGGCGGGTCTGCCCTCCCGCACCTGGCGCCTCAGCCTCGGCGCGGGAGGCCCCCTTCCGGCCGCTCCCGGGACGGCGCGCCCACCCGCGGGGCCACCCGGGCCTTCGGGCACGAGCCCGGCTCCGCCGGCGCCGGCCCCTTGGCGCCGGCCTCCTCCTCGGGCCGCAGCCGGAGCCGCCGGGCCCGGGCCGGGCGGGGGCCGCCGCGGAGCCGGTGGGAGACGTCCAGGTCGGCGGGGGTCCTCCTGCAGGTGGTGCCGGCCTCCTCCGGGGGGTCCCCCGCCGCCAGCCTGGCGCGGGCCGGGCAGGGCGGCTGGCGCCTTCCCCAGAAGCAGCAGCTGCCCGGCTCGGCGCGGGGAAAGGCGGCGGCGCGGAGGGCGGGCTCACGTGACCATGGCTCCCGGGAGGACCCCAGAGCGGCAGCGGGGCGCCGGGAGATGTCGGCGGCTGGAGGCGGGCCTGCGGGCGGACAGGACGGGGCGGCCGCGCGGTGAGGGGCGGGCTGCGGGCCGGGCCCGCGGGGGGCAGCCGCACCGCCGCCCCGGGTCCGCGCGAGATTACTTCCCAGCAGCCCCCTTGCTCCCGGTGCAGACAAAAATGACCACCGGCCGGAACCCGTGTGGCCCAGGGGACAGAGCGTCCGCCTGCGGACTGAAGGGTCCCGGGTTCGATTCCGGTCGGGGGCAGGAACCTTGGTGGCGGGCACATAGCTGACTGATGTTTCTTCCTACCCCTCTCCCTTCCTCTCTAAAATAACAGCTATATATATATTTTTTAATGACCACAAAAAGTGGAGAGTGGTACTACCAGGACTTTAAAAAAAAAAAAGGTCCAGCTGGCTGGCTCCGGGGTTGAGCGTTGACCTATGAACCCGTGGGTCACGGTTTGATTCCCGGTCAGGGCACATGATGCCGGGGTTTCGGGCTCCATACCCAGCGGGGGACGTGCAGGAGGCGGCTGATCCATGATTCTCTCTCATCATCCGTATTTCTACCTCTCTTACTCCCTGCCTTTCTGAAATCAATATATATATGTGTTTTCTAAATATATTTTGATTTTTCACAGAGGAAGGGAGAGGGCTAGAGTTAGAAACATCGATGAGGAGAAACATCCATCAGCTGCCTCCTGGACGCCCCCCACTGGGGATGTGCCCGCCACCCAGGTACACGCCCTTGACCAGAATCAGACCTAGGACCCTCCAGTCCACAGGCCGACGCTCTATCCACTGAGCCAAACCGGTTTTGGCAATATATATATATATATATATTTTTTAAAAAGAACAGCCAAAGGACTTGTATGCATGCATATAAGCCTAACCAATGGACACAGACACCAGGGGGGTAAGGGCAGAGTGGGAGATGGGGGATAATGGGGGGAGGGGGTAAGGACACATATGTAATATCTTAATACAAAATTTTTTAAAAAAATCAGATCAAAGTTGCTTAAGCTTGTTTCCATTTTTATACGGTGTGCATAAATTCTGTAATCTTTTCCTTTTTCTCTTTTCTGCATTTTTCCAATTATTTATTTTTAATATATTTTATTGATTTTTTACAGAGAGGAAGAGGGATAGAGAGCTAGAAACATTGATGAGAGAAATATCAGCCGCCTCCTGCACGCCTCCTACTGGGGATGTGCCCGCAACCAAGGTACATGCTCTTGACCGAAATCGAACCTGGGATCTTTCAGTCCGCAGGCCGACGCTCCATCCACTGAGCCAAACCAGTTTCCGCCAATTATTTATTTTTACTGGTAATGGTAGGTGGGGTGGAAGGGAGCTTAAGTGCATCTTGTGAATATTTAGGCTGGGCATGTTAAAAGAAAGAGTAAACTGATTTCTAGGGTTCTTTAGATGGCCAATATAATTTTTTGGTCCAAAACCATATGTATTAGTTAAATTTCTCTACAGGAAATATTATACATTCTGTAAGTATGAAAACAAAACCAAAAAAAAAAAAAAACCCACAATAAAGTATTTTCATTGCTGTAAAAAACAAACAAAAAAACGCGCCGAAACTGGTGTGGCTCAGTGGATAGAGTGTCGGCCTGCGGACTGAAAGGTCCCAGGTTCGATTCCGATCAAGGGCATGTACCTGGGTTGCACGCATATTCCCAGTAGGAGGCGTGCAGGAGGCAGCTGATGGATGTTTCTCTCTCATCCATGTTTCTAGCTCTCTATCCCTCTCCATTCCTCTCTGTGAAAAATGAATAAAATATATATATTTTTAAAAACTCAAAAAGCCCTGGCCTGTAGCTCAGTTAGAGCACTGACCAGAGATTCCAAGGTTATGGGCTCAGTCCCCTGTCAGGGCACATGCAAGAATCAACCAATGAATGCAGGAACAAGGGGAACAAATCCATGTTTCTCTCCCTGTCTCTCTCCGCTCCCCCCCGCCCCCCTCCCCACACTCTCTCTCCCTTCTTCTAAATCAAGTTTAAAAAGACTTTAAAAAATCAGGTCGCCGCCGAAACCGGTGTGGCTCAATGGATAGAGCGTTGGCCTGCGGATTGGAAGGTCCCAGGTTCGATTCCGGTCAAGGGCATGTATTCTGGTTGTGGGCACGTCCCCAGTAGGGGGCGTGCAGGAGGCGGCTGATCGATGTCTCTCTCATCCATGTTTCCAACTCTCTATTCCTCTCTCTTCCTCTCTGTAAGAAATCAATAAAATAGTTTTTTAAAAAAATCTGGTCTCCAAGAGGAGAAAGGAAGTGACAGAGTGACCTCACAATGATGTAAAAATCTGAGACAGGAGCCCTGGCTGGTGGGCTCTGGGACAGAGTGCAGGACTGTGGACCGAGGGGTCCCGGGTGGGGCTGGATCCTGGGTGGGGGGCAAGCCGGAGGCAGTTGATGGGTGTCTCTCTTTCCCTCTCCCTTCCCCTCTGTAAAATATCAATAAGATATATTTTTAAATAAATAAATAACCAAAACAGCCCCGGCCCATATTGCTCAATGGGTAGTGTTGGCCTGTGGACTGAAGGGTGCCAGGTTCGATTCCGGCCAAGGGCACAGGCCCATGGTTGTGGGCCCAATCCCCAGTGTGGGGCTTGCAGGAGGCAGCCGATCCATGATTCTCTCTCATCTTGGATGTTTCTCTCTCCCTTGCCCTTCCTCTCTGAAATCAGCAAAAATATATATTTAATTTTTTTTCTTTATTGACTAAGGAATTACATGTGTCCTTATCCCCCTCCATTGCCCCTCACCACACCCCCATACATGTTTTTTAAAGGATCTTAAAGAACCAAAACTGCCCCCGCCGGTGTTGCTCAGTGGATAGAGCGTCAGCCTGCGGCCTGAAGGGTCCCGGGTTCCATTCCGGTCGGGGGCATGGATGGACCTGGGTTGTGGGCACATCCCCAGTGGGGGTCGTGCAGGAGGCAGCTGATCCATGTTTCTGACTTGTCTCTCTCCCTCTCTGTAAAAAAAAAAATCAATAAAATATATTTTAAAATGAATAAATAAATAAACCGGAACAGCCCCGGCCGGTGTGGCCCAGTGGGTAGCGCGTCGGCCTGCGGACGGAAGGGTGGTCCCGGGTTCGATCCCCAGTGCGGGGCCTGCAGGAGGCGGGGATCCCTGGTTCTCTCTCTCCCTCTCCCTTCCTGTCTGAAGCCAATACATATATTTTATAACAAAAGAAAACAAAAAAACGCTCACTGGTTCCCCACTCCCTCGGGCCCGGCACGGCCCAGGCCGCACCCCCTCGCCCTGTCCTACGGGGGTTCCCTCGCCAGACAGAGGGTCCCAGGGCCGGGTGGGCACCCCCTCAACCCGCCGCCGAGCCCTAGGGGTGACCCGGGGAGAAACCACACGCCCCGCCCCGCCCCCGCCCCCTGCGGGCGCCCCGGGGCGCCCCAGCCTGCCCTTCCCCCCGCAGACCCTGCCGTGACCCCTCGGGTCCTCCCGGAACGCGGGCCCCTTCTAACCAGCCCCCCACCTAGCTGCGCACTCGGACACGAGTGCCTCGGACCTTTCCGGAAATGGCCCGGTCGGGGGGCGCCGGGCAGACCCACCTCAGCGCCGAGCCGTTATTCGCGCGACCGAAGCCGGTACCGCGCGGTTTGTCCACCGCGGACTACAACTCCCAGAAGGCAGCGGGCGCCCTTCACGCGGACCCACGGCTGAGATAGCCAATCAGCGGAGCTATCCGGCGCCTCACCAATCCCTGCGCGCCTGCGTCACTATGGATACCCTGGCAACGCGGTAAACAAGCGGTAGTCAAGGCATCGCCCTGACAACCAGAGACGCCGCAGCCTCTTCGGGGAGGGAGCCGGGCAGTGGGACAGCAAGAGGCACCCAGAGAAGGAGGCGCAGAGATAGGGCCCCAGGGCGACGGGTGCGGGGGAACCCAGAGTCCGTGAGGCAGGGCCGGGGGAGCCGGAGACCAGAGGGCGAGAGAGAGAGAGAGAGAGAGAGAGAGAGAGAGAGAGAGAGAGAGAGAGACACACACACACACACTCAGGAGAGGAAACCCGGCGTGGATAGGGGCCCAGGGACAGGGTCACCCAGAAAGGGCTCACACCCACAACTGGGGACATGAGAGGACCTAGAAATGGAGAGATGAGGCCGGGCCGGCGAGGCTCAGTGATTGAGCGCCCATCTGTGCACCCGGGGGTCACAGTTCGTTTCCCCGTCAGGGCACGTGCAGGGGTGGCAGGAGTCCCCTCCCCGGTGTGGGGCGCGCAGGAGGCAGCTGACCCATGATTCTGTCTCATCATTGATGTTTCTGTCTGTCTCTCTCTCCCTCCCTCTCTGAAATCAATAAAAGAAAGGAAAGAAAAGAAGACAGAGCAGGAAGCGGAAGCAGGGAGATGAAAGAAATGAGATCTGGAGGCCCAGTCTGCATATCCAGAGAACTGATCAAGTTTGAAGACCAGCCAGGCTGGGGACTTGCAGAGATGCTAAAGCCTTAGCATGTTTAGCTCAGTGGATAGAGTGTTGGCTGCAGACTGAAGAGTATCAGGTTCCACCGGTCAAGGGCACTTAACCTGGGCTGCAGGATAGATCTCCAGCATGTGTGGGAGGCAACCAATTATTATGTCTCTAACAATGATGTTTCTCTCTCTCTCTCTGCCACCGCCTCCATTCCACTCTTTCTAAAAATCAATGGGGGAAAAATATCCTCAGATTAACTAAAATAAAAAATAATAATATTGCTGAAACCGGTTTGGCTCAGTGAATGGAGCGTCGGCCTGCGGACTGAAAGGTCCCAGGTTCAATTCCGGTCAAGGGTATGTATCTTGGTTGTGGGCACATTCCCAGTAGGGGGCGGGCAGGAGGAAGCTGATCGATGTCTCTCTCTCATTGATGTTTCTGACTCTCTATCCCTCTCTTTCCCTCTCTGTAAAAAATTAACAAAATACATATTTAAATAATAATAATAATATTAATAAATAAAAAATAAATCTTCGCCCTAGCTGGTTTAGCTCAGTGGATAGAGCATCGTCCTCCTGTGGACCAAAGGGTCCGAGGTTCTATTCCAGTCAAGGGCATGTACCTTGGTTGCAGGTTCCTGCAGGAGGCAACCAATCAATGTGTTTCTCTCACATCAATGTTTCTCTCTGTCTTTCCATCTCTTTCCCACTCTCCCTAAAAATCAATGGGAAGATGAGATCAGTTTGGCTCAGTGGATAGAGCGTTGGCTTGTGGACTGAAAGGTCCCAGGTTTGATTCCAGTTGGGGGCATATACCTTGCTTGCGGGCACATCTCCACTGTGGGGCGTGCAGGAGGCGGCTGATCGATGTCTCTTTCTCATTGATGTTTCTGACTTTCTATGTCTCTCCCTTCCTCTCTGTAAAAAATCAATAAAATACATTTTTTTAAAAAAAATCAATGGGAAAATATCCTCAGGTGAGGATTAACAACAACAACAAAAATAAGTGAATCTCTTTTGAATAGCATAAATGATGGAGAGAGAGAGAGAGAGAGAGAGAGAGAGAGAGAGAGAGAGACAGACAGACTAAAATAGAGGGAAATTTAAGAGAGAAGCAACTGGGATGTGTGATGTGCTCAAAATCCCAAAATAAATGTCACGGAAAAAAATATACCATATTTTGAGGCGTATAAAAAAACTTGGTAACCCAGGAAAATCTTCTCAAAAGTGGGGGATTATCTTACGCTGGGTGTCATCTTACAGGGCGAGTATATCCCAAACTCTATATTTTAACTGGAAAAGTTGGGGGGCTAAGAAGATGAGGCTAGGATGCTACTTCCCATTTCAGAATTTTCTAGATACCAGGGTTTATGAGGCTGGCTGTTTGTGTGAGCTGATATTTAAAATATTTATCTAAAGAGTTTATATTATTTGTTTTTGGGTATTGAGGTCTAAATTTAAAAACAACTTTTTTTTCCCCCGCCAGTGTAGCTCAGAGGTTGAGTGTGGACCCATGGACTAGGGGGTCATAGTTCAATTCCCATTGGGCACCTCTCCAAGTTTATGGGCTAGGACCCCAGTAGGGGGCGTGTAGGAGGCAGCCAATCAATGATTCTCACTGATGTTTCTTTCTCTCCCTCTCCCTTTCTCTCTGAAATCAATAAAAATATATTTTTTAATTTTTTTATTGACTGGTTTTACAGAGAGGGAGAAACCATGATTTGTAGTTCCATTGATTTATGCATTCATTTGTGGATTCTTTTTATTTTTTTACAGAGAGGAAGGGAGAAGGATAGAGAGTTAGAAACATCAATGAGAGAAAAACATCCATCAGCTGCCTCCTGCATGCCCCCTACTGGGGATGTGCCTGAAATCAAGGTACATGCCATTGACCGGAATCGAACCTAGGACCTTTCAGTCTGCAGGCCGATGCTCTATCCACTGACCCAAACTGGTCTCGGCCCCTGTGGGTTTTGAGCCCAGGAGCTTGGAGCCCAAACTTCTATGGGATGGATGGATGGATAGATGGAAGATTGGATGGATGGATTGATAGATGGATGGATGGAAGGTTGGATAGATGGAAGAATGGGTGGACAGACTGACGGATGGATGGATGGATGGATGGATGGATGGGTACCACAGTGGAATGAGCACTGGGCAGCGTCTTCCTTCTCATCACAACACATGCCCTCTCTCTCTACAGCTCAGAGGCCCAACGGCCAACCTGCCGTGCCCTCATCTTCTTGGGGCCTGGAGCCCTACTCCACAGGCACCCCAGTCTTCATCATCCATCTCCCGGAGATTCTAGCCCTCTCGACCCCCCACCAGCTCCTTCAACTCTGCCCATTTCAGGAGGCCTCCAGCCAGTACTGGACCCTAGAGTTTGAGAAGCAGAGCCATCTAAGGAGCTATAGGTTCTGAGAGTCTACGGCAAGCACGTGAAACTCACCGCCCGTAGGCCACATGCGGCCCACAGTGAATATATATATATATTTATTTAAAATTTTATTGATTCTTTACAGAGTGGAAGAGAGAGGGATAGAGTTAGAAACATTGATGAGAGAGAAGCATCCATCAGCTGCCTCCTGCACTCCTACTAGGGATGTGCCCGCAACCAAAGCACATGCCCTTGACCGGAATTGAACCTGGGACCCTTGAGTCCGCAGGCCAACACTCTATCCACTGAGCCACACCAGTTAGGGCCACAGTGAATATTTTTGCGGCTTGGTCAATTGAACAGTAAGGGAGAAACGTTTTAGTAAAAATTCGTAACTTAATGTTTACACTATCCTGTTATACATCATTATTAAATTTTTTTAATGCAAATGTTGTGCACCTACCTCAGTTATTTTATTGATTTTTTTTACAGAGAGGAAGGGAGAGAGATAGAGAGTTAGAAACATCAATGAGAGAGAGACATCGATCAGCCACATCCTGTACACCTCCCACTGGAGATGTGCCCGCCACCAAGGTCCGTGCCCTTGATCGGAATCGAACCTGGGACCGTTCAGTCCACAGGCCAATGCTCCATTCACTGAACCAAACCGGTTTCGGCATACATAATTATTAATAACGAACTACAACGCTCGCTAATGACTGGTGCTGCATTCATGTCCCTCACGCGCCTGACACGTGCAGGCGCACCATTTCTCTCCACTAATAATGGCACTGAATGTGTTAACAGCCAATGGCCATGTCTTTAGTCCTGCACTGGCTCATTTTGGTGTGCACAACAGGAAAGATCTCACTTTCAGAGGATAGGAAAAAGAGGTTGATTTGCGTGACACCTGAGTGTGTGCAGTTATTCAGTGTCTGGGAAGTTAATGTTCAAGAAAAAAATATATACCGTATTTTCGGGCATATAAGATGACTTTTTAACCCAGGAAAATCTTCTCAAAAGTTGAGGGTCAGCATCTTCTACGCCGGGTGTCATCTTATAGGACAGGTATCTCCCAAACTCTCTATTTTAACTGGAAAAGTTGGGGGTCATCTCATACACCCAGTCGTCTTATATGCTGGAAAATACGGTAAATTTTTATTTAAATGTTGTATCATTTTTTGTTAACAATGACTCATTTGTTTCGGTCCTTTGTATACAGCATGTCTCTATCAACAGACACCTATGTTTCTATGGAAACTGAAGCTTGTGGGGTTTTTTATGCGACCCACATCCACTCACACCTTGTAAATAAGGCCTGTGTTAGCCATTGAGTTTGACATGCTTGGTCTCCAGAGCTTTGGGGAAGGTAGCTAGCACCTACCTCTGTCAGCCTCCTGGTTAGAGAAGAAGAGCATCAGTATTATCATCGTCACCGAAACCGGTGTGGCTCAGTGGATAGAGTGTCAGCCTGCAGACTGAAGGGTCCCCAGTTCGATTCCAGTCAAGGGCATGTACCTTGTTGGTGGGCCCATCCCCAGTGGGAGGTGTGCAGGGGACCCTCTCCCTTCCTCTCTGTAAAAATATCAATAAAATATATTTAAAAAAATATTGTCAATGGCAATAACAAAAAAGTTATCAACAATCCCTAGCTTGCTTGCCTCCGTGGATAGAGCATCGGCCTTCGTGTCTGATTCCAGTCCAGGGCACATGCCTGGGTGCGGGTTCAATCCCCAGTAGGGGACATGGAGGAGGCAGCTGATCAATGATTCCTATTATTGATATTTCTATCTTTCTCTCCTCCTCTCTAAAATCCACAAAAATCTATTTTTAAAAAATATTAACAAGAAAATAGCCCTGACCAGGTTGGCTCAGGGGATAGAGCGTCAGCTGGCAGACTGAAGGGTCCCAGGTTCGATTCCGATCAAGGGCATGTACCTTGGTTGCGGGCACATCCCCAATGGGCAGTGTGTAGGAGGCACGTGAAGGATGTTTCTCTCTCATTGATGTTTCTAACTCTCTATCCCTCTCCCTTCCTTTCTGTAAAAATCAATAAAATATACTTTAAAAAATCAAGAAAAACATCAACAACAGAGCAGCAGTTATAAGAGGATGAGGAATAATAGCAAGGAGAGGTAAGAGAGGGGCCAGCTAATTCATACAGAACCCTGTGACTCTGTTTCCCTGAAAACAAGACAGTGTCTTCTATTAATTTTTGCTCCCAAAGATGCGCTAAGTCTTATTTTCAGGGGATGCCTTATTTTTCCATGAAGATGATGCACATTTATTGTTAAACAAAAAAAAAAAAAAAAAGGAAATTTATGACCTGTCTACGGTACGGTAGTCGTTGTCATCACCAACCAGCTCACTGATTGGCCGCTGTTCAGGCCGTGCGAGGCCTCTTTACATCAGGAGTCAGGCGCCTGACGGTAGTTTCAGGGGGGCCTTCTATTCCGGGGAGGCCTTATGTTTGGGGGAGGCCTGATGATCCCGGAGGCCTTATTTTCGGGGGGGGGGGGATGCCTTCTATGGCAGCGAGAGGCAAAACGGGAAGTAGATCTTACTTTCGGGGGATGTCTTTCAGGGAAACGGGGTAATGTCCCAAGCATTCTACACACCTCCCTTCTCTTCATCCACAGGAGGGGGGCGGTCTTGTCCACATTTTACACGAGAGGAACCCAGGCACAGAGAAGTGGAATCACTCGCCGAAGACCGCACAGCGGTGGAGACGTACACTCCTGAGTCCAGAGAAGCAGAGACCGCTGTCATATGTACTGAATCCCAGGGGGGCCCGTCCAGAGACACAGAGACTGCTGTCATATGTACTGCATCCCAGGGGGGCCCACTCTGCTCGGGAAACGTTCCCCAGAAAACTTGGCCATCCCGGCTACCTGCGTAGGGTGTCTTGCCAGTAGGAGTCCTCTGGAGCTGGGTGAGGCGAGGGTGCTATCCTTGAAAAAGTTTCTGACACAGGTCACAGCCACAGGGCTTCTGGGCAGTGTGATTCCACAGGTGGCAGATGAGGTTAAGGGCTGTCCCACACTGCTTACACATTCAGGGTTGGTTCTTCAGATTGCTCTTGTGGATGCACCATCAGGGGAGAGGTCACCACTGAGGAATTTCCCACAATCCATGCACCTAGGGTTTCTCTCCAGGGTGAATTCTCCCATATTGAGTAAGGTATGCACCATTAGCAGATCGATGTCTCCCTCTCATCAACGTTTCTAGCTCTCTGTCCCTCTTTCTTTCTCTCTGTAGAAAAATCAATGAAATATATATTAAAAATAAGATATTCATCATCAACGAAGACCTTCCCACACTCAGGAAACACCTAGGGATTCTCTTCTCCAATGTTTGTCCTGATGGATGATAAAGTGGAAGAAATCTGGATGGACTTTTCACACTTGTTACATTTGAACATTTTTTAAAAATATATGTTTTATTGATTTTTTTACAGAGAGGGAGAGAATTAGAAACATCGATGAGAGAGAGACATCGATCAGCTGCCTCCTGGGGATGTGCCCGCAACCAAGGTACATGCCCTTGACTGGAATCGAACCTGGGGCCTTTCAGTCCACGGGCTGACGCTCTATCCACTGAGCTACACCAGTTTTGGCATAAACATTTTAAAAAATATATATTTTATTGATTTTTTACAGAGAGGAAAGGAGAGAGACAGGGAGCTAGAAACACTGATCAGCTGCCTCCTGCATACCCGCTACTGGGGACGTGCCCACAAATAAGGTACATGCCCTTGACCAGAATCGAACCCGGGACCCTTTGGTCTGCAGACCGATGCTCTATCAACTGAGCAAAACTGGTCAGGGCTTAACCTTTTTTTTTTTAATCCATGTGAGTTCTGTGATGGAAAACCAGGGAAGGGCCTGGCTAGCGTGGCTCAGTGGTTGAGCCTCTACCCATGAACTGGGAGGTCAATATTTGATTCTTTTTTTAAAAAAATATATTTCATTGACTTTTTACAGAGAGGAAGGGAGAGGGATAGAGAGTTAGAAACATTGATGAGAGAGAAGCATCGATCAGCTGCCTCCTACACACCTCCCACTGGGGATGTGCCCACAACCAAGGTACATGCCCTTGACCGGAATCGAACCTGGGACCCTTCAGTCCGCAGGCCGATGCTCTATCTACTGAGCCAAACTGGTTTCGGCAAGATTTGATTCTTGGTTGGGGCACATGATCCCCAGGAGGGGACATGCAGGAGGCAGCCAGTCCATGACTCTCTCATTGTTGATGTTTCTCTCTCTCTCTCCCTCTGAAATCAATAAAAACATATTAAAAAAAAAAACAGAACAAAACATCTTCCCCAAAGCTCTGTGGCAGCTCAAGGATTTACCCGTATTTTCGGCATATAAGACGACTGGGCGTATAGGACGACCCCCAACTTTTCCAGTTAAAATACAGACTTTGGGATAGACTTGCCCTATAAGATGACACCGGGTGTAGAAGAGGACCCTCGACTTTTGAAGAGATGTCCCTGGGTTAAAAAGTCATCTTATACGCCGGAAAATACGGTTACTTATTGTTGTGGACAGTATTACAGAGGGTCCCCTGAATTAACCCTCGCAGACCCCTCTCCTCCCGACCTCTGACCCACCCCAGGGCTTCACCCTGTTCTCTGTGTCCATTAGTTATGCACACAGTGTAGGATTTCACTTATAGGAAATGTCCACAACAATCACATCTGTAGAGACAGAAAGCAGACTCGGGTATGACTGGGACTGGAGGAGGGAGGAAGGGAGAGTATTTGCTCGCTGGTGTTTCATTTCTTTGGGGGAGAGGATGAAATGTCCTAGCACTGAAGAAGGGGGGTGACTGCCCAACCTTGGGAAAATACTAAAAAAACAAACAACCACTCAGTTGTTCACTTAGAATCTTTGAGCTTAAGATTGTTTTGACGTGGTGGCTGGGTAGGTCAGCTGGTTAGAGGGCCATCCCATATGCCAACGCTGCAGGTTCAATCTCTGGTCGGGACAGAAACCAGTATCAACCAGTAAATGCATAAATAAGTGGAACGACAAATTGACCTCTCTCTCTCCCCCCCCCCCCCCTCTCTCTCTCTCTCTTCTTCCTCTTCCTCCTCCACCCCCTTCTTCTCCTCCTCCTCCTTCTTCCTCCTCCTTTCCCCTTCCTTCCTTCTCTTCTTCCTTCCTTCCTTCCTCTTTTCTTCTTCTTCCTCTTCCTTCTCCTCCTCTTCTTCTTCCTCCTCCTCCTCTTCTTCTTCCTCCTCCTCCTCTTTCTCTCTTCCTCCTCTTCTCCTCCTCCTCTTCCTCCTCCTCTTCCTCCTTCTTCCTCCTCCTCCTCCTTTCTCTCTAAAATCAACTTTTAAAAAATATATTTTAGCTGAAACTGGTTTGGCTCAGTGGATAGAGCATTGGCCTGCGGGCTGAAAGGTCCCAGGTCCGATTCCGGTCAACGGCATGTACCTTGGTTGCGGGTACATCCCCAGTAAGGCAGCTGATCAATGTCTCTTTCATCAATGTTTCTGTCTATCCCTCTTCCTTCCTCTCTGTAAAAATAATCAATAAAATATATTTAAAAAAAATATATATATATATATATATTCTTTTTTTATAAATAGACCAAGAGTCTTGTTTAATCTTTTTTTTTTTCCCTTCCGGAAAGAGCCACTGATGTGATTAAATTCCCTCTGTCAGTCTCAGCCTAGACATCCAGACGGACGGATGCATTTGCTAGTTTCCCCTCCTGGCACTTAGGACACCTGCTCCCCACCCGTGTGTCCCCTGGGGTCTCAACGGTCTCACCCCTGTAAGTGTGGGTTTTTAACGTGGCAAAGGAAGTCTTGCACCCCACACCCGCCTCTTCTGTGGTGAGTCTACTACTCTGAGAGCTGCCCATGGAAGAAACGCCCCCTACAGCCTGATTGCCCACTCCTGGCGTTTGACATGGTGGAAGGGGGTCTCTCCTGCTTAAACCCCCTTCTCTCTGGGCCAATCACCACCTCCGGCGTCCCTCCTCCTGCCTTGGCCACTTTTAACTCATCTGCCTGCCTCCTTTCCCCACCTTCCCCCACCGTCACTTGCTTCTCCTGTCCCCATGCTTGAGGGTCAGGTTTACCAGGTTTGGCCCTCCCCAACCCGCCCACTCCCATCACCTCTCCCTCCCAAAGCCCCCACACACCCCCCATCAGCACATACCGATCCCTGTGTGTGTGGTGGGGGACAGTCTTCCCTCCCGACCCCTGGGCCAATCTCTCCTCCTCTCACAGCCGGAGTCCCTGTGACTCTGGCTCCATAGGAGCAAGTCAAACCATCCCCATCCTGCAGCTTTGATGCAACACCAGACAATAACCAAACCGAAAAAAAAAAAATAGGTTCTTTTCCCGACTGCATTTCACCTGGATGTTTCCGTGATTGTCCGATATGTGCTCATCTCCCTCCCTAGCCGAACAGCTCCATGAGGCTGGACACACTGCCATGCTCCCAGATGATCCTGGGGACTGGCGTGCTGACACTGGGGATGCTCCTCCAAAGTTTGCTGATGAAGTTGGAAGACATTTTCTGAGACATTACTGATTGCTGGTGACAGGTGAGATCCTGGAGATAGATATATATATATTTTTTTTTTTGACTTTTTTACAGAGAGGAAAGGAGGACAGAGAGCTAGAAACATCAATGAGAGAGAAACATCCATCAGCTGCCTCCTGCACACCTCCCACTGGGGATGTGCCCGCAACCAAGGTACGTACCCTTGACTGGAATCAAACGTGGGACCCTTCAGTCCACAGGCCGATGCTCTATCCACTGAGCCAAACCGGTTTTGGCTGGATATAATTTTTTTAATAAATATATTTTCATTGATTTCAGAGTGAGGAAGAGAGAGAGACATATCCAAGATGAGAGAGAATCATCCATCGGCTGCCTCCTCACATCCCCTACTGGGGATCAAACCTGCCACCGGGGCAGGTGCCATGACAGGGAATCAAACATAAACTCTTGGTTCATGGGTCAATGCTCAATGCCACCAGGTGGAGCTGGAGGCGATTTCTTTCTTTCCAGTTTTTCAGAGCAGGGTGTTTACAGTCTGACGAGGAAGATAAACAATCACAATGTATTATGTATCCGTCAGATGGCAGGCAGTGAATGCCCAAGAGGACGAGAAAATGTGTGTTGGCTTGCTCAGTGGATAAAGCAACAGACTGCAGACTGAAAGGTCCCAGGTTCGATTCTGATCAAGGGCAGTACCTTGGTTGCGGGCACATTCCCAGTAGGGGGCATGCAGGAGGTGGCTGATGGGATGTTTCTCTCTCCTCCATGTTTCTAATTCTCTCTCTCTCCCTTCCTCTCTCTAAAAAATTCAATAAAATATATTAAAAAAGGAAAATGTGTGTTGGGTGTGCAGGAGGCAGCCGATTGGTGGTTCTCTCATCATTGATGTTTCTCTCTCTCTCCCTTCCTTCCTTTCTGAAGTTAAGTAAATTTAAAAACAAACAAACAAAACAAAATAAAAACCAACAAAAACTAGCCAAAACTGGTTTGGCTCAGTGGATAGAGCGTCAGCCTGCGGACTAACGGGTCCCAGGCTCGATTCTGGTTAAGGGCATGGACCTTGGTTGTGTGCAGGAGGCAGCTGATCGATGTCTCTCTCCCATCGATGTTTCTAACTCTCTATCCCTCTCCCTTCCTCTCTGTAAAAAAACAAAACAAAAAACAAAAACTAACCCCATGAGTCAGGAAGGGCTTGTGGGACGAGGCACTGGGCCCCTCACAGTCCATGAGCCTCTCGCAGCCCCAGCTGTGAGCCCTGGTGCTTTAGTTTTAGTGTCTCCAGACCACCGGCTCTGCAAGGGGAGAGCTTTCCCAGTTTGTATGAAAGTCAGATGTGAACAGGAGTGTTGGTGGACGCTGGCCAGAGAGGGTGAAGTGGACCAGAGGGGACAAGGACAGGGCAGGCGGGAATTTTCTTTAAGGTTGTAAGTTTGCTCTTGTAGCCAGAACAGATGACCACAGATTTAGCAGCTTATATGACCACACAAATCAATCCCAGCCTTATTTTTTTAAATATACTTTTATGGATTTCAAAGAGGAAGGGAGAGAGAGAGAGAAAAAGAGAGAGAGAGAGAGAGAGAGAGAGAGGAACATCAGCGATGAAAACCATTGGTTGGCGCCTGCACACTCCGTCTGGGGATTGAGCCTGTCACCTCGCATGTGCCCCGGACAGAACTGAACCGGGGACTCTCAGTCCACAGGCCCATGTTCTTCCCACTGCGCCACACTGGCTGAGGCGACCTCAGCCTTCATGACCTCTGTGGCCTTCACTGTGATGCTAGCCCCACAGGAACAAAAGGTCGAACCCCCCCAGCTCTGAGGTGACGCCAGACAGTTTGAGTGGCTCTCCCTTGGCCGCCTGTCGGGGGCCGGATGACCCCCTCATCCCTCACCTCTCTGTCACCTCCTCCTCCTCCTCCTCCTCTGAGGCCCACCCTCTTCTCCACGGTGACACCCCCTCATAACCCAAGTTCCTGAGAAGAAACTTATGATGTCCTGGGCCTTTGTGTTCTTTGTGAAATGATGACAGCAACAACGTCTGACTTGTCACAGGGAGAAAAAAATAAATCATGCACAATTGCAGTTCCCTAAGAAAACCACATTTATTTCTCCATGAACAACATCCATATGTAAACCCATCTATCACTACATGGCAAATCTATTTTAGGCCATTTTTGTTGTTGCTTGCCCCATTATAACATTTCAATATGACAACAAAGCCTTTGTAATTATGGTTCAGGATCGAACAAATCAGAAGTGTCCTAAGTCTGTGATCAGCAAACGGAGACTCGAGAGCGACATGCAGCTCTTTGGCCCCTTGAGTGTGGCTCTTCCACAAAAGACCACAGCCTGGGCGAGTCTGTTTTGAAGAAGTGGCGTTAGAAGAAGTTTAAGTTTAAAAAAACCTGGCTCTCAGAAGAAATTTCAATCATTGTCCTGTTGATGTTTGGCTCTGGTAACTAATGAGTTTTTCTAAGTGAACAATAAAAGGTAAACATACCGACTCAGTCCTTCTGATTCAGCTGAGTAAAGCAGTGCACCCCATTTCTACCGCAGCCGGCAGCCCACTCCCAGTGCGCAGTCTTTTCTTAACCAGTTAACCGCCGCGATATTTCGAATTTAATGAAGAAAGGTCCATCACTGGCACCTACGGTTGCTTATGGCATACAAACGGTGAAGAGAGATGAAGCCACATCTGTCTCCACGGGCCTCTTCTGGAAAGCGTCCCCAGCACCCAGCGGGTGGAGATACAGCCACACAGCAATCTTCTTGAACCCTCCGCCTGCTGCGGTGTGGAGCCTCACGGGGGCCTCTCACCAGGGCATCCCTGATGATCGAGACGAGTCGATACAGCTCCTGCCGAAAGCTGCTCTCACTTGATTCTGCTAAGAGTTTGCTGACCTACAACAGCAGACACTCCCAATCGCAAGGATCTGTCAGACTGGATTAGTCACTGGACACATTCACGGGTTCTCTCAGGTTCACACACCGTAACGCAGGAGCAGCTGAACGTCTCCAGAGAAGCGTCCTCCCGACTTCCGAAGGTTTCCTTCCAGTGTATCGTGTTCCATACAGGGCAGGGCGATCATCCCTGAAGCCTCTGCCACATTTACCACCATCCTGGGCTCCCTCCTGGAGTTCTTGATGCATCGACTAAATAACATGGGTCAGGAATGCCTCACATCCCGTTTACTGGGCAGGGAAGAGAAACACCTGAAAATAAGTTTCTATGTTTAAAAGCCACAGGTGTGATGGGACCCCATATGTGCAAAATTATGTACACATAAGGAGATGAAGGAAAGGTGACCACTAGGATAGTAATGATGATTATCCCAAAGGGTGGCACTGCAGGTGACTTACTTTTTTCCTCAAAAAAAAAAAAAAAATAATAATAATAATTTCTTGGGCCTGGCTAGGTAGTTCAGTTAGAGCAGTGGTTCTCAACCTGTGGGTCGCGACCCCTTTGGGGGTCGAACAACACTTTCACAGGGATCGCCTAAGACCATTGGAAAACACAGATACTATTCGTAACAGTAGCAAAATTACAGTTATGAAGTAGCAACGAAAATAATTTTATGGTTGGGGGTCACCACAACATGGGGAACTGTATTAAAGGGTCACGGCATTAGGAAGGTTGAGAACCACTGAGTTAAGAGAGTCATCCCGACACACCAAGGTTGCAGGTTTAATCCCTGGTCAGGGCACATAAGAAGAATCAAGCAATGAATACCTAAGTGGAACAACAAATCAGTCTCTCTCTCAAAAAAAAAATCAATAAATTAAACACACACACACAGATTTCATCACTCAAATTTAAAAACAAAATGATTTTGTACCGACTGGGAGGAGTCACCCTCGAAGACACCCTCCCTCGCCAAGTTTCCGAGGACACTCGGAGACGAGCATGCCCGTGTCCATTAGGCTTCCGTGGGTTTCTGTCCGGGGTGTGTCCTCTGATGTCGGACCAGGGCAGAGCTTCTGCGGAACGTTTTCCCACACTGCGGACACTGGCTGGGACCCTGCCTGCCGTGGAGTCTCTGGTGGACTGCCAGGTGAGAGTTCTGCTTGAAAGACTTCCCACACTCTGGGCACAGGTAGGGGGTCTCCTTGGTGTGGATCCGCTGGTGCTTGGCCAGGCAGGAGCTGTCCCTGAAGGCTTTGCCACAGCGGCTGCACTCGTAGGGCTTCTCGCCAGTATGAGTCCTCTGGTGCCGGATGAGGCCGGCGATGTTCCGGAACAGCTTCTGGCACCGGTCACAGCCGTAGGGCTTCTCGCCCGTGTGGATCCTCTGGTGCCGGATGAGGTAGGCGCTCTCGATGAACGTCTTCCCACACTCTGTGCACGCGTAGGGCTTCTCCCCGGAGTGGATCTTCCGATGCACCATGAGGTGCGAGTTCCGGTTGAAGGATTTCCCACACTCAGCACACTCGAAGGGCTTCTCCCCGGTGTGAGTCCTCTCGTGCTGGGTGAGGTACGAGCCGTCTCGGAAGGCCTTGCCGCACTTGCTGCACTCGTAGGGCTTCTCCCCCGTGTGGATCCGGAGGTGCACAGTGAGGTGGGAGATGTCCGTGAAAGGCTTGCCGCACTCGTTACAGCGGTAGGGCTTCTCGCCCGTGTGAGTTCTCTGGTGCAGAACCAGGGACGAGTTTCGGTTGAAGGTTTTCCCACAGTCCAGGCACTCGTACGGCTTCTCCCCAGTGTGAATCCTCTGGTGTTGGGTCAGAGCTGACCCGTCGCTGAAGGCTTTCCCACATTTGCTGCAATTGTAGGGCTTCTCTCCTGTGTGGATCCTCTGGTGCACCATCAGGTTATAGTTCTTGGAGAAGGATTTCCCACACTCGTGACACGTGTAGGGCCTTTCTCCCGTGTGCGTCCGGTGATGCAGAATGAGGGAGGAATTCCGTTTGAAGCCCTTGCCACACTCTGTGCATTTGTACAGCTTCTCCCCAGGGTGACTTCTCCTGCTTTCCTGAAGAGATGACGTCAAGGCAAAGAGGTCCCCAAAGTCCGTGCCTGCATACCGTTTCTTCCCTCCTTTTGTGAGCTTCTGTTTGCTCAGAGGGGCACAGTGGTTGAAAGACTCAACGCTGTCCGGGTATTTATAGAGCTTCTCTCTCCTCTGATTTCTCCCCAGTTGTTGAATCACTTCCAGGGGATGGCAGAAGGCTTTCTCACAGGCCGCACTGTCACTGGTTCTCGCAGCGATACCACCTCTCTGGGAACTGTGCAGAGCTGGGTCGTGATCCAAACGTCTAACCTCGGAGTCATGTATGTGGAAACCGTTTGTCGGGGGAATCCTCCGGGATATGGGGAGGTCGGAGCTGGCGCCCAAAGGCCTCCCCAGCCCGGGATACTCACAAGTGACTTCCTGAGCGACTGGCTCTTCCCGAGTGAAAGCTAACTGTCTCAGGGGTCCCTCCCAGTTCGTACAGTCCCACCTGGCACCCGGGAGGGTGAAAGGGGCACCCTCTCTTGTACGTCCTTCCATCTCCCCGTCACACGGGAGTGCTTCCTCGGGAACATGCGGGGCTGTCATGTTCAGTCTCTTGTTGCAAGCTGAAAAGTGAAGAAGGAAAAGGATGGATGTTAGTACATGGAGCTGTCTTCAAGAATAATAAAAAAAAAAATAGTGACAGTCGGGGATAAAAAACAAGTGTTCTTTTACTTGTTTTCTTTCTCAAATTCATGTCTGCACCAGGAGGAGATAAACTGAGATTCAGGGGATGAGGGGAAGAACAGGGTCAGAGAGAGCTACAGAGCATTTTTCTAATGTGCTTTTTAAAGGGAAAACACAAGAAAACTTTTATTTTTTAACATATATTTTTATTGATTTCAGAGAGGAAAGGAGGACAAAGAGATAGAAACATCAATGAGAGAGAATCATCGACCGGCTGCCTCCTGCACATCCCCAACTGGGTTTCAAGCCTGCAACCCAGGTATGTGCCCTTGACTGGAACCAAACCCAGAACCCTTCAGCCTGCAGCCCAATGCTCCATCCACTGAGCAAAACCAGCCATGGTTACAGAGCATTTTCCTCCTCCTAAAGAACAGGCAGGAGGAACGTCCGTGGACTGCATATCACCGCCAGGGTTAGCCTGGGACATGGGAAACCAGGGTCACTGCTCACACCGGAACCCCGTCCCAGCCACTGCAGGCCGGTCTCCCTCACCCACTTCCCAGACAACAGCCGGCTCGTGCGTTCAAAGCCTCAGCTCCCCAATGTGTGTACCGCAGTGCTGACGAACAGCATGGGCCCCGGCGTGGTGGTCAGCGTTCGGCCTTCACGGATGGGATGGACCACCCTGAGGATGGCTAGGAGAGTCAGACCGCATCTGAGGCTGGCTCTGAGCGGGGGAAGGGGCAGTGCTCTGCAGGTGGCTGCTGGTGTCATCACCATTCTCGACCCTCCTCTAACAGCCCTCCCACCCCTCCATGACATAGAGACAACCAGCTCGCCACAAATTTTTTAGAAAAAATGAAATTAGACCCTTTCCATATATATATGTGTGTATATATATAT
>JAAGEH010000409.1:326328-346775 GCA_011751065.1 Lasiurus cinereus | reverse complement strand
ATATACATATATATATATACACACACACACACATTAATTCCAGATGGATCAAGACCGCTAGACAAAAGTTTAACTTATGTAGGATAGTTGGAGTGTCTCCCTGTACAATGAAAGGTTGCAGGTTCAATTCCCAGTCATAGCACATACGCAGGCTGCAGGTTTGATTTCCGATTAGGGCATGTGAGGGAGGCAATCTATTAATGTTTCACTCTCACATCGATGTGTCTCTCTCACTTGCCCTTCCACTCTCTCTAAAAATAAAAACAAATAAATACAATACAATACAATACAATAAATTATGTCAGATACTTTAAAAAATAGGGCACTCCTAGATCAACTGGGCTTAAGAAGCAAAAACCATACAGATAAGGATTAACAACTCTGATAGAACATCAAAAATTTCCACACACCAGCCCTGACTGGTGTGGCTCAGACGGCTAACCATCATTCCATGCACTGAGAGGTCACCAGTTCACATCCACAGTCAGGGCATACGTCCAGGGTGCAGGCTAGATCTTCAATAGGAGGTATGCAGGAGACAGCCAATCAATGTTTCTCTCCATCATCGATGTTTTCCTCTCTCTCTCCCTCTCCTTTCTTCTTCTTAAAATCAATAAAAACATATTTTTTAAATTAAATCTTTATTATTCAGATTATTATATTTGTTTTTCTTTTTTCCCCTCCATAGCACCCCTCCACCCAGCTCCCACCCTTCCCTCCCTCCCGTTGACCTCATCCATAGGTGTATGATTTTTGTCCAGTCTCCCCCTGTATACCCCTCACCCCTTTCCCCCTGAGAATTATCAGTCACTGGTGGGTCTGGAGCAGCAAGTCCTCCGCGGGCTCCGCCGTGACTGACTTTTCAGTCCGCAGGCCGACGCTCTACCCACTGAGCACACCTCCTCCTGCTGCCACAGCGGCAGCACACACACACGTGGGGGGGGGGCGGGGAGCCGCGGGGTCGCAGGGATTAAGGGAACCAGCACCGGTGCTCGCTCCTGCAGGTCCGGTCCGGCCCGAACCGCACCGGAAGCCCTGAGGGCAGGTGCAATGGCGGCTCGAGAGCAGAGGACGCACCGCTCAGCCTCAGCCTCAGCACGAGGGTCTCAGCGCCTCAGCCTCAGCACGAGCATCTCAGCCTCAGCCTCAGCGCGAGGGTCCCAGCCTCAGCCCCAGCCTCAGCCTCAGCGCGAGGGTCTCAGCGCCTCAGCCTCAGCACGGGGGTCCCAGCCTCAGCCCCAGCCTCAGCACGAGGGTCTCAGCGCCTCAGCCTCAGCACGAGGGTCTCAGCCTCAGCACGAGCGTCTCAGCCTCAGCCTCAGCGCGAGGGTCCCAGCCTCAGCCCCAGCCTCAGCGCGAGGGTCTCAGCGCCTCAGCCTCAGCACGAGGGTCTCAGCGCCTCAGCCTCAGCACGAGGGTCCCAGCCTCAGCCCCAGCCTCAGCCTCAGCACGAGGGTCTCAGCCTCAGCCTCAGCCTCAGCACGAGGGTCCCAGCTTCAGCCTCAGCGCGAGAGTCTCAGCCTCAGCCTCAGCATGAGGGTCCCAGCCTCAGCCTCAGCACGAGGGTCTCAGCCTCAGCCTCAGCACGAGGGTCCCAGCCTCAGCCTCAGCCTCAGCGCGAGGGTCTCAGCCTCAGCCTCAGCCCCAGCACGAGGGCCCCAGCCTCAGCCTCAGCCTCAGCATGAGGACCCCAGCCTCAGCACAAGGGTCTCAGCCTAAGCCTCAACGCGAGGGTCTCAGCCTCAGCACGAGGGTCTCAGCGCCTCAGCCTCAGCGCGAGGGTCTCAGCCTCAGCCTCAGCGCGAGGGTCTCAGCCTCAGCCTCAGCACGAGGGCCTCAGCCTCAGCGCGAGGGTCTCAGCCTCAGCCCCAGCACGAGGGTCCCAGCCCCAGCCCCAGCGCGAGGGTCCCAGCCCCAGCCTCAGCGCGAGGGTCTCAGCCTCAGCCTCAGCGCGAGGGTCTCAGCACCTGCAGCCTGGCCCCAGCGCCCCAGCGCCCCAGTCCCCCAGCCCCATCCCTCTCCCCCGCGGGCATCGCCAGCAGCGGGGACTCAGTCCAGCACTGGGAGGAGGACGGCGGGTAGCCAAACGGAGCTCTGTTAGTCCGCGTTCCATGCCTGCGTTTCCCCATTGCGGGGCCCAGCCCAGCGCCCTGTGCTGAGGGGCACGTCCCCCCAGGCTCCGGGGCCTTGACCTCGCCCGCGAGCCCACCTCCGGGCCGGGGACGCGGGCGGCTCCTTCCCCGGGTCCCGGTCCCCCTCAGTCATTATTTCTTTAAATAGGTTTTCAGTATCTTGCTCTCTCTCTTCTTCTGGCACCCCCGCAATTCTGATGTTGGCACGCTCGAAACTGTCCCAGAGGCTCCCCACATTATGTTCACACCTTTGGATTCTCCTCTCTTCTTGCCTTTCCAGTCGAATGTTGTCTGCCTCTTTATATTTCAAATTTTTTACTTGATTCTTGCCTTTCTCCATTCCGCTGCCAGGACTCTGTACAATATTCCCTATTTCAGTCAGTGTATGTCTAATTTCTATTTGGTCCTCTTATCATCTCCAGTTGGACCTTTTCCATCCCTAGTTGGCTCCCCTGCATCTCTAGTATGTCCTTTTTCATCTCCTCTTGGGTCTTGCTAAATTATCCATCTTTACTAACATATTCTTGAAAAACCCCATAAGCGTGGTTTTGAACTCTATATCCAGTCTTTTTTTTTTTCCTCCATTTCTTTTGTTTGTGATCCCTTCCCCTGTCTCGGCATCCTCACCATGCCGGGGAAACTTCTGTGTTGGATTCAGCCCTATGATAGCAGACGCAAAGCCGCAGAAGCCTCTGCTGAGCTTGGGAGGGGTGGAGTCTCAGGGCTTAAGGGACCGCCTTGCCTTCCTGTTGGCCTCACCCTCCACGGCCCCCGAGTCTCACGTGACTGGGTAATTGCTGGAGCGGTCCCTGTGCGCGCGCACATCCGCAGTGCCTCTAACCGCTGCCTTTCCATCTCCCCTGCGCGCCAGGACCACACGAGTCTAGGTCCCCAGGGTTTCGCCCGAAACAGGGGTTCAGTGGACTCAGAAGTGGCACAGTTGGGAGGGTCTGTCTCCCGCCCACTCGCGAAAGCCTGTGGCACAGTCAGCAATCTGTCCTCCGCGCAGCACCGTGCGCTTGCGAGACCGGACCTGATCTTCTGCGACTCCCCTAAATTTCCGTGCACCTCTCCCTTTTCACAGTCCAAACTCCCCCGTATGAGTTTCGGCTGGATCTGGGGTTTAGTGTCGTAAGATAAGGGGTTCAATGCCGTTGAGAGTCTCCGTTTCCCTCCCGCCAGAGAAAGCCAGCCAGGTCCTCTGGCGCCCGCTGTCTCAGCGTGCACGCATCTCCGTACCTCAGCTTTTTGCAGCTCCTCTAGGTTTCTGTGAGCCCCTCTCTTTCCTTTTAGTTGTACAATTTCCACTCAGCCAGCTTTCCTGTGGTTCTGGATGATGTCCGTTCTGTCTTTTAGTTGTAGTTTTGAAATTGTTGTGCGAGGCAGCAGTTTAGGTGTTCACCTATGCCGCCATCTTGGTTTCTCCCATATTTTTTTTAAAATATCAAAATGCAAGTGGCAGGTGGAGATAGTGTTATAAAATAAAAGAAGAAGGGATAATGGTGAGATCTAACAAGAATTTCACAGAACAAAAACATGGGTAAAGGATACAAAGAGGCACTTCTCAGAGAGAAAAGAGAGAATATATCTGCTCATTCCCAACATCATTCATGTAGTTGTATACTACAAATTTTTAAAAATATATTTTATTGAATTTTTACAGAAAGGAAGAGAGTGATAGAGAGTCAGAAACATCAACGAGAGACAGACATCGTTCAGCCGCCTCCTGCACGCCCCCCACTGGGGATGTGCCCGCCACCAAGATACATGCCCTTGACCGGAATCGAACACAGGAACCTTTAGTCTGCAGGTCGACGTTCTATCCACTGAGCCAAACTGATTTCGGCTAAACTACAATTTTTTAAAAATATTTTTTATTGATTCCAGAGAGGAAGGGGGAGGGAGAGATAGAAACATGAATGATGAGAGAGAATTCTAGATCGGCTGCCTCCTGCATACCCCACACTGGGAACTGAGCCCACAACCCAGGCCTGTGCCCTTCACTAGACTTGAATCCTGCCTGGACCCTTCGGTCTACAGGCCGACCCTCTATCCACTGAGCCAAACCAGCAAGGGCTAATGCAACTTCTTTTTAATCCTCACTGGAGGATATGTTTTTATTGATTTTATAGAGGAAAGAAGTGGAAGAGAGAGAAAGAGAGAGGAATATCGATGTGACAGAGAACAATCAATCAGTTGCCCCTCATATGTGTCCCGACTGGGAATCAAACCTATGGCCCTTCAGTGCATGGATATGTTCCAATCCCTAAGCCACATTGCCCAAGACCAAAGTGCAACTACAAGAACACAAACTCTGTCAAAGCTGGTGGCTCAGTAGTTAGAGCATTGGCCCCTGCATCGATTCTGGGTTAAGGGCATGTACCTGGCTGGACTGCAGGCTTGATCCCTGGCCCCAGTCAGGTTATATGCAGGGGAGGCAACCAGTCAATGTGTCTTTCTCACATTCATATCTCTCTCTCCCTCCCTCCCCCTCTCTCTCTCTCTCTCTCTCTCTCTCTCTATCTATCTATCTCTCTGTCTTCCTTTTCCCCTCCCTTCCACTCTCTAAAAATCAATGGAAAAAATATCCTTTGTGAGGATTAACAACAAAAAAATAACACAAAATATGCACACTTCACACTAATAGAAGTAAAACAAGGGGTCTGGCTGGTGGCTCAGGTGGTTAGAGTGTAGTCCCCACACACCAAGGTTGTGGGTATGATCCTCGGTCTGGGCACATACAAGAATGAAACAATGAATGCATAAGTAGCTAGAGCGACAAATCCATGTTTCTTCTCTCTCCCTCTCTCTAAAATCCATCAATAAGTAAATTGAAAAACAAAAAGGAAAACAAGGTATGAAAATATAAAGCTTGATGAGCATTGGGAGTGGTCACCCAGTCGGTGATCCGCTAGCAGCAGTTGAAACATAAAATGGGCACATTTCTCTCCTAGTGAATCCACCTGCAGGCATCTCAGTCTCAGAAAGCCTCATGAGTCCAAAGCATAACATTATTCTATACTAAGGTGACACATTTTAAATTTTTAAAAATGTTTTTATTTTTTTAAACTATTTTTAAAAAATGTTTAATGATTTTAGAGCGTGGAAGGGAGAGGGAGAGAAGGAGAAAGAGAAAAACATCAATGTGAGAAACATCCACTGCCTGCCTCCTGCATGCCCACCCCTGGGCATCAAACCACGACCTGGGCATGTGCCCTGAGCAGGAAGCGAATCGGGGGCCTTTTGGTGCGTGGACATTCAACCCACCGAGCCACAAGGACAAGGAGAGGCAGCAGTAGCAAAGATCAACGAGGAGAAGACTCACCACTGGTAAAGGAATGGCAAGAATCATGACGGACCCTCCACAGCAAAACAGGAACCTGCAGGTCACGGCAGGCTGCTTTCCAAGTGGGAGGGGAAACTATCGAACGTGTAACTGCTCGAAAGGGAAGCCCCGGCTGGTTAGAGCATCGTCCCAATCTGCCAAGGCTAGGGGTCCCCTCTCCATCCGGTCAGGACACATACAGGACTCACCCAACGAATGAACCCATAAGTGAAACGGCAAACTGTCGTTTCTCTCTCTCCCTTACTCTCCCACTCTCTAAAATCAATAAATGTAATTTTAAAAAATAATAATCAGAGAAGCTGTTCTTCAGGAAAACATACCACTCCCCCCACCCCCATAAAAAGGAAAGAAAAGGAAATGACAATGTGTATTTAAACAGATCCAGCACAGACCACATAGAATGTCGCCGTAGGACTGGCCAGCATGGCTCTGTTGGCTGAGTGTCCTCCAGGGCAACGCAAGGTCACCAGGTCAATTCCCGGTCAGGGCGCGTGCCCTGGTTTCAGGCTCGCTCCCCCAGAGGGGCCATGCAGGAGGTACCCACAACCTTGGCCGGTGCCCGGACCAGCGATCAAGCCGGCAACCTTTCGGTTCACGGGATGATGTCCACCCGAGCCACACCAGCTAGGGCGACGAGGACCCCCACCGTCCCCCATCCTCTGACCTTGTCCTCTCGGAAGCCAGCCCGGGGTTACTGATTTCCCCGTCTGTCCTCCTCTTCCCCCACCATCAAAGGCCTTCCACACACTGAACATGGCCGTGGCACGTGCTGAGACCGCAGGTCTGGAGAGCTTTCTGTGGTCACTTGTCCCGATGCCATTCTGGGTCCTGACACAGGGGGTTACTCACTGTGGAGAAGACCCAGTTCACCTGGACCGCCTGGACTGCCTTCCAGTAAAGCGCTTAGCACCCGTCCCCACCTTTCCGGTTCCACACACCTGGTTTGGATCCACTCACGGCTCCAGCAGCACCCACCATAGCTCCCCTCATTCAACAGCCTGAAGACAACGAATTCTGACTGTCCTGTTTCTCTTCATCCAAACCCACAGTCTCCAACAGGGGACTGCCTCTCCTGTCTTCTAGGGGAGCTGTGCCCACATACTTTAAGTGTAGAAACATGTATTTTAATACTTTCCTTTCACGGACTCTGTACCTGTACCTAAGACTTGAGAAGTTTCTTTTTTAATTATGTGGATGTGTAACGTTATCTATAAAATTCCTTTCAGGATGGTAGAAGGCACCCTACAAACTCCATCATAAAGAGTGAGCATCACACGAAAGGTAACTCAAAGTGGATGACAGGCCTAAATTTAAGATCTAAAAATAAAACTCTTAAAAGAAAAAAACACGTGTAAAGCTTCAGAAACTTGTTTACATCAAAAGCATAAGTAACAAAAAAAAAGTAGGTAATTAAAACCTTTTGTCCTTCAAATGACTAAGAAAGTGAAAAGGCACGCACAGAATGGGATAAAATACTTGCAGATCACAGGCCTGATAAAGCACTGGTATCCAGAGTAAATAAATAACTCTTACAACTCAATAATAAAAAGGTCAATAACCTGCCTAGCCAGTGTGGCTCAGCTGGTGGCACGTTAGGAAGTTACTGGTTTGATTACCAGTCAGGGCACATGCCCAGGTGAGTTGCGAGCTCAATCCCATTAGAGGTGTATGCAGGAGGCAGCAGATCAGAGTTTCTCCTCTCCCTCCCTCTGAAATCAACAAAAACACTTTTTTTTAAAGATTCTTTAAAAAAAAAAATCAATAACCCATTTAATAAATGGACAAAGTATCTGAATAAACAGTTCTCCAAAGAAGACATACAAACTGCCAATAAAGATAATTGCGTATTGGAAAAGATGCTCAGCATCATTCACCATCGGGAAAATGGAATTTAAACCACAGTGAGATACTACCTCGCTCCCACTCTGATCATTAGAATCAGTTCCCCTCCTAGGGAGCTGTCTAAGAGAAACAAAAACATGTCCACATAACACACACAAAAAACATGTACGTGAGTGTGCACAGAAGCATGTTACATACTATCCGAAAAAAACGGGAAGCAACTCACATGTCCGTCAGCGGATGAATGGATCAGCCCCATGAGGTCTATCCACGCAGTGTTACTCCTCCATAAAAAGGAACTACGTCCGAATACACACCACAAAGGTGGGTGAACCTTGAGAACATTATGCTAAGCAAAAGGTGCCAACACAAAAGACTGCCTATGGTACTTCCATTGTTCTGAAATGTCCAGAACACACAGAGACAGAGACAGGAAGTGGATTAGGGATGGCCCTGGGCTGGAAGGGGTAGAGGCGAGGGGGTGTGACGGTTAACGGGCACACGCTCTCATTCTGAGGATGATAAGAATGTTCTAAAAGTGTTCTTGGCAACGGTGAAAACCACTGAATGTTATCCCTGAAGATGGTGATCGGTAGTGGTTTGTGAATTCTCTCTCCGTAAATCTGCATTTTTTTAAAAAGCAGGGGTTGAGTCTGAGAGGGTCCATAACCAGGGTCTAGGCCCCGCCTGGCTGAGTCCGGTGCGTTAAGACTCTGTAGAGTAACAGTGTCACAGGATGTGCCGAGATTGAGCGGAATTCCTGGCCCAGGCCCTCGCCTCTCTGACCTGCAGAGAAATCGCCAGGCCCCGTGCGTGGGCCCCGTGCGTGCCTCAATGGCTGGTACCCACGGCGGGCAGACTTCCGCTGCACAAGCCCTTCCCCTGGTCCCTGCCATCCCCGTGCACCCAACAGGGTCATGTCTGCTTGTTCAAAGGATGCTTCTTTCACAAACACAAACTGCTGGCCACAACATGAGCCCCGCCCTAAAAAGTCCCCACCCACCACCCCTCATGAGAGTCTGACCCCCTGAGGACTGACTCTGCCGGCTTTCTGGCACCGTTCCCTGCCTGCCACCCCTTCCACCTCACATCGAGGGTGGCCCACGACAAAGCCGGCGTGCCTTCTCCTGGGAGTTGGCAGGAAATTCGGACCAGGCCAGGGCCCCTCACCCCCACCCCCCAGCAAGCTGAGGCCACCCTCCTCCCAGCTCCATCAGCTGCTCCAAATGAGAGCCCAGCCCGTCTCCTTTCCTTCTGCTGAGGCTGCTTTTGGATGATCCCGAGAGCACTGCCCTGCTCCCCCAACCGAGCCTCATTATGTGGGTAATCATCCCTTTGTCCTCTCAGTGTGTGTGTACGTGTGTAAAATATAGTGTGTGTAAAATACAGTATGTGTGTAAAATATATAGTGTGTGTATGAGTATAATATATAGTGTGTGTAAAATACATAGGCGTGTACATGTGTAAGTGTACGTGTGTAAAATAGTGTATATGTATAAAACATAGTGTGTATGTGTGTAAAATATAGTGTATATATGTGTGTAAAATAGTGTGTGTAAAATATAGTGTGTATAAAATATAGTGTGTGTAAAATATAGTGTACGTGTGTAAAATATAGTGTGTGTAAAATACAGTATGTGTGTAAAATATATAGTGTGTGTGAGTATAATATATAGTGTGTGTAAAATACATAGGCGTGTACATGTGTAAGTGTACGTGTGTAAAATAGTGTATATGTATAAAACATAGTGTATGTATGTGTGTAAAATATAGTGTATATATATGTGTGTAAAATATAGTGTGTGTAAAATATAGTGTACGTATGTAAAAGTGTGTGTATGTGTGTAAAATAGAGTATATATGTATAAAATAGTGTGTATGTGTGTAAAATATATATAGTGTGTATGTGTGTCCAATATAGTGTACGTGTGTTTGAGACAGGGAGAAAAAAAGTTAAGCTTACATAGCAAAGTGCTAACTTGAGAATCTGGATGGTTTTACAAGTGTTCATTGAACTATCCCTGCAACTTTTCTTTCTTTCCTTTTTTTTAAACATATTTTTATTGATTTCAGAGAGGAAGGGAGAGAGAGACAGAGATAGAAACACCAGTGATAAGAGAGAATCAGTGATCAGCTGCCTCCTGCACACCCACTTCAGGGAATCAAGCCCACAACACAGGTACATATGTGCCCTTGACCGGGATCGAACCCGGGACTCTTCAGTCCACAGACGAACACTCTAGCCGCTGAGCTAAACCAGCTAGGGCTTCCTGGAGCTTTTCAAAACAAAAAGTTAGCCTGGTCGGCATGGGCCAGAGGTCGCGTGTCGACATAGGAACCAGATCAGGGCACACGCCTGTGTCGTGTGCTCAGTCCCCACTGGGGGGAAGGGGGCGCGTGCAGGAGGCAGCCCATCTGTGGCTCTCATCATTGATGTTTAGTTTCAATCTCTCTCTCCCTCTCCCTTCCTCTCTGAAATCAATAAAAAAATATATTTAATAGATATAGATAGATAGATAGTCGGTCCCAGAAAGAAAAAGCTACAGGTGCCCATCAGCAACAAACCAGTGTGACAAGAAATGTTAAAGGGACTTCTTTAAGAAAAAGAAAAAATATATAAATAATGAAACGGCAGTAACCACATACATACCAATAATTACTTTTGAGTCCTGACCAGGTGGCTCAGTTGGTAGGAACATTGTCCCATACACTAAAAGGCTTTGGGTTCAATTCCTGGTCAGGGCACATATGTAGGTTTCGAGTTCCATCCCTGTGGTCATAGGGCAGGCAACCCAACACATGAGTCTCTCTCTCTCCCTTCCTCCCTCCCTCCTTTACTACCCCCCTTCATCCCTTCCTTCCCCTCTCTCTAAAATCAGTAAAACATATCTCAGAGGAGGATTCAAAATAATAATAATAAAAATTAAGTGTTTAACACTTTATTATTTAAATATATTTTATTGATTTTTTACAGAGAGGAAGGGAGAGGGACAGAGTTAGAAACATCGATGAGAGACATGATCAGCTGCCTCCTGCACGCCCCCTACTGAGGATGTGCCCGCCACCAAGGTACATGCCTTTGACCAGAATCGAGCCTGGGACCTTTCAGTCCGCAGGCCGACGATCTATCCACTGAGCCACACCAGTCTCGGCTTTAAACAGTTTTTAAAACATGATATTGAGCCCTAACCAGTTTGGCCCTGTGGATAGAGCGTCATGCGGACTGAAGGGTCCCAGGTTCCATTCCGGTCAAGGGCACGTACCTTGGTTGCAGCCACATCCCCAGTGGGGGTTGTGCAGGAGGCGGCTGATTGATGTTTCTAACTCTATCCCTCTCCCTTCCTCTCTGTAAAAAAAAAAAAAAAAAAATCAACAAAATAAAAATAAATAAACTGGGACGCATTTTCATCTGCGCCGCCTTTATGATTATTCAAAGTGTGTATACGTTTGGGGGGAGGCCAAACCAGCTAGGCCTGTTTCATTTTTTAAAATACCTACATATATATCTATATCTATCTTTATATATTTTATTGATTTTTCACAGACATCCCATAGATGATGAGATCAAGCCAGTACAGGAGACGCTCACGGGTCGGCCTAAGGGGGCGCCAGGCCAGCGTGTCCCCCTTTTCCATTTGCAGGAAACTTACTATTAACTCCTGGGGGCGGGGGATGGGGAAGAGGAACTAAAGAAATGAACCCCGAAAACCAAGGAAGAGAAAACGTTAAAAAAAAAAGGCCCTAAATCGGAGGGGAAAACACGGCCTTCAGGGGAACCGCACCGAGGCCGCACTCGGGGAAAAGGGGGAGCAGGTGAACGGACGGGCGCCCGGCGCCGCGGCGCTGCAGGCGGGGGAGGGGTCCCCCCGCGGCCCGGCCCGGGCACCAGGCGGGCCCGACTGACGCCCCGCGGATCTGCTGAGCTCCCCGGGACAGGAAGGCCGGGGGTGAGAGACGGGGGGTCCTCACCCCAAAGGAACATCCTCACGGCCCCGGGGCGGGCGTACAGGCGAGGGCAGGCGGGCCCCGCCGACCCCGCCCAGCGAGCCGACCGACTGACCGCGCCCACGGCCGCCCCGACCCCCGCCCGCAACGCGCCGCTCACCACCCAGCGGGAGCCGGAGGGTGCTCCCCGCGGAGGGAACCGACACCCCGAAATACGAGGGGGCGCGGCGGACTCACCGCAGGCGGGCAGGCAGGCGGGCAGGCGGCGACAGCAGCGGCCAGGACGGCGGCCGCCATGTTGGGGCGAGTGCGCGTGCGCGCGCGCGCCGAGACCCGGATGTGCGCGTTCCCCGAGGCGCCGCCGCGCGCAGCGTGGGGTGATGGGGCGGCGCCCGCTGTGGGGTGATGTGCAGGGCTTGTCTCAGGTGACTTTTTGCGACCCGTTCGGGGATTCGGGCTGCCGCCCCGCGGGAGAGAGGGGATGGCTGACTGACACCCGCGCAGGCCTCGCGGGCAACCCCTCTCCCTGCGGATCGCCGCGGCCTGGCCCGCAGCGGCCTCTAGCGGCCGCCAGGCGAAATGACAGCGGGCACTAGAAGGCACTCGGGATGGGCCCCGCGGGAAACCAGGCTTTTTTTTTTTTTTTTTTAATCTATTTTATTGATTTCTTACAGAGAGGAAGGGAGAGGGATAGAGAGTGAGAAACATCGACAGAGAAATATCGATCAGCCGCCTCCTGCACACCTTCTGTTAGGGATGTGCCCGCAACCCAGGTCCATGCCCTTGACCGGAATCGAACCCGGGACCCTTCAGTCCGCAGGCCGACGCTCTCTCCACTGAATTACACCAGTTAAGGCTTCTTCTTATTATTATTATTCTTTTTTTAAATATAGTCTTCCTTTTTTTCCTTCCTTTAATTTTTTGGTCTTCACCAAAGGTTCGTTCTTTCTTCCTTCCTTTCCTTTTTTTTTTTTAAAAATATATTTTACTGATTTTTTTTTTTACTCAGAGAGGAAGGGAGAGGGATAGAGAGCTAGAAACATCCATCCGCTACCTCTTGCACGCCCCTTGCTGGGGATGTGCCTGCAATCCAGGTACATGCCCTTGACCGGAATCGAACCCGGGACCCTTCAGTCCTCAGGCCGACGCTCTATCCACTGAGCCACACCGGTCTCAGCGGGAATGTGTACCTGGATGGGAATCGAACCTGGGACCCCTTCCATCTGAGGGCCGACGCTCCAACCACTGAGCCAAACCGGCTAGGGCTCAAGGCCATCAGGCTTTTATTATTTTTATTTTTTTCTTTTTCATTTTTTTAAAAATATAGTTTATTGATTTTTTACAGAGAGGAAGGGAGAGAGATAGAAAGTCAGAAACATCGATGAGAGAGAGACATCGATCAGCCGCCTCCTGCACGCCCCACAGTGGAGATGTGCCCGCAAGCAAGGTACATGCCCCCGACCGGAATCGAACCCGGGATCTTTCAGTCCGCAAACTGACGCTCTATCCACTGAGCCAAACCGGCCTCAGCTTCTCTTTCATTTTTTTATTAATGTGTTACATGTGTACCTATCTTCCCAATGCCGCCCCCCCATTCCCGTGCATGCCCTAAACCCCCCACACACACACACACAGTGTCTTGTGTCCATTGGTTGTGCTTATTTGCACGCATACAAGTGCTTCGGTGGATCTCAGGCTTTGCTCTGACCTCACAGGTGAAACGCAAAGTGGTCAGAGGGGCTCACACTCCAGCAGCAGGGGGCTAATGAGCCTGAGACCCATCGTGCTTTGTTTTTTTGTTTTTTTTTTAAATACATTTTTATGGATTTCAGAGAGAGAGCGAGACGAAGAGAGAGATGGAAACATCCGAGATGAGAATCATTGATGGGTATGCCCCAACCAGATGTGGGGCATGGCTGCAGTGTTAAGACAGTTCAAGCCGCCAAGACCGGTTTGGCTCAGTGGATAGAGCGTCAGCCTGCGGACTGAAAGGTCCCAGGTTCGATTCCGGTCAAGGGCATGTACCTTGGTTGTGGGCACATCCCCAGTGTGGGGCGTGCAGGAGGCGGCTAAACGATGTCTCTCTCTCATCGATGTTTCTGACTTTCTCTCTCCCTTCCTCTCTGTAAAAAAATCAATAAAATATATTTTTAAAAAAAAGACAGTTCAAGCCTCGGACTGAGGAGCGGGCACCGTCCTCTCGTGGCCACGGGCAGGCCCCAGCCTGGAGGGCAGAGCCCTGCCAGCACCGTTACAGCCAACAGCTGAGGTTGTCAGCGTGACCCTATGGTCCGGTGCCTGAGGGATAGAGGCTGCGTGTAAAGAAAGCTGGATCCGGTGCCGGTAATGGAATCGATTCGGGCCCAGGAGCATGCTGTCGACATCCGGACCCCGCCCTGCCTGTGCCTCCTGGCATCGGCTGTCAAATAAAGGCCCGGCTGCTGGGCCTGGGCCAGGTCTCTACGTCAGGGAGGCAGCGTCCCACCTGCCCCCAGCTTTATTCTCTCCTCTGTCTTTTTTCAGCCTCTCAGCCGCCCCCTCTCAGGTCACTGGACCTGGCTGAGCTGGCACCGACCATCAGGCGCCCTGGGGCTGTGTATGCTATGGCAGTGCCAGCCCGCCACAAGGAGGGATCCAGCCCACAACCAGGGACTCAAACCGTGACCTCTTGGTTTGTAGGGGGATGCTTAACCACTGAGCAACACCTGGTTGGGCTATTTCTTTTTAAATTTTTTAAAAATATATTTCTTTATTGATTTCAGAGAGGAAGAGAGAGGGAGAGAGAGAAACATCAATGATGAGAGAGAATCAGGGATCGGATGCCTCCTGCACGCCCCCTGCTGGGGATGGAGCCCAGAACCCAGGCATGTGCCCTTGGCTGGAATCAAACCTGGGACCCTTCAATTCTGCAGGCCGACGCTCTATCCACTGAGCCCAACCAGCCAGGATTATTTTTTATTGTTTTATCTTCATGAGTTTTATTGAAAAGTGGGGTGAGCCAAAACTGGTTTGGCTCAATGGATAGAGCGTCGGCTTGCGGACTGAAGGGTCCCAGGTTCGATTCTGGTCAAGGGCATGGACCTTGGTTGCAGGCACATCCCCAGTGGGGGGCATGCAGGAGGCAGCTGATTGATGTCTCCCTCTCTCATTGATGTTTCTAGTTCTCTATCCCTCTCCCTCTCTATGAAAAATCAATAATATATATATAAAGTGGAATTAAATATATCCCCAAAAAAGGGAAAATTTTGTTTGGTCTTCATGGACTTGGAATCTTAGTACTTTGATTAGGCCTCTTCCAGAAACTGCTAGCAACAACGCCTACAAACACCCCTGTTACCACTGAGGAGACATGGACTTCACGTGGCTACACATCGGCAAAAACAATCAGTTGAGCTGAAACTGGTTTGGCTCAATGGACAGAGCGTCGGCCTGCGGACTACAGGGTCCCAGGTTCGATTCTGGTCAAGGGCATGGACCCTGGTTGCAGGCACATCCCCAGTAGGGGGTGTGCAGGAGGCGGATGATCAATCTCTCTCATCTCATCGATGTTATTGGCTTTCTATCCCTTTCCCTTCCTCTCTGTGAAAAATCAATAAAATATATTTTTTTAAAAATGTTTAACCAAAACCGGTTTGGCTCAGTGGATAGAGCATCAGCCTGCGGACTGAAAGGTTCCAGGTTCGATTCCGGTCAAGAGCACTTACCTTGGTGGCGGGCACATCCCCAGTGGGGGCGTGCAGGAGGCAGCTGATGGATGTCTCTCCCTCATCTATGTTTCTAACTCTCTATCCCTCTCCCCTCCTCTCTGTAAAAAATCAATAAAACATATTTTTTAAAAAATGTTTAAAAAAAACATAAGCAGTTGAATGGTTTGGCCATTCATAGTTTGGACATGAACTTCATTTTTATCCATCTTTTGGGCAGGAACTCTAGAAGTGGGAGGTAAAGGAGGCGGTCTGACATCCCGTTGGTGAAGATAATTTCCTCCAGTGAACGTTCTCGGGACTCGGAGGAAACTTCCCGGAGTTGTGCTGGCCACTCGAAGGTCTTCTCTGCCCCCTGCTTTTCCTTCTCCTTCACCCACTTGCCCATCTTGGCTAACAGCATGGCTGCTGGTCGACTTGATATTTGCCTCTAAGTGAGGGGTGTTTCTCCTGGTGTCCAGATGGGTTTCTAAGTCTCTCAGGGGAAGGTGACTGCCAGCTTCCAGCAAATGCGCCAGGTCCCTAGGATAAATCTCTTCAATGGGCCATGGATAAACATGGAGTTCATGTCCCAACTATTAATGGTCAGGCCATTCAACGTGGTCTGACTTGGTCATTGCCGGAGGGACCCTCCTCTTTCGGCACTGCTTGCAAACGATGATTCAGGCTTTGCAAAATGCAATGCTTTTTTGAGGTAAAAAAGGAAGAAGAAACATCCGTGGTATCTTTTTCTGTTCTTAGAAGTTCAATTTTGGTGGGTTTTTTTTTTGTCTCTTTGTTTTTATTTTATTTAAATTATTATTTTATTATTTTATTGTATTATGTTTTACTATTTTATTTTATTCATTTTATTTTTATTTTATTAATTTTATTTTATTATTTCATTCAATTTTATTTATTTAATTATTTAATTTAATTTTATATTTTATTTTATCGTGCATTTTATTTATTTATTATTTTATTTTATTATTTTATTTTATTATTATTTTATTATCTTATACTATATTATTATATGTTTTATTTTATTATTTTATATTATATTATATACTTTATATTTTATTTTATTTATTTAATTTCATTTCATTATTTTATATTACTTTATTATTTTATTTATTTTATTTTACTTAAATAAGTTATTTTATTTTATTTTCTGGTTGGTTTCAGCTTGAATATTTGGGATCTGATGGGACCTGGAGAAGTTCACAGCCGAGGGTTGGCTGCAGGCATGGCTCCAGATTCACACTCTGAAGCTACACACCAAGGGCCAGTCATGGCCGATAGGGGGTGATAAAGGACTACTTGCCTCCTAGCTGAAATGTCCTTCTTGCCCCACCCTAGGTATTTTTACCAGAATATTTTATATACTTTTAAATTTTTTTTCAATGACCATTGGCATACAATATTCATTTCAGGTGAACAACATGGTGATTACATATTTATACAACTTATTAAGTGATCACCCTAAGTATAGAGTATTTTCTTTTATAATATATATATATCAGAAAAATTGTATTGGTTTTTCACAGAGAGGAAGGGAGAGGGATAGAGAGTTAGAAACATCGATGAGAGAGAGACATCGATCAGCCACCTCCTGCACACCCCCTATGGGGGATGTGCCCGCAACCAATGTACATGCCCTTGACCGGAATTGAACCTGGAACCTTTCAGTCTGCAGGCCGATGCTCTATCCATTGAGCCAAACTGGTTTCGGCCGGATGAATGTTTTTAAAAAATATACATTTTATTGATTTTTTACAGAGAGGAAGGGATAGGGATAGAGAGCTAGAAATATCAATGAGAGACATCAATCAGCTCCCTCTTGCACGTCCCCTACTGGGGATGTGCCCTCAACCAAGGTACATGCCCTTGACCAGAATCCAACCTGGGACCCTCCAGTCTGCAGGCCGACACTCTGTCCACTGAGCCACACCGGCTTGAGCTAAACTTTATTTTTAATTTTTTTTTTTATTGATTTCAGAAAGGAAGGGAGAAGGAGGGAAAGATAAAACATCAACGATGAGAGAGAATCGTGGATCGGCTGCCTTCGGCACAACCCCTACTGGGGTTGGAGCCCACAACCCTGGTGTGGGCCCTTGACTGGAATCGATCCTGGGACCGTTCGGTCCGCAGGCCTGCGCTGAACAGTGTAAACACTGTATTTATTTTTATTTTTGTTGTATTTTATTTTATTTTATTTTTATTTATTTATGCATGCCTTGATTGATGCTGATAGGTGCCCTGACTAGGGATTGAACCCTCAGCCTCGAACATATCAGAACGATGCTCTCACCCACTCTGCTACCTGGGCCATTTTGAATAGTTGGGTTACACCCCTTGAAACGGACACATCCACCCTTCTCCCACCTGCCTGTGGGGAAGGCCATGGCCGCCTGCCCTCACCGGCAGGTACCCACGCCCTTTGAGCTTCTCCTGCTTCGTGGTGAGAGGCTTCTGGGAAATGAGTGTTATCTTGGCCCCAGGAAGCACCCATAGCTGACAGCAAGCCTGGACCTCTCAGAAGGGGAGTCTGGACAACAGAGTCCCATCTTCCCTGAGCCGCACCTCCACCACCCACCCGCCCAGCTCCATCAGGGTCTGGTCCCTTAGTTGTGTCTGGCTTCTGATCTTCTTTTAAATATATATTTTTATATAATAAAACAAAATAATATAATTAAATAAATTATATAATAATAAAAAATATATTTTTAAAAAGAGAGAGAAAGGGAGAGAGAGAGAGAGAGAGACATCAATGATGAGAGAGAACCACCGACTGGCTGCCTCCTGCATACCCCTCACTGGGGACCCAGCCCACCACACGTGCCCTGAACTGGAATCGAAGCTGGGAACCCTTCAGTCCACAGGCTGATGCTCTATCCAATGAGCCAACCGGCCAGGGCTTCTTTTTTATTTTATTTTTATTTTTTTATTTTTTTCAGAGAGGAAGGGAGAGGGATAGAGAGTTAGAAACATTGATGAGAGAGAAACATTGATCAGCCGCCTCCTGCACACCTCCTACTGGGGATGTGCCCGAAACCAAGGTACATGCCCTTGATCCGGAATCGAACCTGGGACCCTTCAGTCCACAGGTCGATGCTCCATCCACTGAGCCAAACCAGTTTCGGCAAAAGTATGTACATTTTATTGATTTAGAGAGGAAGAGAGATAGAAACATCAATGATGAGAGAGGATTATTGATTGGCTGCCTCCTGCACATGACCCACTGGGGATCAAGCCTGCAACCCAGGCCTGTGCCCCTGGCTGGCATCGAATTCGGGACTCTTACAGTCTGCTGGCCATTGAGCCAAACCAGCCAGGTCTGAAAGTCTTTCCGAACAGGTCCATGGAAACCTGACCTCTCAGCCACGAGCAGGAGCCAGCGTAGGAGCCAGCTGGGAGAGAGCATTTGGGCAGAAAGAGGAATGCTCGAATTAAAGGATCTCAGGTGGAAAGAATAGAAACTGAGGCTGAGCCAGGCTGCTGGGCTCAGTGTTTGAGCGTCGACCTAGGAACCAGGAGGTCATGATTGGATTCCCGAGCATGGCACGTCCCAAGGTGGCGGGCTGGATATCCAGTGTGGAGCGTGCAGGAGGCGGCCAGTCAATGAGTCTCTCTCATCATTGATGTTTCTGTCTCTCCCTCTCTGAAATCGATTAAAACATTTTGAAGAAGAAGGAAGAGAAGGAGAAGGAGGAGGAAAATGAGGAGGAGGAGATGGAGGAGGAGGAGGAGATGGAGGAGGAGGAGGAGGAGGAGGAAGAGGAGGAGGAGGAGATGGAGGGGGAGATGGAGGAGGAAGAGGAGGAGGAAGAGGAAATGGAGGAGGAGGAGGAGAAGAAGAAAGGAGGAGAAAGAGGAAGAGGAGGAGGAGGAGAAGAAAGGAGGAGAAAGAGGAGGAGGAGGGGGGAGGAGGAGGAGGAGGAAGAGGAGGGGGAGGGGAAGAAACAAGATGAGAAGGGACTGAGCAGATGGATGAAAAGATGAAGAGGTATGGACTGGGATTTAAAGGACGGTACAGGGAGCCCTGGCTGGTTTGACTCAGTGGATAGAGTGTCGGCCTGCAGACTGAAGGGTCTCAGGTTCTATTCCTGGTCAAGGGCATCTGCCGAGGTTGCAGGGTCCATCCCTAGTGTGGGTTGTGCAGGAGGCAGCCGGTCAATGTTTCTCTCTCTGTCTCTGTCTCTCTCCCTCTTCCTCTCCCTCTCCCTTCCTCTCTGGAATCAATAAGAATAAATACTAAATACAGGAAAGGAAATGCAGGCAATAATATCATCATAGCTAGCGATGGTGTCAAATGGTTACTCGACATATCACTTTGTAAGGTATATAAATGTCTTGTCTACAGTAATCTTGTACACCTGAAACTAATATTGAATGTCAACTGCAATTTTCAAAAAAAAAATGTTTTTATTGACTTTAGGAGGAGGAAGGGAGAGGGTGGGAGAGAGAGGGAAACCTTGATGTGGGAGAGAAACATCAAACAGCTGTTTCTGCAAACGCCCGGGCCTAGAATTAAGTCTGCAAACCTGGGAGTTGAACCGATGAGCTTCTGGTGTGCAGGATGGCATTCAACCAACTGAGGCACACTGGCTAGGGCTGCAAAACATTTTTTTTCTTTATATTTTATTGATTTTTTTACAGAGAGGAAGGGAGAGGGATAGAGAGTAAAAAAAAAAAATGTCAACTAGATCCTGTCATTGTCCTGCTTAAATTCAAGCAACCGTTTCACCTTGCTCTGAAGCATTTATGATTTTCTGGCAGACGATCCAGTTCCACTTGCTGATGGCTCCATCACAAGGTACATGAAATCTGTTATTTTATCTCATCGGTCCCAGCATGAAGTATGTTGACTGGTTGCTCCAGGTCACCTGCACTCCTCACCCCTTCACACTTGAGAGCCATGCTTATGACTTCCACGTCAAGGTTATTCATGCAGGAGGAAGCCAAGCGATGATTCTCATCCTGGATGTGTGTGTGTGTGTGTGTCTCGCTCCCTCTCCCTTCCTGTCTAAAATAAATAAAAAAAAAGAGTATTCTTTCCCAACTTCCGAATTTGTCCCGCACAGCAGGATGTGTGCGGGAGGCAGCCGATCAATGATTCTTTCTCATCCATGTTTCTATATCTCTCTCCTTCTCTCTTCCTCTCTGAAATCAATAAAGAAATATATTTTTCAAAAAACAAACAAACAATTTTGCAGCCCTGCCGAAACGGGTTTGGCTCAGTGGATAGAGCCAAACTGGTTAGAGCTGGTTTACATATTTTTTTTTTTTGAAATTTCGTTTGAGCCCAAACCGGTGTGGCTCAGAGGACAGAGCATCAGCCTGCAGACTGAAGGGTCCCAGGTTCGATTCCGGTCAAGGGCATGTACCCTGGTTGTGAGCACATCCCCAGTAGGGGGCGTGGAGGAGGCGCCTTTACGTGGGTCGGGTTTCTCTCCGGTGGGAGTTCTGGAGCATTCCGAAAAAAGGCCAACTTGCTCC
>JAAGEH010000409.1:231044-326318 GCA_011751065.1 Lasiurus cinereus | reverse complement strand
AGTGGGAGCACATGCCAGGGTGGCGGGCTTGATCTCCAATGGGGGGCGGTGTGGGGAGGCAGTCGATCCATGTTTTTCTCTCTGTGTTTCTATCTCCCTATTCCCTTTCTCTCTAAAATCAATTTAAAAAACAAACACACATTTTTTAAAGAGATTTGTCTCCTGAGTGATTTGGCTCATAGTTAACAGGATTGAGCTCTGCACATCCATTACATTTATAGGACCGCTCTCTCTGCTGTGACTTCTCGGATGTCTCTCTCTCATCGATGTTTCTAACTCTTTATTCCTCTCTGTAAAAAAAAAATCAATAAAATATATTTTTGGAAAAAAAAAATCCTCAGGTCAGGATTAACAACAACAAGAAACAAAAGCAGAGTTAACCCAAAAGCAGCACATTTCCCTTAGAACCACATGCTCTCCTGTAAACAGAGTCACAGCGACGAACTAGACGAACTACCCATATTTTCCAGCTTGAAGACGACTTCAGAATTCCCATCGGACAAAAACCCGGCCCACATAAAGGCACAGATTACCCCCTTCCTCAGCGGGAGAGAGAGGATTGACACTTACGAAAAATTATATTGGTGGTGCCTTCGGGAAGTTATTTCCCAGCAGAGACTGCTCCACACCTCAGGGTTTGCGAAGGAGAGAAACCCTACCACGCCAGCCTTCGGGGAGAGAGACATGGGTGTGGTCATCGTGGGAACAGTATTGGACACAGCTCATCCCTGGTGGATGCGACCTCAGAGAACTCCTACTGGGAGGAGCCCTGCACCTGGAGTCGGGATGGAAATATTTCAGGGGGTGTCCTCGTTTTTTTTCAGTGCAAGGACTCATACTAGAGAACGGGAGGCCCAGGGTCAGTGTGGCAGGTTTTCAAGGATGACTTTCGCCTTGTTTGACCCCAGGAAGCTCCTAGATAGATTAGAGAAAGTCACACACACATGTATACACATATATGTATATGTATACATGTGTGTACATATATGTGTATGTATATGTACATATACACATATACATACACATATATTTGGGTATATCCCAAACTCTATATTTTAACTGGAAAAGTTGGGAGTCGGTATAGGGGTATATATATATATATAGTATAGGTATATGTATGTATATGCATGTATGTTTATGTATGTGTATGTATATACACATATACATGCATATATACATATACATATACATATACATATGCATATACATATACATATACATATATATATATATATATATATATATATATACACATACACACACACACACATACACACACACATACCTATACCGTATTTTCTGGCATATAAGATGACTGGGCGTATAAGACGACCCCCAACTTTTCCAGTTAAAATATAGAGTTTGGGATATACCCGCCCTGTAAGATGACACCCAGCGTATAAGACGACCCCCGACTTTTGAGAAGATTTTCCTGGGTTAAAAAGTTGTCTTATACGCCAGAAAATATATTTACACAAGCAAGCTGGTAAACATGCCACCCATGTTTTTCCTGCATCACCCAAATGCTGTCCATTCAAACAAATACCAGAGCTTTACAGAAACTCACCCAACATGTCTCAGGTGGTTGTGGGAAACTTGTTGTGCTTGACAGCCATTTTGTAGTAAGCTCCAGCCACGTTAGCACTAACTCGGGCTAGGTTTCTATTACCCCAAACCCTATCTCTTTCCTGTAAGCCAGGTGTTTCGCCTTAAGGGCTAGGAATTTTCGATAACTTCCTCATTCCTCCTTCTCCCTATAAATACCCCTAACTCCTCCTGAATAAATGAGACTTGATCAGAACTTTGTCTTGTCTCCATTCCTTGTGTCTCTTGTCCCTTTTCATCCCCACTTCCCCTCTAGGGTCCTCGTTGACTTAACCAGAGGGTCGGGACAGGTGGTGTTCCGCCATGAACTTTAAAATGAGCGTCAGAGAAAATGGTGTGCATCTTCACTCTTCCAGGGGCAATGCTGGTGTCTACTAAGGACTGAAATGACACACCACAGCTTGTTGAAGTACCCATATACTCTCAGGATGATGCACACCTCACCAGCTTTGACCCCAATCCCCTAAAAGGCTGGGTTTGGGAAGCAACCTCACCCACAGCTGCTCCAATGGGTATCTGAAGTGTTCTGGGGAAAGAGAGAAGGGGAATTCTTACAGGATTAAAAATAAAAGACCTTATAGATGGAATTAAGGATCTTGAGATAAGGGGAATTATCCTGGATTACCTCTGAACCCAATGTCACCACAATTGCCCTTGCTTGTTTTTTCTTATGTTTTTTTTCAGAGAGAGAGACATCAATTTGTTGTTCTATTTATTTTTTTTAATATTTTTTTTATTGATTTCAGAAAGGAAGGCAGACAGAGAGAGACAGAAATATCAATGAGGAGAGAGAATCATTGATCAGCTGCTTCCTGCATGCCTGTCCACCTCCAACTGAGGATGGAGGAGCCTGCAATCTGGGCATGTGCTCTTGACCAGGCTCGAACCCAGGACCCTCTAGTCCACAGGCTGATGCTCGATCCATTGAGCCAGCCCAGCGAGGGCTTGTGGTTCTACATATGTCTGCCTTCACTGAAATTAGAGAAAGCAAGCTTGTGGTTCTTGCACCTTCCCTGACTGGGGATCTAACCCACAACTTCAGTGTGTGTGCATGACGCTCCCACCAACTGAGCTGCCCAGCCAGGACTCTTGTTTAAGAAGAAGCAGAAGCCAAAACCGGTTTGGCTCAGTGGATAGAGTGTTGGCCTACGGACTGAAGGGTCCCAGGTTCAATTCCGGTCAAGGGCATGTATCCTGGTTTCGGGCACATCCCCAGTAGGGGGCGTGCAGGCGGCAGCTGATGGATGTCTCTCTCTCATCTATGTTTCTAACTCTCCATTCCTCTCCCATCCTCTCTGTAGAAAATCAATAAAATATATTTAAAAGAAGAAGAGGCAGGAGTCCTAGCCAGTGTGGCTCAGTGGACAGAGCATCTGCCCTAAGACTATAGGGTCCTGAGTTTGATTCTGGACAAGGGCACATGCCTGGATGGTGGGCTCGATCCCCAGTGGGGGGAGTGCAGGAGGCAGCCAATCCATGATTCTCTCTCATCATTGATGTTTCTCTCTCCCTCTCCCTTCCTTTCTGAAATAAAAATATTTTAAATATATATATTTTATTGATTTTTCACAGAGAGGAAGAGAGAGGGATAGAGAGTCAGAAACATCAATGAGAGAGAAACATGAATCAGCTGCCTCCTGCACGCCTCCTACTGGGGATGTGTCCACAACCAAGGTACATGCCCTTGACCGGAATCGAACCTGGGACCTTCCAGTCCGCAGACTGACGCTCTACCCACTGAGCCAAACCAGTTAGTGCTAAACATATATATACAGGGATGACAGGGGTGATGGAAGCAAAGGAATTATGCTCTGTTGGTGCCCATGTTGGGATTGGCTGCTTTTCATTGGATTTGGTCTAGTGAGTCCCAAAAAGAAATAGAAAAAGAGTGAGAAGCATACCATCAGAGGACGGCTGCTTTCCAGCGGGATCTTGAAGCCAAGTACTACCATGCCATGATCTCAGAGAACCAACGCGCCGTTGCTCAGTTGTCTTTGGAACTTGAAAAGGAGCAAAACAGAATGACTAGTTACCGAGAAGCCCTTATCATTAAGGGACGCAAATTGGTGGAAGAAAAGAAGCTTTTGGAACAGGAGCGGGTTCAGGTCATGAAAGAAAAGCGACAGCTGCAGCCCTGAGAAGTGCGTATCTGAGCTGCCTGGAAAAGAAAGAAGACTGGCAGAGGAGGGCCCAGATGCTGCTGAAAGAGTTTGAAGTTGCTCTTTCAGAAAGACAGAATATCTACTGCAGACTGGTAATATCCCTCGCAGCAAGCAGCTGGAAATAGAGAACTTACTGGTCCGAGCATCCACTGACCCAGTTGCTGCTGACCTAGAAATGGCAGCTAGCTTGACCAACATGTTTAAGCATGATACCTATTGTGGTGATGTCTGGAACACCTACAAATGCCAAAAATAGGAGACTCATGTGGCTATATCTCAAGTACTGGGAACTGATTGTCGAACTGAAAACGTTTAAGAAATTAGAGAAAGCCATACTAGAAGAGTAAGACAAGGATGAAGTAAAACCTTTTAATTACTCAGGTCAGACTGTCTGAATATGTTTTCTCTGTTCCCTTGCTCCAGTACTACCTGTGTGTGGCCACATGCACTGAGTGGCCTTCCAGCCTGCACCTCTGACCAGTACAACAGCCCTCAGCAGAGACGGGATTTCCTCCCCATCCCCACAGTTATTAAGAAAGCAGTTTCTCAGAAGCATTTTTTTTTCAGCTACCAGCATTTTATTCGCAGAGAGTATAACCTCATGTCTTGACTTTAGGGTAAAATTGTTTTTTAGGAAAGCGAAATACAATAGTGATTCCCACTATAAGAAATTTCCTGTCTGCTTTTATCACTCACTAAATAGATACTGTTTTTCCCTCGAGTTATTTTTCTTCTAAAATTACATTTAGAAGTTGTCTGGTAGTGGATTAGAACTGCCTAACAGATGATAATAGGAAAACACTAATATTGTCAAGGTTTTTATATTGTTTTAAAGCTCTCCCACAAAAAGGGAAAAGGAGGCTTCTTGTATCCACTTGATACCCTAGTATATGTTTGGAATTTGGCCTGTGTCTGTATTCAATAGATATTGTTGATTAGTGGTGACATATAATAAAAGATACCTGCAATGTAAAAAAAAAAGAGAGAGAGAGAGAGAGAGAGGCAGGAGAATCAGTCAAATTAGACAAGGTGATACCTTGATCAGGTACCTGAGTGGGTTGGCATGCTGGCCCATACACCAAGAAATGTGTGGTGGGTTCAATTCCTGGCGGAGGCACACACCTGTTTGGAGTGCATGCGGGAAGCAGTCGATTGATTTTTCTCTCACACTGATGTTTCTCTCTCTCTATCTCCCCTTTCCCATCTCTGTCAAATCACTACACATATCCTTGGGTGAGGAATAAATAAATAAATAAATATTTTTAAACATATATAGATATATATTTTAATATATTTTATTGAGTTTTTTACAGAGAGGAAGGGAGAGACACAAAGAGAGTCAGAAACATCCATCAGCCGCCTCCTGCACACCCCCCACTGGGGATGCACCCACAACCAAGGTACGTGCCCTTGACCAGAACTGAACCCAGGACCCTTCAGTCCGCAGGCCAACGCTCTAGCCACTGAGCCAAACCGGCTAGGGCTGGCAAGACCCATTTTTGGATATCTCACCTCAAGAGCTGTGAGTTGATAAATTTGAGCTCTGTGAAAGCCATACTGTTTGTGGTAATCCTATCAAATAAAAGCCTAGCCGAAACCGGTTTGGCTCAGTTGATAGAGAGGCGGCCTGCGGACTGAAGGGTCCCAGGTTCGATTCCCGTCAAGGGCATGGACCTTGGTTGCAGGTACATCCCCAGTGAGGGGCGTGCAAGAGGCAGCTGATCCATGTCTCTCTCTCATCAATGTTTCTAACTCTCTATCCCTCTTCCTTTCTGTAAAAAATCAATAAAATCTATATAAAAAAAGCCTAATACCCTGTTTCCCTGAATATAAGACAGTGTCTTGTATTAATTTTTGCTCCCAAAGATGCACTAGGTCTTATTTTCATGGGATGTCTTATTTTTCTATGAAGAAGAAGACGGTACACATTTATTGTTGAACAACAACAACAAAAAAGGAAATGTATGACCTGTCTACGGTATGGTAGTCATTGTCATCACAAACCAGCTCACTGATTGGCCGCAGTGCAGCCGGAGCTGTTCTGGCTGTGCGAGGTCTCTTTAAATCAGGAGTCAGGTAGCTTCAGGGGCCTTCTATTCCAGAGAGGCCTTGTTTGGGGGATGTCTTATTTTCAGGGGGATGCCTGATATTACAGCGAGAGTCAAAACGGGAAGTAGGTCTTATTTTCAGGGGATGTCTGACTTTCGGGGAAACAGGGTAGTATGCTACTTAGACCGGACATCCTTCCAGGTATCCTTCCGGAAATCCTTCTGGGCAAAGCAGGGACAGGAGTGAATCCTGGGTCCTGGATGCCAAAGGGAAGCTGGTGCTGGCAGACTCGGGGAAGGGGGTGGGAAGGAAGGCCTCCTCTTGCATGCATTTTTGTGCTTCTGGCCTTTAGGTAATAATAATAATAATAATAATAATAATAATAATAATAATAATACAGAGTGGGACCAAGAGGCTGTGGTGGCTTCCTCCTTCTCCATTACTATTCCTCTGTCACCAGTGACAGTAAGAGTCCTCTCCGGGTGAGAAAAAATAAAATAAAAAGGTGCTCGATACCAACCACACACCTCAGTTCGAAACAGAGTGTGCCCACCTGCTGATGTGCAAGATGAATCCCCCGCCAGACACCTCAAAAAAAAAAAATCCTGGGATTGTCACCATTGGCTACCGATGGCTTTGTTTATTGGCAAAAAAAGACAAGGAGCGATTCTTCAAACCAGGCGTTTCTGGGGATGTGCCTCCTCCTCCAGATGAGTCCAAATCCCACTGGTAGGCTCTCATGAAGAGTGGCCATCCTCTCCTTCTCTCGCCTCTGAGGAAGCAAGGGAAGAAGAGCCAAGTCCCTTTGCCCTGGCACACAGTGTAAGGATAATTTGGGGGTCGCCCCTGGCCGTCCCATCCTGGCACGGGGCAAGCATTTTTTCGAGGAGGCAGGCTGCCTTCTCCTTCTTTCCAGAAACTTATTTTCCTGGAGGTCCCCGTCTTCCTCAGAATCCCAGGCACGCTGTTTTTATGCATCCTACTGAAAAACGAATCTCCTTTTCCACCTACCTGTGAGGGTTATAGAGATTTTTAAAAATATATATATATTATTGATTTATTATTATTTTTTTTTACAGAAAGGAAGGGAGAGGGAGAGTTAGAAACATCGATGAGAGAAACATGGATCAGCCGCCTCCTGCACACCCCCCACTGGGGATGTGCCCACCACCAAGGTACATACATGCCCTTGACTGGAACTGAACCTGGGACCCTGGAATCCGTAGGCCAATGCTCTATCCACTGAGCCAAATCAGTTAGAGCGCTTATAGAGATTTTGTGTGTATGGAAGACTGTGTTGATTTCTGTTATCTTGGCTATTCTGCCTGGTGGACTGGCATTTCATGGAGGTACAAAATGTTCCAATGTTTTGGATTCAAGCGCATTCATGTGATTTATATATATTTCATCTTTCAGATAGTGACAGCAGGCATTGAGGTCTTTTTTTTTTTTTTAGAGTCTTGGCATTTTATTTTTTAAATATATCTTATTGATTTTTTTACAGAGAGGAAGGAAGAGGGATAGTCAGAAACATCGGTGAGAGAGAGACATGGATCAGCCGCCTCCTGCATGCCCCCTACTGGGGATGTGCCCACCACCAAGGTACATGCCCTTGGCCAGAATCTATCCTGGGACCCTTCAATCCGCAGGCAGACGCTCTATCTACTGAGCCACACCGGTCTGTCTTCTATCTGATTTGTGGTCTACAAGAAGTCCAGAAATGTTGGAAGTTCACAGAGCTGAGAGTGGATCCTCCTTCCATTATGTGAATCTCTGTGGACTTTGAGCCGAGGTGTGAACAGACAAGAGAGACTCCAGGAGAAAGATGAAAGAGAATAAACCAACAAACAAAACCGAGAAGTAGGAAAAAAAAAAAGATGAGAGTTGAGTTTCCTCAGAGAAAACGGTGGATTCCCGAAGGCCGAGAGAAACATACAGACGGCTCACACCCAGGACCGGCGGTGAGTGCGTGGCCAGTTTGTCTTCTGTCTGCACCGCCTGCAGTATGAAGTATGAATCTCTCCCACACTGAGGATCACAAGAGGGAGAGGAGGCATCTTGGTTTTGGGTGACATGGGTGGGGGGCTTCACCAGTACCAGGAGCCACCTATGTAGACACTTGCAGTTCTGTTGGGGGAACACGGTCTGTTCTTTCCATTGGTTGGATTTTCAGTGTTTTGCAATCTCACACACACACACACACACACACACACACACACACACACTGTGGGACACAAGATACCAAGGCCAGGCCTGGCTGACTCCAAACTGGATGGACTGGTTGGCCCAACGTTCCGTGGACTGGCCACTCTTCCTCTTGGAGACATGCCGTTGGTTTCTGGAGGCTCTTCGTGGTCTGCCTCTGCTCCGAGCTCACATGCCTCACCGTCCCCCAGGGGCTATATCCGGTCTGGATGACTTTCAAGTTGATCTTATCTTAGAAGGGGATGGAGAACAGGTGGAGTGGAAACGTGTAGCCGGAATCAGCAGACTCCGGAGCGTATTTTCTGGGGAAATAGTCATGGGACGGGTGAAATGCCAGATTATTCATTCCTGCTTCTTCAACCTTTAGTTCTCAAGCTCTGAGGAGGCCCCAGAGAAGTGTCCAAGAGGTTCGTGGTTTAAAGACAGAAATGTGTATCTTTCTTCTTTTTTTTTTTTAAATGAATTTTAAACATGTCTTCCTCTGCACATGAAAAAAATTGGAGATGCTCTGTGCAATGAAACCAGAGACGTTGGTGAGTGGTGAGCAAATCACAAGTTCATGATTCAGTCTCATGACTGGTTTTTGACTCAACTGAATGCCACCCACTACCACACTGATTTGGACAGGATATAGTTTTTTTGTTGTTTTTTTAAAATATATTTTTATTTTATTGATTTTTTACAGAGAGGAAAGGAGAGGGATAGAGAGTTAGAAACATCGATGAGAGAGAAACATCCATCAGCTGCTTCCTGCACCCCCCCCCCCACTGGGGATGTGCCTGCAACCAAGATCCATGCTGTTGACCGGAATTGAACCAGGGACCTTTCAGTCCGCAGGCTGACGACACTCTATCCACTGAGCCAAACCGGCTTTGGCAGGATATAGTTTTATATCTGTTATTCTTAAGTCATATGTTATTTAAATTAAATAAACAGTGGCCTAGTGATTAAAGGAAGCTGGTGAAGAATGTTAATATATCTTGACAACTCAGTATTTTCCTAAACAGTGTGAGTCTGACTACAGGGAGTGTATTAAAAAAGAGAAAGTACAACTTAAACTTTGCAACGGAAAGAAACAATTGATTGATAATCCATCCATTTTCATATGGGATCTACAATGCCTTGCTCCAATTCTAAATTCCAAATACATTTCTCAGGAAAAGTTTCTTCTTGTATTATGTATCAGCAAAATTTACCTGAACAAACTAACTTTGTCTTTCTCTAACCTTGTGTGACTCTTCACATATTTTGCTACAGATATAGTCAAAGTGTTTGATGGCCCAGACCTATTGGTATGTACATATTGAGTAATGTATGTACCTTATTATCCTGCTGAAATCCAAACACTTGTGAATTCCAAAATACTACTGGCCATTAAGGTTTTCAACAAGGGATTGGGGTCCCTGTATGCAAAATATTTTTTGATATATTTTTTTAAATATATATACGTTATTGATTTTTTTACAGAGAGGAAGGTAGAGCGGTAGATACTTAGAAACATTGATGAGAGAGAAACATCGACCAATTGCCTCCTGCACACCCCCTACTGGGGATGTGCCCGCAGCCAAGATACATGCCCTTGACCAGGATGGAACCTGGGACCCTTGAGTCCACAGACCGATGCTCTATCTACTGAGCCACACTGGTCAGGGCTGCAAAACAATTTTGATATCTTATATGCATAATAGTAAATATTTGTTCAGAAATGCTTTTTTCACATAATCGTTATGATAACTTAAATAGCATGCTTAATTCACTAAGCAGAAAAAAAAAACAAAATTCATCATCAAAAGTTGTAGGAAAGTGGCTTTCATTAAGCAACCTTCAATAATACATTAACTTGTAATCACCTTTTACTCTAAAATCATGCTTTTATTCTATATTATATAAGAAGAAATAAGTAAAAAGCACCTCCAGGGGTTTGCTTCCTTAAGATGGTAGAAGCTTTCATTAAAATTGATGGTGAACCAGTGAAAGCATCCCAGACACATCCACCACAAGACAATAAAATAACATGACTAGTTAACATTGCTTTGTCACGCTACCGAGGGCAACAGAACATCGACCAGTTTATTTTTTATTATTTTTATTTTTAAAAAAATATACTTTAGTGATTTTTTAGAGTGTGTGGGAGAGGGACAGAGAGTTAGAAACATCCATGAGAGAGAGATATCAATCAGCTGCCTCCTGCACGCCCCCACTGGGGATGTGCCTGCAACCAAGGTGTATGCCCTTGACCAAAATCAAAACCGGGACCCTTCAGTCTGCAGGCCAATGCTCTATCCACTGAGCCACACCGGTTTCAGCAACATCAACCATTTTAAGTCCAACTATGGGAACTAAAGAAACGAAATGATTGTGGGATGGGGATGGTGTTTTACCTCTAATGGCCAAAGGAATCCAAAGAAAGGCCATCAGGACCAAAGACATCTGGATGGTCTCTGAGTCAATCTTCACCTGCAAAAATTGACCGACTTCCCGGATCACACAGCTGGCAAGTGGACACTCTCCACTGCGGCCATAAAACTGAATAAATTCGGCAACACGCTCAGCAGGCAGTCAACAAGAGGACCCAGACGGAGGTCTAGGGTGGTGGAGACCGGCCAGGAGACCAGGCCCTGGGCCCGAGGAGCATGAGAGAGCCTGGAGCACCCAGAGGGAGAACATCAGAGCCTGCGTCCCGGGACCTGAGGGAGATGAGAGAACGCCGGAAGCTGGCGTCTAAGGCAGGCAAGAGAATGTACTTCATCAGGGCTCCAGGAAGAACACAGGTCATGTCCCGGCAGTGACGGGCTTGTTCCATGGCCCAGACATGGGCAGCTGGGCTCCGAGAACCCTGGTCAGCAAACCGTGGCTCTCGAGCCACCTGGGCTCTTTGGCCCCTTGAGTGGGGCTCTTCCACAAAATACCATGGCCTGGGCAAGTCTGTTTTGAAGAAGTGGCATTAGAAGAAGTTCAAGTTTAAAACATTTGTCTCTCAAAAGGGAATTTCAATCGTTATCCTGTTGACGTTTGGTTCTGCTGACCAAAGAGTTTGCCGACCACTGTCCTAGAACGAGGATTCTTTGCTTACTCGAACTTCAGGCAGGTCCCTCTGCACCCTTTCTCCACAAAGGATCATCTATCTCTGGGACCGTCTTGGCAAGAATCATGAATTCCCTAATCTTGCCCTAACCGGTTTGGCTCAGTGGATAGAGCGTCGGCCTGCAGACTGAAGGGTCCGATTCCAGTCAAGGGCATGTACCTTGGTTGCAGACACATACCCAGAGGGGGAGTGCAGGGGGGTGCAGGAGGTGGCTGATCGATGCTTCTCTCTCATCGATGTTTCTAACTCTCTATCCCTCTCCCTTCCTCTCTGTAAAAAAAAAATCAATAAAATATATATTTTTAAAAAGAATTCCCTAATCTTTGCCCTGGCCGGTTTGGCCTGGTGGATAGAGCGTTGGCCAGCAGACTAAAGGGTCCCAGGTTCGATTCCGGCCAGGGGCACATGCCCAGGTTGCAGGCTCAATCCTCCGCCCCCCCCCGCCCCCCACCAAGTGGGGGACATGCAGGAGGCAGCCAATCAATGATTCTCTCTCATCATTGATGTTTCTATCTCTATCTCTCTCCCTTCCTTTCTAAAATCAATTATATATATTAATAATAATTTTAAAAAAAGAGAATTCCCTAACCTTGATATCTAATAAAAGTCCTTCTCCTCATTCTAGTCCCCCAGTTGACATCCAGTCACCCTCGTTTGCCCCTCGCAAGAATTCTTTCAGGTGGGTTCAACCAGAACACCCCTGCTCAACCTCCCCCCAGAACGACTTGATATCTCTTCTTTGTAACTTTCTATCCACCAACAACCTCCCCCCACAACCCCATCCCCTCCCACCCCCAATCCAACTTGCTCCTTGTCAATAAACCCCCCACTTGTTCTGGTTCAATAAAGCAGTCTCTCTTCCCCTGTTGTGAATTTTTAAATTATTGTTGAATAAAAATCTACTTTCAGCCCGGCCAGGGCCGCTCAGTGGTTGAGCATCGACCAGGTCAGGACACAGCAAACCCATCAGTGATTTTCTCTCATCATTGATATTTCTCTCTCTCCCTTCCTCCCTGAAATCAACAACAACAACAACAACAAAACTATATATATATTTTTAAAACCTATTTTCACCGCTTTAACTTCTATCCAGCGCTGCTTTATCTTTGGCAAGACCCACCCTCCCCAAGCCAGGCATCTGGGTCGCCATGAACCAAAACCTTCTCACCGTGCCCCCTCGCTAGGCTTCCGGGAAAAGTCCTCACAAGTCCTTGGGGCTGATCTTAGACACGCCTCCAGCCCAAGTCCCGCCCCTTCCGCCTCCATTGGCTTGCGACGCACACTCAGCCCCGCCCCCGCATGCGTACCTCCAGCCTGTTGCTCCCTCCACCAGAAGACGAGGACGTGGACCCCGCCCCAAACTTCCGGCTTGGCCCTCCTCCAATCCTAGGGACTTGGAGGTCATGAGCCCCGCCCCCTACGGGCTGTTCTTCCTGTGCCCGCCCCTCCCGCCTCCACGTGGAGTATTAGCCATGGCTCATTTCCGGCCCAAAGCGCCCTGCTTTCTCCCTCAAGGACGTTAATCACCAGTCTCGTCTCCTACCAACCGATTCTAACCCACTTCCGGCGCCGTCTTCTCCCCGCTCCTCCTTGCTCAAACTTTCGGTTCACCCCAACGCGTGGACGCCCTCCTGGTCGGGCATCACTTGTCCACGCAGGGGTTGTTGGGACTTTGCGGTCTGATGTGCACCGACACCCTCCCCTTCCCCACAGGTGTCCCCCCTTGCCCCGCTGGACCGCCGGGGGAGGAGGACACGGGTGAAGGAAGGCTCTCTTCCTGGTCGCCTTGTCTTCGTCGGCCGCCCCGAGTCGCCCCGACAAGATGGCCACCGCCTGGAAGCGGCCAGGCGCGCGCGCCGCGGGGATGTCTGGGAGTTGTAGTCCGGCCCGTGCGCTGACGCACTTGGCCGCGGGGCGACGGGCGCCATTGTGCGCGGCGCGCGGGTGAGTTCGGAGGGGAAACTTCCGCCCGTCGGGGACCTTGGTGGTGCCGGCCCAGCCCGCGGGGCCTGCGCCGCGGGGCTGGGAGGGGCGCTGGGGTGGGTGCTGCCGGGTCCCACCTAGAAGGCAACTCCCTGCGGGCGTGGGCGGGCCGACCCCCTCCACACAACCTCCCCGCACCACTCCCCCGGGGCGTGGGCAGGCTGAGGCCCCGGGGCAACCGATGCGGAACGGGGGAGGTGATCCCTGGTTCCCGGGGGGAAGCCGGGGTCTGGGAGCCCCTGGAGACAACCCCTCATTTCTGGACCGCGGAAGGGGTCCCCTGGGCGTTGCTCTCACGCCCCTCCCGCCTCCCCAATTCCTTCCTCTTTAGGACTCCGCCATTCCCGCGAGACCCGTCGGAGCGGAAGGCATGGCCTCCAGGCTTCCGAGGGCCTGGTTGCAGGTGAGTAGAGACTTGCTTAGGTTTTAGGGTACTTCCGGTCGGGGGGGTGGGGGCGGAAGTGGGGTAGGGACCTATCTTCCCTGGGTTGCCCCGGGGCCTGTGGTCGGGAGAGGGACCCAGCTGGGTGGAGGGAGGGCCGAAGGTACTTTAGCTTTCGCAGGGAGAGTTCCTGTTGAGGTCCCTAACCGCGATTCTAATACACATGTTTTTTAAAATATATGTATATGTTTTATTGACTTTCTTTTACAGAGAGAAAGGGAAAGAGAATTACAAACATCCACCAGCCGCCTCCTGCGCCCCTCCCACTGGGGAAATGCCCGCCACCCAGGTACATGCCCTGGACCGGAATCGAACCCAGGACCCTTGAGTCCGCAGGCCGACGCTCTATCCACTGAGCCACACCGGTTAGGGCTAATACATATGTTTTTTTTAATATGTATTTTTTAAAGTATGTTTTTATTGATTTCAGAGAGGGAGGGAGAGGGAAAGAGATGGGAACAGCGGTGATGAACAGAGAACCATAGGTAGGCTGCCTCCTGCACGTCCCCCAACCCCCTTTGCTGGGGATGGAGCCCGCAACCCCCCAGGAATTGAACCCTCTGACCTGCTTGGTTTCTGGGACCACGGGCAACCAACCCGCTGAGCCACAGCAGCCAGGGCAGCCACCCTCCCTATTTATTTGTATTTTTTGTATTTAATTTTTATTTCAGTATGTTTGTATGGATTTTAGAGAGGGCGAGGGAGAGGGAAAGTGATGGGAACAGCAGTGATGAGAGAGGATGGTGGAGCGGCTGCCTCCTGCACACCCCACCCTGGGGATGGAGCCCGCCCTCCTGCCAGGAATCCAACTCTGACCTCCTGGTTCCTGGATTGATGCTCTACCACTGCACCACACCCACCAGGCCCATCCTCACTCAGATTTTAGATTTCAACAGCTACCCCAACAGCAGAGCTAGAGGTGAAATGAGCTCAGGCACTAGCAAAGGTGGCTCCTTGGCAGTTGAAAGGAAGAAGAAAGGAGTGCGGGGAGGGGGTGGGAGATGGAGGCTGGGGTGCCAGGATTCAGCGCAGAGGCTCCCCTTGGGGGAGACAGACACTCAGACACCAGTGTTGGAAACCCTGGATTCATAAGGAAGGGGGAGGCTTTAACAATATCAAGAACCCTCTTCATGTTGCCGAAACCGGTTTGGGTCAGTGGATAGAGCATCGGTCTGTGGACTAAAAGATCCCAGGTTCAATTCCAGTCAAGGGCATATATCCTGGTTGCGGGCACATCCCCAGTAGGGAGCGTGCAGGAGGTGGCTGATCGATGTCTCTCGTCTCTCTCTCATCGATGTTTCTAGCTCTCTATCCTCCCTTCCTCTCTGTAAAAATCAATAAAATATATATATATTTTTAAAAAAGAACCCTCTTCATATTGCCGAAACCAGTTTGGCTCAGTGGATAGAGCGTCGGTCTGTGGACTGAAAGGTCCCAGGTTCGATTCTGGTCCAGGGCATGTACCTTGGTTGTGGGCACATCCTCAGTAGGGGGCATGCAGGAGGCAGCTGATGGATGATTCTAACTCTCTATCCCTCTCTCTCCATCTCTATAAAAAATCAATAAAATATATTAAAAAAAAAAAAAAGGAACCCTCTTCACAGCCACGTGGCTTGAGTGCAGCCCAGCTTGGGCTGGCTCAGAATCAGGGAGACACAGGAACACTCAATGAGACCCCCGCATCCTGTCACTTGGAAGCGTGACGTGCCCCAGCTGAACAGGACTCTGTGGCTTTTAGGAACCAGTAACTTTCGAAGAGGTGAGCCTGGGTTTTGACCTGGAGGAGTGGGCACTGCTGGACCGGGAGCAGAAGTCCCTGTACCGACAGGTGTTGCTGGAGAACTACCGGAACCTGGTCTCCGTGGGTAAGCCCGGCCTCCATGTCCATAAAAATGTGCGCCTGGTCGTCCGATTGCGGTACTGCCAAAGCGTGTGTGTGTGTGTGTGTGTGTGTGTGTGTCTGCTTGGGCTCAGGCTGCAGGGGTCAGAGTGCAGGGGTGTGGTGTCAGCGTCCCAGACCCCTGGCCCCTCCATCTCGGGAGTTGGGGCGAACGTTCCCACACTTAGGTGGGTAACTGCATCCTGGCTCCATGCGTCACTTTCCCGTTAGAGCGGAACGAAGGGGAGGGGATTGGGCGTCCCCGGCTGCTGTTTTCACCTGCCGGTGGCCCTCGGACACACTTCCGTTGATGACCTGCTGGCCAACTGGACCAGCGGGGCAATCCCGGAAAGCAGCAGCAGCAGCAGCAGCGGCGGGCAGAGGCCGGGGGCAGGTTATCCTCACTGCTCTCGGTCAAAGGCACGTCCCAGGAGGCCAGGCGCACGGCAGGAAAGGGTTTTCTTCCGGACACAGGCCCCCAAGTCTGTCTCTCTCCTCTTGGGCAGAATGTCAGCTTTCCAAGCCAGAGGTGGTATCTCGGTTAGAGGAGGAGGAGGAAGAGGAGGAGGAAGAGCTCTGGTCGGCGGAGAGAGGACTTTCTCAAGACACCTTTTCAGGTGAGAGCCGGGCGTGGGAGCCTGGCAGGGGAGGGGGTGCCAGGGTGATGAGTGTCTGCAGACACGCTGCGTCAAGCTCCGCCTTTTCCCCCCCGGGCCTCGGTCAGGGTGTGCTGAACCTGGTGCCCGTGATTGGTCAGCTCCCTTCCTTGTCGACTGCGCTCCCCTCGTGTAACCACCACCACCGAGTGTGTGTCCCTGGCCAGGCTTTGTATTACTCCTCACCTGACGGTATTCTTCACGTTACTTTTTAGAGAGAGAGGGAGGGAGACATCAGCTGGTTGCCTCCCACCACACTCTATCCCGGGGTGGGGAGTGAACTGCCATCCAGGTGTATGGCCTTGACCAGGAATTGAACCCTCAAGACACTCTAATCTGGCAGACGCCAACCTTTCGGACATCCTGGACCACCAGGGGTCCGAGGACTACCCACCGGTTGGCCACCGCTGCTCCAATCACTGAGCCACACCGGCCTTGTTTATGTTGACATATATGTATGTGAATACTGTCCCCTACTGCACTGCAGTTTGAAATAAGTGTTTACCTTCATGGTGGTACTTTCAGGACAGTGTTCAACAATTTACATAAGACGTTCAACACTCTTATTAAGCAGGCTTTGTGTTAGATCGGGAACGAGGAAGCTTGCTTCTGCCACGGGCCATTTGGATAATTAGAAGATCATTCTCGGGCCATACAGAATTATCCACTTACAAACTAGCCTGCTGTGTCTGGTCCGACATTTAACTCGCCCCTAATGCCTGGGCAGGGCCAGACCAATGCTAAGGCCTGTGGGCCAGACATTCCCCACCCCGCTGTGAGACCATTTTGTCCCGCTGTGGGCTAATGGAAGTGTTCTGAGGACCTGTAAGGTAGGCTGGGTCACCTGCATTTTCAAGTTGAGCTCTTTACAAATGAGGATGGGTGTATTGGGACGTCACCCATCGCTAAGTCGAGGGACATCTGTCTATGTTTATATTTTGGGGTGTTCTTACTCTGGGGCTGCTGCATTTTAAAAGATGCAGTATAGTCCATATTTATTTTCTTCGCTTGATGGACATTCAAGTTGTTGCAAAAAACCTCCTTGTACACATCTTATTTTGGGGCACATTCAAGTTGGTTTTTCTTGTAGGTGGGATTTATAGAAATGGAACTTGAGAACTGACCAAGATGGAAGCTGAAAGTCTGGTAGCAGCAAACTGCTATCTAAAATCCTTTTCGCCCTGGCTGGTGCACTTGGTGGTTAGTGTCGCACCATGCCCCAAAGGGTTGCAGGTTCGAGTCCAGGTCCAGGGCACCCATCTGGCTGCATGTTTGATCCTCTGCCTGGGTGGGGGCAGGTACCACAGGCAGCCAATCAGCGTGTCTCTCACATCGATGTTTCTCTGTCTCTCCCCTGCCCTTCCCCTCTCTCTGAAGAATCAATGGAAAAAATATTGTTTGGTGAGGAGTAAACATAAGTTTTAGGATTTATTTGATTCCTGTTCGAAGCTCTGTATCGTACGTAGCTGGGTGGTACAGTACATTTCTGTTTGCTAGTTTCATTGGCTTTTTTTCTCAGCTGCTGTATTTGACTGGCGTTGCTTCAGGTGTACGGCGTTGGGCTCCTGTTCTTTGTCCATTTTCCGTCTCGGTTCTGCCACCTATTGGAAACACCGTGTTGATTGTGAACCAGGTCTTTTGTTGGTTTTCAGTCCTCACCTGAGGATGTTTTTCCACATTGATTTGGTCTTGAGGGTCAGACCTTTCTCACACGCCCTTCAGCCTGACCTGATAGCTTCCTGACTCCAGCTGCCAAGGGGGCAGGGGCAGGGCTTGTGCCAGTGTAGAGACCATGCGCTGGAGGGTCGGCCGGACACTTGCCCTGGCCCGGCCTCAGGGGATGGTTCCTGGCTCCTCTGCCCTCAGAGTCCTTCCACCTCACGGCACCAGGGAGCCCTCCGTGTCCTGTGCCGGCTACTCACCACTCCGGTGGTGAACGAAGGCCTGACCCGCTCCTGCCACCATAGGCTTTGTAGTCGGGTGGTGTGCAGCCTTCTGCAGACAAGTTGCACAGATGGGAGCGTGCTCACAGATAGCTGGGGGTGTGTCCTGAGGGAAAGGGTCTGGGTAAGGGGAGCGTGGGGATTACTCCACTGGTGGTGGTTGGGGGCACTGCAGGGTGAGATTTAAGCCGATTCCTGAGAGGGGGAGGAGAATTGTTTGGACTTTCAAGAGTGATGGTGAAGGGAGCTTCCAGGTGTGGGGACAGAGTTTGAGGTGACCAGTTGGAGCCTGGCATATTCGGGGAGAAAATGTTACCCAATTGGTAGGGGGTAGGTACCTCTCACGTATTGACAGGCAGCTAAAGTTCAGCGGGTGCACAGGGCCCCTGTGCAGGTGGTTGGATTTTCAGCGAAGTGTGTGTGGCTTTTCAGCGCTTACTGAGGGGCTTGTGAAGAAAGAATGGTGGTCCCAGCTGGAAGCCCTGGCCGAGGTAGCATTTGGGGAAGAGGGGGTGGTACTTGGCCAGTCTTGGGCTGGTGTGGTGCCTCTCCCCACTCAGAGGTGGACACAGTGGGCAGGGTGAGTGACTGGCCAGGGAGGCAATGAGGAACCTGCCGGCAATGCCCTATAGACAACAGCGTCCACGCCTTCCTGTGACTGGTCTGTTACATGTATATTCTTCACCTACGTTCTTTTTGTATCTCATTATTGACATACAGTAAAGAAGAACTTTTGCATTATGCAGAGACATAGGGGAGTCTGGTAAAGGCATAGGTTTTTGAAGGATAGAAATAGGGGTTTTGTTTTTCTTACATTGAAATATTTTTTGTGCCCTAGCTGGTTTGGCTTAGTGGGTAGAGGGTCAGCCTGTGGACCAAAGGGTCCCGCATTCAATTCCTGTCGAGGGCACTAATAATAATAATAATAATAATAATAATAATTATTATTATTATTATTATTATTATTTTAAACAAAAGAGTTACATGAATAGTACAAAGAACTTCCTACTAACTTTCACCTAGATTCAAAGGTTTGGAATTGTCCTGTGTCTTGACCCGTTCTGTTAATGAGTTCTGAGTGAGAGGGGACTTAGAAGTTTGCACGTTGAGTGTACCTGTTTGAACCTCAGGAGGCCCGGGGCAGTGATTAAAACATGGAAGTCATAGGTGTTGGGAATGGCATGCCTTATGCTAGAGGAGACAGCCATCTCTGCAGTGCCCACTTTCTCCCAACACTGCTCTAGCACAGCTATACAGGAATAAGTGCAAAGCAGGCCCCTCCGGCTCCCCGGGATTGCAACAATGCAGCATGAGTATTGGTGGAAGGAGAAAGAAATGGTAAACACTTGAGACAGGGCATTCATCTTCACGTGGGTGCCGATTCGGAAAGATGTTGTAAAGATAAGGAATGTGGAGAGAGATTTTGTTGTTGTTTTCTTGTTGTTGTTGTTAATCCTCACCCAAAGATATTTTCCATTGATTTTTAGGGAGAGGGAAAAACAGAGAGAAACACTGATGTGTGAGAAACACATCGATTGGTTGCCTCCTGAATGAGCCCTGACCAGGGCCCTCATCAGGGAGGAGCCTGCATCCAGGGTACATGCCCTCAGCCGGAATCAAACCCGGGACCCTTTGGTCTGCAGGCTGACACTGTTCTCCACTGATCAGAACTGGCTATGGTGTCTGTGGAGAAGTATTTGATGGCACTGAGGTCTTTAGCCATCACACAGAGTTCTTTAAAGAAGGCTTTGCCATATCTGTGATTCATATAGAAAACTGGACAGTTTTAACCCTGAGGAAAGCAATGGAGTAAAGACCCTTTTCTGAAGGTCGTGATTGTAGGAAAGCTTACAGGACATTTACTTTTTGATTCGTCAAGAAATTAAGCAGGAGTGAATATGAATATGGATGTAGCAACTCTCAACGGAGTACTAACATTAGTAGGGAAAAAATCATTAGAATTTTGTGGGAAGAGAAGGAAATCCGTCTCTGCACCTGGGAGACAACCAGGCAGAGACTGAACCGAGTCAGTCTCCTTGTGAGTTTTCAACACGATGACACAAACAGACATGATCTGAGGAATATGGTCACAGCGGGAAAGGTGTCTGGTCTGATTCAGTCAGTTTGGAGAGAATTCATACTGGACCCCCCCAAAATCTAGTCATATGGAAAAAGTCCTAATACCAAACAATTACATCTGAGAACTCTGGAACCATGGGGATGTGATTGCCATGGAGAGGTCCTCGGAGTCGCTCTTGCATTCAGCCTCACGGGTCATCCCAGAACGCGCCTGAGGATGTGGCCAGTGTCAGGAGGGCCTCTGGAGTCTCCGAACCCACGGCCAGCCCGTCAGTAGGAGTCCTCGTCCTGTCCCGCAGCAGAGGACTCATATGAGTGCTCACACTCGGCGCAGCTGTGCAAGTGAGAGCCACAGCCTCGGTCTCACCTTACCTGACAGCAAGCAAACACAGAGCCTTACCCTGGATGGGACCAACCACAGAGAAGGAGGAAATGTCTCCCTCTGCCTTCACACAAGATGAGTCATACAGGAGGCAAGCCACACAAAACGGATGATCGAAATACACAAACAAAGCCGGTCCTGCTCTCCCCGCTTGTTCTGTTGTCTGACCTCCACACCGGGAGCAAATATGAAGTAACACAGCTGAGGACAGGCATCCTTCAATGTGTGACGTGTCCCCAGGTCTGAGACAGTCACTGGATCTTTGACTCCAGAAACCTGAGTGAATAAGGGCTGCACAAGGGTGTTTTCGAGAGAGGGGACTTTGAAGACAAGGCAAGGCTTTGAGATGAGCGTGGGTCAGGGATGACACAGGAAGTCCTGAGAAGAACTCTGGGAGTTCACATCCTTGGAGACAGGACCCCAGCCTGGAAGAGTGCGGTCAGAACCTGTGCAGTCTTTATTGGAAGACACTGTGTCCTCTGTCGCCTTCCACATACTTGTTTGTTCTCTAAGACCCGTGCAGTCTTGACCCTTTATCTGGGGACCACTCTCCTGGAGATCCAGATGTAATTCCCAGGGCAATTCCCTAACTATTAATTGAATATGAAGAGAAACAAATGAATTAAGCATAGCAAACATTTGGGAGAAAAACCTCCAAAAGATCTAAGGAAAGAGGATAAATGATCAGATCAAAGCAGTGGGCCGTGCACACGGGAATAAAAGAATCCGAAATGGAGGAGAAAAAAATGATCCAAGAGCCCATTTTGGGGGTAACTTTGATTAAGCAAATAGAGTCAAGGTAACAGACTAATACAGGGGGGCGAAAAAGACTATTCAGGGAAAGCTATGCAGATATTCAGCACCACACAAAGTTGTTTTCATTGTACTACTTTGCACAACTGTCCCAAAGGATGAGCCAGCTCCGTGTACTGGATGAAAACATCTCCTCCAAGATATATGTGCATTTCTTAAAATACCTTTGAACCACATGTATCTTACATCTGTAAAGATATGTGGGTGCACACATTATGTATGCCTTTGTCTTAAAAACATACACATAAAACCCACAAATGTGAATATGTGCTGATTGCTTGTGGCTGGCAGGATGTAGAAACTGAGAGGTTGTGAATGCAGCTCAAGAAGGAAGCTACATGGGGTGACCTTCCGTCTTAGAGGTGCGGTTGTAGCTATGCAGCAGCAGTGACATCTCTGTCCTGATCTGGGCAGACTCCTTCCAGCTGTCTGTTAAAAGATGGCTCCATGCCCTGCCTGGTATGGCTCAGGGATAGAACATCCTGCTGACTGAAGGATCCTGGTTTGATTCAGATCCAGGGCATGTGCCCAGGTTGCAGCCTCAATTCCCAGTAGGGGTCGTGCAGGTGATTCTCATCATTGATGTTCTATCCCTCTCCCTCTCTGAAATCAGTGTGTGTGTGTGTATGTGTGATTTTATATATATATATGACAAATTACAAAATAATACAGAAATTAACAGTTTTGCCTTATACCAGGAACAACCAATTGAATACAAATAGAAAGGTTTTAATACTCTTTGAAATTATACCTAAGAATAAATTAAGGAATGGCCAGGGTTTATGTGAAGAAAGAATATGTGTACGCATTAACTTCTGAGGCTAACAAAGGCTACAAGTGGATCAAGCTCGGACTTACCTCCTCAGCCTCCAGAGGAGTGAGTGCCGCTGGAGCCACTGTACCCGCCGGCCTGGCTGGCCTGGGCAGCAGCAGGCGGGTAAACCAGGTGTCTGTCCCTTACTCTGCGGCCTGGACTCCAAGCCGCGGCCCAGGCTCCCGAGCAGGTGGGGCTTTGAAGCAGTAGGGTCCTCCCCGGATAGCGCTGCACAGGCCACAGCCTCAGTGCCCGTGGGTCTCCTGGAACGGGCGGGAATGGGACTCAGGCAGGAGGCTGGGAGGCTGAGGAGCCGTGCCGAGCCAACAGGTGCTGCGTGAGCACCTGCCTGCGTGCCCAGGCCTGTCAGTCAGGTGTGCGTCGCAGCGAGGAGCCTCTCATTCCAGAGCATGTGCAGCTGACTGCGCCTAGTGGGACTGGCTTCCTCAGATCTTCTTGTCACCTGCAGCTGACTGCGCCTAGTGGGACTGGCTTCCTCAGGTCTTCTTGTCACCTGCAGCTGACTGCGCTTAGTGGAACTACCTTCCTCAGGTCTTCTTGTCACATACAGCTGATTGCGCTTAGTGGGACTGCCTTCCTCAGATCCTCTTGTCACCTGGAGCTGACTGCGCCTAGTGGAACGGGCCTTCTTCAGGTCTTCTTGTCACGTGCAGCTGACTGCGCCTAGTGGGACTGGCCTTCAGATCCTCTTGTCACCTGCAGCTGACTGCACTTAGTGGGACTGGCTTCCTCAGATCTTCTTGTCACCTGCAGCTGACTGCGCTTAGTGGGACTGGCCTTCCTCAGATCTTGTCACGTGCAGCTGACTGCACTTAGTGGGACTGGCCTTCCTCAGGTCTTCTTGTCACATGCAGCTGACTGCGCCTAGTGGGACTGGCCTTCCTCAGATCCTCCTTGTCTCCTGCAGCTGACTGCACCTAATGGGACTGGCCTTCCTCAGATCTTTTTGTCACCTGCAGCTGTGGCTGTGAGGTGGGACAGTGCCAGGTCCTTGGGTCAGGTTTCCGGGCAGGTGCCCAGAGGCGGGGAGGTGACAGTGAAGACTGGACAGAGACTTGGAGATGTCTGAGCTCTGAGAGAAGTGATGCCATGGGGCCTGCTGGGGAGGACGGGGAGCGTGCTGGTTGGAGCTGGGCAGGAAGACAGCTCTGAGGAGCCACACCTGAGAGAGCTGGATGGGAACGTGGGAGGGAGGGCCTGATGGGATGTGGCCCTGTGACGACCTCGGTGAGACGCACGGGCACATCTGAGAAGAGGTGGAGGCTAGGAGTCCCCTGGGGTGTGAAGGGCGTGAAAGAGCAGGGTTTGTATCCCTGCTGGGTACCCGTGGGCCCAAGCGGGGTCCCCACCTTTCCCCATGTGACCTTGTTGGTCAAGGTTGGACACCTGTGCAGAGACTGGGGCCTCAAGGAAATGACAGCTGCTGTTGTGGATTCCGAGGCGTTGGCTGACGGAAAGGAGACCGGCTATGCCCTCAGCAGGTCCTTCTCTGGGCCTGGGTGTGGGGTTTCCGGTGGCAGCCCCAGCCGGCACTGTAATTAGGCAGCAGGTTTGTGGGCCGTCCTGGCGCACACCGGTGAGTTGTCGGCTGCGTTAGGCAGCTGCTGGGAGAGAAGCCAGTGACGGAGGCGAGAGGAAGAGGCCGCACCCGTGGCCGTTTCCTTGGGGCATCGGCTGGGGGGCCGGAGCCAGGACACTGTCCTCACAGGTGGTTCCCTACGATTGTTTTAATTTTATGATGGTTCAGAGGCGTGTGTTTGCGGTAGAAACAGACCCAGAGTTTCCCTCCCTGGCTGGTGACGGGTGGGGCCATCAGAGCCTGAGCTCCCGCCAGCCAGCCAGGTGACCATGGGAGTAACTCGCCGTGTTGCCCCGTCCGTGGACCAAGGTACTCCCCTTCCCATCAAGCCCACTGAGGCGTCTGCTCTCCTGTCCCTGGGGAGATGGAACAGCTGGGCAGCGTGGGTGGGCCTGTGAGAGGTGGTGGCTGGCGGGGGAGGTCCCTGGGTGGGGTGTCACGTTCATTTCAGCTGAGGGTGGTCTGTGAGGTGTGGAGTCAGACCGCTGGAGCTGGCTGGTGGGGCTGTGTTGATGGTGACGGCAGAGCCCTGTCACCCGCGCACCCCTGGGCGCTGGCACCCGAGGACCAGCCGAGTTCCTGACACCCAGGCCAGGAGCTCACGTTTCTGGGCCAGCACTCAGCGCAGGGTTTTGAAAGCACCCTAGTGCCCCAGGGATAAGAGAAGAAACTACTTGCATGGCCAACGTTAAAGGGGAACCAAGCCCGTCAGCCCCCGGGGGTGGGGGTGGGGGTCAATAAGGACCCACAGGCGCTTGAAGGCAGAGGCACCAGGAAAACCCTGAGTGACTAGGGTGCAGAGCGAGCATGTTTGCAGGTAAAAGCTCTGCGGCGCACGGGGAGGAGGGCCGGCTTCCGGGTCAGGCCCGGCTATTGCCCCAAGCACCGCAGTGCCGGCCCTGCACCAGCCTCTAGGGCAGCGCCCGCAGGAACGCGCGGGGGCACTGGTCAGGGTGCGCCCCGGCCTCCGGAGTTCCTGGAGGGAAACTTCAGGCCTTTCGGGCTTCCATTTCAAGAAGTAAAACCAAAACCAAAAAAGAAAGTGCACTTTCGAGTCCAGGGTTTGGGTGGGGGTGGGGTGGGATGAACCCCAAAGCCCTGAGCACTGGCAGGGGGTCCAGGGCTAAAGGGAACGGTGGAGGGGTGAGAGGCAGACGCCCGGAAACCGATCAGACGCCTGTCATTCTTCCGGGGGGAGGGGGTCGTCACCCTGAGCCTGGGGCCGGAGGGCCCCCTGAGCCCGGGGCCGCTTCCCGGCTGCCGTTAGAGGGACAGGCGGGGGGACGGGGGGGAAGGAGTGCGGGCTGCGGTGCGGCAGGGGAAGGCGCCGCGCTCACTCCCGCGAGGCCGGAGGGACGGACTCTGAGACGCTAAGGCGGGCGGTGGCCCCGCGGGGGTCGGGAGGCCCGAGACCAGCTGGGCACTGGCCCAACCTCGGTCCTGGGGCGGGGCCGAGCCGCAGCGGTCAACGGGCGGCGCCGGAAGTCCGCGCCGCGGAGGCTCCTGGGAGTTGTAGTGCGCGTGGCCGCGCTCCTGGGTCCGGCGCGGAGGTGCGGCGTCCCCTCCCCCTCGGGCGCCGGGCTGACCACGCTGCGGGGCTGAAGGGGGCGGTGGTTGCGCTGTCGCATCGATTCCCATTATTCTTTCCTCAGACGCAGCCGCAGCCGCTCCTGGTGCCTCGCCTTCCTGCGTGTGATGGCGCCGCGGCAGCTCCCGGGGGGTGCAGGCTCCTGGGTCCCCACGGGCTTCGGGAGCCGGGCTCCCGCGCCGCCGGTCGGGGGGGCGAGGGGCTCTCCCCGCCCTCTGAGGTGGGGACCGTCACAGACACTTTTAAAGAAGGGCCGCGGAGTCCGGGGTGGGGGTGCTTGCGGAGCCTCCCAGGCCCTCCCTTCCTGTGGCCCCTCCGCTCCCACCCTCCTCCCCGCGCCTGCTCCCAGGCCACTGGAGCGCCCCGGGCGGCGCGGGGGCGGGCGCGGCTGCGTGTCTCCTTCGCACAAACCACAGGGGCGCGGCGCCCGCTGCCTGGGAGCCAGGCCTCCTGCCTCTTCCAGCTGCTGCACGTCCTCTCTCTCAAATCTTTCTTGAAAAACTGGTTTTTAAATATATTTTATTGATTTTTCACAGAGAGGAAGGGAGAGGGATAGAGAGCTAGAAACATCCATGAGAGAGACATCGATCAGCCGCCTCCTGCACGCCCCCCATGGGGATGTGCCCGCCACCAAGATCCATGCCCTTGACCGGAATCGAACCCAGGACCCGTGGGCTCTGCAGTCGCCCACGCTCCATCCACTGAGCCACACCGCTTTTGGCTAAAAAGATTTTTAAGGAACCCTGTGCCACGCCAGCAGGGCCCAGGGCGAGCCGGAGGGGCTGGTGAGAGTGCGGAACAGACAGGCGGGAGACAGCTGGCGCTCGGCCAGTCCCAGCCTCTCTGACGGGGAGGCAGCTCCGTTACTTTAGAGCCGGTCCCGGGCTGAGGGGCGGTCCCGGTGGTGAGGTCCAGTCTCCACGGCGGCCCCTGCACCTGGCCTCTGCCCACCACCGCCCTCCCCCTCGGGACCGCAGCCTCCCACAGCCCCCGCTACAGCCCAGCCCCGGCCGCGCCTGTGCCCTCGGCTCTGCCCGCCACACCCGGCCTTGCCCGGGGCTTTGCCACCGGAGGACCGAGGCCTGAACCTGTCCAAACGCCGCCGCCACTCTCCACGCACCCCACGTCCGTTACTCCCTGTGTCCGTTGGTCCCCACGTCCGTTGGTCATGATCCCCCGCCTCAGATCCGCCTGCTGGACACCCCTGGCCGCTACCCGGGCCGTGCCTGTGCCTGTGCCTGTGCCCAGCACCCGGGTGAGTGAGTCACAGCCGGGCTTGGCACTGGCTGCTTGCCCTCCGCCCCCGTTGTCGCGTTGGCGAGGCCGCTGCCCGCGTCAGCCCGCCCTCCTCGCTGTCACCGTCCCTGCGGCACAGAGTTTGGGGTCGCACCCGTTTTCTTCGCTGTTGTTTTAAAACGATGTCAGTAACGCATTGCTGTGCGGTCTAAGCCTGACGCGCAGGCCGCAGGCTCGGTTCTCGGGCCGCGCCCGGTGTCCCCGCCAGCCTGTGACCCCTCTTCCTGTGGCCGCGCCTTCCCGTGACGCCGGTCAGTCTGTTAGGTGAGGCGGCACCCACGTGGGTTAGCGCTCCATCCGGCGCTAACGTTACCAACTTTTCACGCGTTGCTTTCTTCAGGGGCTTTTGTTACTGATTCCAGAGAGGAGGGGGTGGAGGGGGACACCAGTGATGAGAGAGGCTGCCTCCTGCGCACCCACTGGGATGGAGCCCACTGCCGGGCCTGGGCCCTGCCAGGAATCGAACTGTGACCTCCTGGTTCATAGGTCACCGCGCAGCCCCTGAGCCAGGCGGGGGGCTCGGGTGCTGCTTGCTCACGGCGCTCTCTGCTTCTCCCTCCAGGCTGCCCTGAGGCTGCACCGGACCCTCCGCCGGACCCTTTTCCTGCCGAGGCGAGGGCGACGGAGATCGCGGTGGTGGAGGTCCTCTCGCTGAACGAGGAGGCGGCGCAATCCCGGAACGCCCGGCTCTGGGCCCTCTACGCGGGAGGCGAGGACCTGTCCCCCCAGGCCCTCGGGGAGCCCACGCCGCCTGGCAGCCACCCCGCCGGCCCCGAGGCCGACCCCGAGGCCGCCCGGCAGAGGTTCCGGGGCTTCCGCCTGGAGGACGCGGCGGGGCCCCGGGAGGCCCCAGCCCAGCTGCGCGAGCTGTGCCGCCAGTGGCTGCGGCCCGAGGCGCACTCCAAGGAGCAGATGCTGGAGGCGCTGGTGCTGGAGCAGCTGCTGGGCGCGCTGCCCGCCAAGCTCCGGGTGTGGGTGGAGTCCCAGCACCCCGAGGACTGCCAGGAGGTGGTGGCCCTGGTGGAGGACATGACCTGGGCGTCCGAGGAGAAAGGTGGGTGCAGGGCCAGAGTGCAGAGCCCTCCTGGGGGCATCTTGGAGGACTGGGTGGGTGGTGCCCGTGCATCCACCCGAGGGCCCCTGCACCCACGTGTGCTGAATCGGAGCTGGCGGGCGTCCCTGCCGTGGCCTCCGGATCAGGGCTTTGCGAGTCCTTCTGGACAAGCTGTGGGAACAGAGGTCTCAGGCCCCACCCCAGTGGTGGAACCCGGGCTGTACCTGTGTGTGTACATATGTTTATATCCTGTGCAAGGAGCCTGTCCACACGCTGCTCAGGGCAGCTCTCCATGAGCTGCTCCAGTCTGCTCCCTGAGGCTCTGCCCACGAGCCAGGAGGAGCCCCGACTTCAGTCCCACGGGCGTTCCTGGGTGGATCTAACGTCAGCCATGCAGTGGGCTGTGCACACAGGGGTGACCAGCACACGCAGGACTCCTGAGTTCAGCAGTCCCGCAGCAAAGATGGGAAGGTGACGACTGAATGCGTGTGAGATGGGTGTGGTGAATGAATGAATGTTTGAGACGGATGTGGTGAATGAATGAATGTGTGAGACGGATGTGGTGAATGAATGAATGTGTGAGATGGATGTGAATGAATGAATGTGTGAGATGGATGTGGTGAATGAATGAATGAATGCGTGTGGACGGTGGAGTTGAGAGGAACTAAGGGGCTGGTAGTAGGGCCTGTGGAGGCGACAGCTGGAACGGATGGAGCAGAGCTCAAAGGCAGGGGGACAGTGTTGGGGGTTTGGGGTGGGGTCCTCTCACAGGCCCAGGTGGGAGCTGTCAGGATGTTCTCCCATCAGAGGGGGAGGTCTACCAGCAGGAGCAGGGGGTGGGGCCAGGGCCCTGGGAAGGTCTCAGGCTCAGCGGGAAGGAGCCCTGAGGTCAGGGAACTTCCCAGACTCCTCCTTGGCAGCAAGTGTGGCTGTGGCTGATGGGCTGCCTTTTTTTTTTTTTTTTTTAATTTATTGATTGATTTTCCTGTTTTAGAGAAAGAAACACATTGATTTGTTCTTCCACTTATTTTTGTATTTGTTGGTTCTTTTTAAAAATATATATATTTTTATCGACTTCAGAAAACAAGGGGGAGAGAGAGAAACATCAGTGATGAGAGAGGATCGTTGGCGGCTGCCTCCGCGTGCCCCACGTTGGGGATCGAGCCCGCCACCTGAGCACGTGCTCTGTCCGGGGACGGACCGTGACTTCTGGTTCAACCACGGAGCTTCACTCCCTAGGGCCTTATTTATTTATTTACTTATTTACTTGTTTATTTATAATTCTCCCATGAAGACGTGTTCCCGCTGACCTTTTGAAAGAGATCAACTAGCTGCCTCCCACACATGCCCCACACCAGGGATTGAACCTGCAACCTTGGCAGATCGGGTGACGCTTTAACCACTGAGCCACCCAGCCAGGAGGGGGGCTGCATCCCGGGCCGAGCCCCGAGGACCAGCCTCTGTGGGCTGGTTCCGTGGAGCACAGACACATGTTGCTCCCCGCCCTGCCCCGTGCGGCACCTGATAGTTGCCCAGAAGATATTTCTTTTCTTTCCTTTTTTTAAATCCTCACCTGAGGATATTTTTATTTTTATTGTAGAGAGAAGGAAGAGAGAGAGAGAAGCGTTGATGGGGTGCACGGCGGGACAGAACTCGCGTCAGGACGGTGTGTGGGGAGAACGTGTCGGTCCTGGGGCCGGGCAGCCCCTCTCCACTCGGTCTCGGGCGGGGACAGGCGGGTGGAGGACTCCGGGGCCCGAGGTGCGGGCTTCGCCTCTGAGGAGAGGCCAGTGGAGCACGCCGAGCCTTGTCCGGCCAGAGACACGGGCTGCCCTGTGCTGACGCCCCTGACCCCTGACCCTGTGCTGCTCTCTCCAGCTCTGCCCGCCTCGGGCCCCACCTGCCCTCTGGAGACCCCGGCCCAGCAGGAGAGGAAGGAGGAGGAGAGCCCCTGCCCAGCGGAGGTCCTGCCCGAGGTGAGGGGAAGGGAGCAGCACTCGCCCTCCTCGGTCCCAGCCTCCCCTCCCCGGGACGGCCGCCTGCGGAGAGCGCGTGGCTGAGATGTCTGAGATTTGCTCCGAATACCCGAGTTGTGGCTCTGCCTCTTGTGGGCATAATGCCTCCCGGGTCCGGGCCTCTTCCCTGACGTCCCTGTGGGCCCCTCAGACAGGACTGATCCTGAGGGAGAGGGAGAGAGACACCCCCACAGCAGCTGCTGCTCCCCCGCGTGGGTGGGCGGCCCCAGAGGGAGCGGGGCGCGTGGGGCGCTGGACGGGGAGGTTCCCGAGCACCTGGGGGAGTTGGGGCTCTGCCTCAGCCCACACCCTTCCCCAAAGCAGAGGCACCCTCCCTCAGAGCAGCTCTGTCCCTTTGAGGACCCCTGCCCTCCCGCTGACCACCCTGTGGCCTTGCAGGAACCAGTGACCTTCCTGGATGTGGCCCTAGACTTCAACAGGGATGAGTGGGAGCTGCTGGACCCCACACAGAGGACCGAGTACCGTGATGTGATGCTGGAGACCTTCCGGCACCTGGTCTCCGTGGGTGAGCCTAGCCCTTCCCGCACGGCCCTCAGGACGGGTGGCACGGGGGCCAGCCGGAGAAATGCGGTGCCCTCACAAGGCCCAGGCAGCCCTGGCCAGGGGCCTGGTTGGGTGGAGTATCGTCCTGTACCGTGAAAGGTTGCGGGTTCAGTTCGGGGTCAGGGTGCATGCAAGAGGCAGCCGGTCGATGCTTCTCTCTCACATGGATGTTTCTCAGGTCCCTTCCACCAGCCAGGGCCTTGACAGCCCTGAGGCCCTGGAGGGGTGTGTGCCTGGGGCAGCCTGGGTTCCACCGAGGCCCTCACTGCGGGGTCCGAGGGCCGCACAGGAGACGGAGAGCTGGCCGACACTCCAGCCTCGGTCTCAAGCACGGTGTCCCCGCTTGGCTGCACTGCTGCTTCTCAGTCTCTCCCCAGGTGGCAAGACTGCACTTGCGGGGACCGTCCCCAGCTTTGCTCTGGCCGGGGGTCTCCGTGGGTGGGAGTGTTGTCCTGCACTCCAAGAGGTTGCAGGTTCAGTTCCCCGTCAGGTTGAGGACAGGAGGCAGCTGTTTCTCTTTCTTCTCCCCTTCCTATATAAAATGAGCAAAAACCTATCCTCGGGTGGAGATTACAAACACCTGAGACGTCCCTGCTTTTAAACCCATGGTCCCACTCAGCCTCTCAGCATTTCCTCTGCGTAACCAGCCTCTGGTGTCTTCCAGGCTGGGAGAACACGCTGGAAGGGGAGCGGCTACTCCCAAAGCCAGCTGCCACGGAGGCAGAACCCGTCCCCCACCCGAAAGTGGAGGAGCCCCCGGGGGCTGAGGCCCAACCCTCGCCCTCAGCGGGGGGCCTGGGAGCTGGGGATGCAGCACCTCCGCCACCGGCGGAGCTGGCTCCGGAGGAGGCCTGCTCTGAGGAGCAGCGCCCAAAAAGCCCCACGTCCCCAGCAGACCGGGGTCTCACCGCCAGCCGGGTCTCCCTGCAGAAAGCGCTGCCCAGGAAGAGCTTGCGCCGGCACAGCTCGCGGATCAGGAAGGCCGCTCGGAGCGCCCAGGCGAGCAGGCAGCCGCGGAGCCGCCGGGGGGACAAGGCCCGGGAGAGCAGGGGCCCCCCGCCCGTCACCTTCGTCCCGGTGCACAAGGGCAGCCAGCTGTTCCGCTGCAGCGCCTGCGGCAAGCTGTTCCGGAACCCGCGGTACTTCTCGGTGCACAGGAAGATCCACACGGGGGAGAAGCCCTACGTGTGCCGCGACTGCGGCAAGGCCTTCATCCAGAGCTCCTCGCTCACCCAGCACCAGAGGATTCACACCGGGGAGCGGCCCTTCCAGTGCCGAGAGTGCGGCCGGACCTTCAACGACCGCTCGGCCATCTCCCAGCACCTGAGGACTCACACTGGCGCCAGGCCCTACCTCTGCAAATTCTGCAACAAAGCCTTTCGCCAGAGCTCCCACCTCATCCGGCACCAGAGGATCCACACCGGCGAGCGCCCCTACGCCTGCGACCAGTGTGGGAAGGCCTTCACCCAGAGCTCGCACCTCATCGGGCATCAGAAGACGCACAGCGGGGCCAAGCGCAAGAGGAAACGCCCGCCCAGCGCCAAAGCCAGCTGACGAGACGCCGACGCCTCCTCCTCGGCCCATCCTGCCCTGGAGCCTGAGGGTGTGGTGGGAGGCAGCCCGACCCAAAAGCACTGGACGACCAAAGGACCGCCAGCCCGCCCGGCACACGCGGTGACAGTGGGAGACAGACCTCGTTTTTTACTCCGTGACCTGCAGGATGATTTGGTCATTAAGAGGGTGTTAATGGGAGCTGAGACGTGCTTACGATGAAGTGGATGCACTGATGTTTGTGTATTTATGTGTGTGAACAGGACTAAGAGAAGATGAATGAGTAAACTATATTTCTGAGGTAGAGTGTGTGTGTGTGTGTGTGTGTGTGTGTGTGTGCGCACGCGCGCGCGCGCGCGCGTGTGTGCGCTTTCCTCTCTAAATGCCTTTCAGTAACGTTAACACAACGGAACGAGGCCCTGGCCAGCCCTCTGTTGGGTGGAGCAGCGTCCTGTTCAAAAGGTTTCGGGTTTGATTCCCAGTCAGTGTTTCTCTCCCCTTTCCTCTCTCTCTAAAAAAATCAACTTTAAAAAATTCACAAGATTCCAAGTGAGTCAGGGTGAACGTCATGGCGCCCCTTGTCCCATGATGACACAGCGAGGGGCCGGCCCTGGGAACGCCGAGAGGAGTCGGGGGCCCGGGAGCTAGGAGCCAGGCAGCATGGACACCTCCCGGACACGTTCACCTCACTGATCCCGAGGGGCTCCGGGTGGGAGGGTATGTATGTGAGGCCCACGTTTCAGGAGATGACCTTAAATTCTCCAGGTCCAGCTGGGGTGGGTCTGTGGTTGAGCAGCAACCTATGAACCCAGGAGGTCACGGTTTGATTCCGGGTCAGGGCATGTGCTGGGGTGGCAGGCTTGATCCCCAGCAGGAGGCAGTCGTCCATGATTCTCATCATTGATGCTTCTATCTCCCTCCCCCTTCCTCTCTGAAATCAATAAAAAAAAATGTATTTCTTTAAAAATGTATGCAGGTCACAGCCTTGCCCCTCCCTCCACAACCGCCCCCCGCCGTGGTTCTCTGCATACACATTTCCAAACGTCTGCTAAACCTCTGGGCCAGAAGCCATGAACGTCCAGCAGCTGGTGCCCCGCCCAAACGCTCCTTCAGACCAAGGGCTGGTGGCTGTGGTCACGGAACCCTCCCCACGACCCGGCCTGGCTCTGTGGGCGATGAGCAGTGGGAACATCGGGGTTGAAGTGACGCGGTGCTGCCCTCCCACCCCATGAGCTGGAGACCTTTCCTGGGGAGAGGGAGTTCTCCCAGCCCCAGCCATGGGTGCCTGCGCACGTGCCTCCCCGGGGTGCCGAGCCGAGTCCTCAAACAAGGGCCCTTCATCCTAAACGTCACACACTGGTTGGTGGTGAGAAGATGGTCGCCATGTCAAACGTGGCCGCCAATTCTGAGCCATTCCCCGCTAGAAACCGCCTGGGCTGGTTCCGGCCAATGGCGGCAGCAGAACCATGCATTGGGACTGCCTTGAGACCAGGTGGCTCCCTCCTCTCTGCTGGGACACTCTCTCCCTCCCTCGGGGATGGCTTCCCACCAGCCACCTGGCTCCTGCCCTCAGCCTTCACCCTGACCAGGCCTCTCACAGGTCCCGTAGCCCTGCATGACCCATGGAATGGCAGGTCCGTGGTTCCGGCTGGAACAGGGGCCCCAGGCGGGCGGGGAGTCAGTTGGCGTGGCTGTTCACTACACTCGCCTGAAGAAAGGTTTGCTGGGCCCTGGCAGGGTGGCTCAGTCGGTTAGAACGGTGGTTGGCAAACTCCTTGGTCAACAGAGCCAGATATCAACAGGACAACAGCGGAAATTTCTTTGGAGAGCCACATTTTTTATTTTTTAATATATTGATTTTTTTTACAGAGGAAGGGAGAGGGATAGTGTTAGAAATTTCAATGAGAGACATCCATCAGCCGCCTCCTGTACACCCCCTACTGGGGACGTGCCCACAACCAGGATACATGGCCCTGACCGGAATCGAGCCTGGGACCTTTCAGTCTATAGGCCAACACTCTGTTTTGGTGCCACATTTTTTAAACTTAAATTTCTAACACCACTTCTTCAAAATAGATTCTGGTCAAGGACACATACCTAGGTTGCAGGCTCCATCCCTGGCCCTGCTCAGGGCACCTGCAGGAGGCAACCAATGGATTTGTCCCTCTCACATCCATGTTTCTCTGCCCTCCTCCCTCTCTCTAAAAATCAATGGAAAAATAGCCTCGGGTGAGGATTTAAATAAAAACAGGTTTTCAGAGGCAACATAATCCGGCTAAAACTCAAGCAATGTTATTTTGTTTTCAACTGAATTTAACTCGTTTTGACAATAACTGAGACACCTTTGAAAGTAGTTCTGAGCGTTTTTATTGACATATTACAATGTCCCCCTTTTCCCCTCCAGCCAGGCCTCCGCCACATGGCAGTAGCCTGTGCCCGTGGGTAAATATACGTATGCATGCATGTTCCCCTTCCAAGCCCCTCCAAGGTCCCTCCCCTCGGAGATCGGACTGCTTCTTGCATCCATGTCTCTGGACCTATTTTGCTCGTTAGATTCCACACAAATTCTTTCTCTAAAAAATTATTAGCATAAAACCTCCAGATTGGTTCCTGCTGTTGCAAAGGGAACTTTTCTTTTTAACAGCCATGTAGTATTCCATTGTGTAAATATACCATTTTTTTTAAATCCCCTCATCTACGGACAGGCACTGGGGCTATTTTCCAGAGCTTGACAGTTGTACATAATACTGCTCTGCACATAGGACATATGCTAGAAGTGGGATTGCTGGGTCAAATAGAGGAGTTTTGAGTTTTAACAACTGAGTGGACTGAGAGGTTAAATAAATGGAGAGCACTAGACATGGCAGAACCCAAGGACGGGCATGGATGCCCAGTTTGGAGGCCTTTCCTCGACGCCCTACGGAGCTCACCTTTGCCAAAGTTCACCTTTGCCGGTCCCCTGCCAGCCAGGCAAGCCCTCGGGTGTGCGGTCCCCAGGAGTTTCTCTCAGTTCCTTCAAGTAAGGTTAAGCCCAGGGCACAACTCTGGCCCCCGATTCTCCCCCTTCCATGGCTGAAGGAAACCAAACTCTCCCTGAGCAAACGCCCCTGGCCTGTGCCAGGCCAGAATGTGGGCAAGGGGAGCTGGGAGGGGCGGGCAGTCACCACCCAGAGCCTCCAGCACAAGGTGAGTCCCCGGGTCCCTTTCTCAACTATGGCTGGATGGTCAGATAGGCCTGCATTCTAGGCTGTGTGACGGCACCTGGGAAGTTTCCGGGGGGATGGGGCCCCACATTCACAATGTGCCCTGGCCTCCAGCTCAGCCCGTCCCGCTCTGCTCCCGATTGCCCTCAGACCAGCCCAAGGACCATTTACTTTAGCTCAGCGCGGCCAGCCACCCCTAGGCAAGTTTGACACCTACCTCCTTAGCACCCAGAGAGCCACCCACTCCCAGTTCTACCGGAGGCCTCCCCCAGCTAGAGACACACACCTAGCCTGGCCAAGACCCCCTTTCCCAGCTCAGGAGCCAGGAGACCTCACCTCCCTGCTCCCAGCCACCCTCCACTCTCTACAGGAAGGGGACACTGCCATTGTGCACGAGGCCGGGAGCCCCCTCTCCCAGGCCCTTTGGCCCCCCCTTTCCCGCAGACTTTCGGGGAGACTCCCTGAGGGATGTGGTACTCCCCCGTCCCTCACTGAAATCAATAGGGAAAAAGTACTTAAAAAGAAAGACGGCTCCTTTGGCCTGGAGATTCCAGGCTCTCTGGAATATACGAGTTGCTGGGCCACGGCAGCAAGGTTCGGTGAGTTCCTAGGCAATGGCTGTTGGGTCAAGCCGCCAACCAGGCCGGTGCCAGGCGAGTCCCAGGTGAGTCCCAGACACAGGAGGACAATCCAGGAGCTCAGGAGGACAAATGTCGCAGGAGGTGGGGAGGCACTCCCACCCATCGGCTGCTGGGAAGATGTCCTTCTTGCAGGGCCAGGGCGGGGGGGTGGCGGGTCTCTGTCCCTCCACGCGGCGCAGTGACTGAATCTATAGACGGACGACGGCCATACCGACCATCTCTGCAGCAAGAGGCTCCCATCCGCCCGGACTGGGTCACGGCCCAGGCGTGGTGCAGTGGTGGGTTGGAGTGTCATCCGGGAAACCAACGACGTGGCGGCAGCCGGGGTTCCACTCCCTCCCCCCACCCGGTCTCCTGGGGGGTGGAGCAGCTGTAGCCGGGCTTTCGGGGAAGTTCCATCCCCGGTCGGGGTTGGGGGGGGAGGGGCGGTACAAGGAGGCCACCGATGGATGCTTCTCACATCCATGTTCCTCTCTCCCGCTCCCCGCTCTTTAAAAACAATAAAAACATATCCTGGGGCGAGATTTACAAAAAGAACAAAAAATAAAGACTGCCAGCCTCCCTTGGGGTCTTCGCCCCGGTCCTACTTCGGGCCAATAATGGGGAAGAGGACCCACTTCCGGTCATCCTGCCTCTCTGGCGGCCTCCATCCTCCGCCAGACGCAACAGCTTCTCCGGAAGGTCACCTTTCAGCTCCGCCAAGCGCACGGGGATGCGGGGAGCTCCATCTCCCCATCAGGGTCCTCCTCTTCTTCCCTGGCGGGTCCGGGCGGACGTCATCAAGGTCCCCCCGAGGGAGGGCGCTGAGGCCCGGAGCGAGGGGGCTGGGGGAGTGGGGGGGCGGGTGTCTCCATGGCTTGGGGGGTCCTTCCCGGCACCAAAGGTTTTCGGTGCGATTCCCCTCAGGCACGTACCTAGGTGGCGGGTTCAACCCCCGGGTCAGGCACTTGCGGGGGACGTGGGGGCACGTTTCTCTGGCCCCATCGGTAATCAATGTTTCTCTCTCTGTCTCTCTCTGTCTACCTCTCTCTCGGTAAAAACGACACTCATGTCCTCGGTGAGGATTTTAAAAAGAGGAAGAAGGACGCACGCCGGCCCCCAGCGCGGGTCCGCCTCGACGGCCGCCCTCGACGCGGGGTCTCGGCGTCCCTCGCCGTGGCGTCGGCCGCGGTCGCTGAATGAGGAGAACCATCGGTCCCAGAAGAGAGGCGCCTCCCCAGAGGCAGAGCCGAAGGAAAGCGAGGGTCCGGCCTCCGGAGAAGTGGGGGGGAAGCGAGCCGCGCCCACAACGCACCGCCAGCCAAGACGCTGCAGCCGTTGTGGTGAGCAACCGCCGCGCCACGCGAGAAACGGCCAAAGGCGCGCGAAAACCAGGCCCTCCCCGCCGCGCTGCCTGCTGGGACTTGTAGTTGCTGGCGCCGAGCGCGCGCACTTCCGCCGCGCACCGGAAGCGCCGCCATCGCCTCGCCCGAGCGCAGGTGAGTCAGGCGCGCCGCGACAGGCGCGGAGGTTCCGCTGTTCGTGGGGCGGGGCAGGGCGGGGCGGGTCGCAGGACCGGGTCGAAAGGGCCCGGACCGCGCCGGGGAGGGAGCGGAATGGCCCGGTGGCCTCCTCTTGAGGGGCTGGGCAGGGGCCTGTCCGGTTCAAGCCTCCGGCTGCGGGAACGTGGAGAGAACCAGCCGGTCGGTCCGGTCAGGGCCCCTCGCGGTCGCACGGTGCGGGGCGGCCCTCCGGCGGCTGGACCGGGCTGGGCTCCGCTCGCGGACCCTCTTCTGCCGGAAAGCAGGCCCCGGGCTGCCGTGGCGGTGGATGGGGGGGCCTCCCACCCAGGCCTAGGGCGCGCCTCCATTTTTTCCTCCACGAAAGTCACCCCTGCCACCCCACACACCCCCAGGAGGCTCTCGGGGCAGGAGGTGAGAGCCGAGAGCCTCCTGGCAGCCGCCGCCCAGGATAGTCCTCCTCCTCGTGCAGAGACAGGAGCCTGGTGGAAAGTGATCCCTCGCGGTGATGGGGCGGCACCTTCCTTGGCAGGTGGTCACCCCCCAGGGCTGTTCCGCCGTGAAAAAGCTCATCACTGGGTTAGGCCGACCCTGTGCATTGTGTCTGTGCCTCTGTCCGGGGTTGGCACCCTCGGAAATGCCCTGTTTCCGCCTCCCCTCTCGTCCCCTCTTTGCACGTCATCTTCCGCCTGTGCCTGTCTTAATTCTGAATGCCTGCAAGCCGCTGCAAGCTCATTCCTAGAAAGCCCTGAGGTCTTGCTTGCAGGTGTGTTCTCGGTTAAACTTTCAGGAACCAGAAAAGTTCTCCAGGAGTTCAGGACGACTCATCCCTACCTTTGCATCCGCCACGCTTACCTTGGAGCAGTGGTCGGCAAACTCATTAGTCAACAGAGCTTTACAGCGGGAAGGACAGGGAGAGGTGGGGGAGATAAGAGATCCACGGAAGTACTTGTATGCATGCCTATAAGCATCACCAATGGACGCAAGACTCTGGGGGGTGAGGGCATGCATGGGAGTTGGGGGGGCAATGGCAAGATATGTACACATGTAATACATGAATAAAAAAATAAAAATAAATACAATGGAAGGAATTTTAAAAAACAGCTAAATATCAACGATTGAAATTTCTTTGGAGAGCCCATTTTTAAAAATATTTTATTGATTTTTTTTTACAGAAAGGAAGGGGGAGGGATAGAAAGTGAGAAACATTGATCAGCTGCCTCCTGCACGCCCCCCACTAGGGATGTGCCCACAACCAAGATACATGTAGCCCTTGACCGGAATCGAAACCAGGATCTTTCAGTCCACAGGCCAGTGCTTTGTACACTGAGCCAAACCGGTTTCAGTGAGAGCCAAATTTTTTAAACTTAAACTATATAAGTAGGTATGTTGTTATTAACTTAACTAGAGGCCTGGTGCATGAAATCTGTGCACAGGTGGGGTCCTTAGGTCCAGCCAGAAGGGGGAGGGACCCCAGGAGTTCGGAGGGCCATAAGAGGCTGGCTGTGGTCAGCTTCTGCATTGAGCGCCTGCCCCCTGGCCGTCAGTAGGCATCATAGTCAACAGTTCTGGTCATTCTATGTATAGAGAGACAGATAGATTAGGGCTGGAACCGGTTTGGCTCAGTGGATAGAGCATCGGCCTGCGGACTGAAGGGTCCCAGGTTCAATTCCAGTGAAGGGCATGTACCTTGGTTGCAGATGCATCCCCAGTAGGTGGCGTACAGGAGGCAGCTGATGATGTTTCTCTCTCATCAATGTTTCTAACTCTAACCCTCTCCCTTCCTCTCTGTAAAAAATCAATACAATATATTTTTAAATAGATTAGAGTACTCCTTCATTTGCACAGTACGTGCATGCCCACCAGTGGGATATTGTGGAAGAGCCACACTCCAGGGGCCAAAGAGCCGCATGTGGCTCGTGAGCCTCCGTTTGCTGACCACGGCCCCAGAGACACCCCCAGCCCCAGGACACCAAGCCACATTTCCTTCCACTGGCAGGTGAACTTGGCCCACAGTCTGCAGAGAAAGTGTATGTTATCCAAGTGAACCGAAAAGAAGGGGGTGCCCAGCCCGGGCCAACAGTGTCAGCCAACGCCCGTTCCTGGGGGTGGGGGGACCCCAAGGGAGGGGCTGGAGGAGCTGAAAGCTGACGCTGTAGCTGTCCTTTGCCGGAGAGTTTGCCTGTGGGTTTCCAAGCGCCTCTGGAAATGGAACCCTGTGGCTTTGGAAATAACGCTGTGCAAGGCGGACCTTTAGGGCAGTGGAAGTGGCTGAAGGCACTCTGAATTTCCATGTCTTTTGGTTTCTTGACTGGTGGCCCGGTGCATGAAATTCAGGCACATTAAAGGGGATTCACTGGAGGAAATATTTTAATATGGCTATCTGCCTTTTCTCTATAATAGAAATGTCAGAGATGAAAGGAAATGAGTAAAATGTATATGAAAATCTTCCTCCTGCCAAAACCAGGTGGCTCAGTGGATAGAGTGTCGGCCTGCAGACTGAAGGGTCTCAGGTTCGATTCCGGTTGGTAGCATGGACCTTGGTTGCAGGCACATCCCCAGTGGGAGGCGTGCAGGAGGCAACTGATCGATGTTTCTAGCTCTCTATCCCTCTCCCTTCCTCTCTGTAAAAAATCAATAAAAATAAAATAAAAAAGGAAGTCACATAACAATAGAGAAGGAGTTCTGGTCACAGCTCTGGGGAGTTGAGGATGCTGTAGAGGGGGCGGCTAGACACGGAGGAGGGAATGGCAGAGTCAGAAAGCCCCACCCCATCCTCGGGGAGAGAGGAAATGGGAAACGTAAAGAGAAGGAGCCCCTCGCCAGTCCTGCGGGGTCCCAGCCAGCCCAGCCCTCTCCCCGTCCAGCCTGTGACATGGAAGGAGAACGCTGTGTGGGTGTGGAATGGATGTGGATGTGCTGTGCCCAGACGGGTGTCAGCACAGGGTTCAAACTCAGTGAACTCTCACAGCAGCCCCAGGAGGCAGGACCCACTGTCCTCCCAGAAGTCTGCAGGTGAGAAAATGGAGGCCCTGAGGGCGTAACGTCTGTTGGGGTCCTACTGGGGCCGTGGGAGAGCTGGGCTTCTCACATCAATGTTTCTCCCTCTCTCTTCCTCTCCAAAAATCATAAACTTTTCTTTAAAAAACAAAAAAGAGCCAAAACCTGTTTGGCTCAGTGGATAGAGCATCGGCCTGCAGACTGAAGGGTCCCGGGTTTGATTCTGGTCAAGGGCATGGACCTTGGTTGTGGGCACATCCCCAGTGGGGGGCGTGCAGGAGGCAGCTGATCGATGTTCCTCTCTCATCGATGTTTCTAACTCTCTCTCCCTCTCCCTTCCTCTCTGTAACAAATCAATAAATAGATTTTTTTTAAAAAACAACAGTCCAGAGTGGGTGTTCCCAGACCTGGCCCTTGGGTGCCTCCGGACGAGGAAGGAGAAGAGCGGAAGGTGGGGATGGTTAGGAGATTGCTCGGGACGGGCTAGAGGGTCACAACCAGACAGCAGCATGGAGAGCCGCGGGCAGCCTCTGGGGCGGGGTGGCCTGTGTGTGTGCATCAGGGAGAGGGCGGGAGATGTGGGGTGTGGGTCACTCCGCTGGGAGGAGCAGGGGCTGGGTGCCAGGGGTGAGGCCTCCACAGAAGGAACACCTCCCCTGAGAAGGTGGCTGGGAGCCCCCTCAGGTGGGTGAGGGTAGGGAAGAGGCCAGGACCAGAGATGGGGACGAATGGAGACGTTTGTCTGCAGAGAAGGGCCCTCGCCCGTTTGGCTCGGTGACGAGAGCATCGGCCTGGCGATCAGAGGGTCCCGGGTTCCGTTCTGGTCAAGAGCATGGACCTGGGCCGCAGGCTCCTCCCTGTCTCGGGTCCCAGGGTGGGGTACGGGCAGGAGGCAGCCAATCGAAGTGTTTTTCTCATACGGATGTGTCTCTCTGTCTTTCCTCTCTCTTCCACTCTCTCGAAAAGACCAATGGAAAAATGTCCTCGGTCAGGTTTGACAGCCGTTGTGTCCACCTGAGAGCAAGGAGGTCACCATTTGGATTCCCCATCGGGGCACCATCCTCGGTGCAGGGTATCCGGGAGGCAGCCGATCGGTGATGCTCTCTCCTCATTGATGTTTCTCTCTCCCTTCCTCTCTGGAATAAAAAAGTTATATTTATTTTTTTAAGTTTGTCTGCAGAGAAGAGATCATGGTGAGAGGGACGGACGGGGGAGCGGGAGCCAGACCCGGCTGCCATAAGGGATGGAGAGGGAGGGATGGTGGTGTCCCTGCCGCCTCACACCACCCGGAACGTGGACACCAGCAGGGAGGGGAGGCAGAGAGCAGCATCCGGGAGCCCAGGGCAGAGGGGCAGAGCACCCGGGTGAGGGGCTGAGAGGTGGCTCCAGGTGGAGAGCTTTGACCAGAAGGAGGGTAGGGGGTGTGCTGGAGGAGCACGCCAAGAGCCAGGGGACAGAGGGCTCAGAATCCTGGCTGCTGAGTCCCAGGCTTCCGGCTCCCCAGTCACCAGGCCGTGAGGAATTTTTTTTTATTCAAGCTTTTTCTTTTCTTTTTTTAATATATGTTTTAACGGTAGTTGGCGTGCCCGTAGTGAGTAGACACTGAGGTGCCTGTGCTCTTCCGGGGAAGTCTGGGACCCGGCACCGCCCACAGGGAAGACGTTAGTGGATGTGTCCCTGGGCTGTGATGTACATCGTGGGTTATTCTGATAACGGGCAGTGTGCGCTGCCTAATCCCCTGGGCCTGTTCGCCCACCCCTCCACCTGTCTGGCATCCATCCGTGTCTCTCTGTATCTATTCTGTCTGTGTTCTAGATTCTGCATATAAGCGGAATTACACGGTTTTTCTATTTCTCATACTTACTTCACTTAGCACAGTGGTCGGCAAACTCATCAGTCAGCAGAGCCAGATATCAACAGGACAACGATTGAAATTTCTTTGGAGAGCCAAATTTTTTTTAAACTTGAACTTCTAACGCCACTTCTTCAAAATAGACTCTCCCAGGCCATGGTATTTTGTGGAAGAGCCCCCACACTCAAGGGGTCAAAGAGCCGCAGGTGGCTCTCGAGAGCCAGGGTTTGCTGACCACAGATTTAGCATAATACACTCCAGGCCCCTCCATGCTGTCACAAGTGACAAAATTTCACTCTTTTTCATAGCCAAGTAATGTTCTATTTGTAGATAGATACGTGCTACAATTTTTTAACCCACTCCTCTCTTGATGGACACTGGGTTGCTTCCATATCTTGGTTATTGTAAATAATATTGCAGTGAACAGCCAAAACTGGTTTGGGCTCAGTGGATAGAGCGCCGGCCTGTGGACTGAAGGGTCCCAGGTTCGATTCCGGTCAGGGGCATGTATCTTGGTTGGGGGTACATCCCCAGTGGGGGGCGAGCAGGAGGCTGCTGATCAATGTTTCTCTCTCATCAATGTTTCTAGCTCTCTATTCTCTCCCTTCCTCTCTGTGAAAAAATCAATAAAATATATTAAAGATAAAATAAAGACACAACTTTTAGGCTGTGGCGCTGCCGCTAGCTCTCCCGTCAGGGAGAATAGCATTCCACCCAGACCCAGCTCTTTTCTCTCCTCTGTCTGTCTGTTCTCAACCCTTCGCCGCCTCCTCTCGGGCTCCCCGCACCCGGCTGAGCTGGCGCAGCACATGTGGCGCCCAACACGGGGGCCGAGGAGGCCCTGGCCCTGCTGGCTCCCCACGTTAGCCCGGAGCGGGAATCGAACCCCGACCTCCTGGTTCCTCGGGAGACGCTTAACCTAACCCCAGCCAGGCTCGTGGCAATATTTTAAATTTACACCAGGGTTTGGACACCTTGCCTTTCCCTCTCCCATTCGTTCTCTTGAAATGACAGAAAGAATAAAAAAACTGGCCTGTTTGTATGTTGGGGAAAGCTGTGCATCTGAGATCAGACACCCCGGCACGTGCCTGGAGCATTTGCCTTTATCCTGGGGGTTAAAGCTCGGGACCATCCCCAGCCCGGCCCTGAGCCAGCCGGACCCGCGTTCCCCACCCCTGGAGAGCCAGCGTGGCCCCCTGGGCTGACCTCCCTGCTCCTCAGGCCTCCCTGCAGGAAATGCCCCTCCGCTGGAACATTCCCCGGGTGGATGTGGGGGCACTGAGGAGGGGCTGACTCCCTGCTTGTGCCTCCACCTTTAGCACTGTGCCCCCGGAGGACGGCTGCCCCCTCTTTGGGTCCGAGGAGGAAATGGAAGTGTGCGCGCAGCCAGGCCTGTCCCAGGTGAGTCACAGGCCTTCGCTGCATCTGCCTCTCCGTCTCCTCAGCTGTAAAGTGGGTGCAGGGACATAGCGCTCGCCTCCCCAGGAGCCCGTGGTGCTGTCTTATTTATGCCTTGCGGTGAGACCCCAGGCTCCCTGCAGACACAGCTCCTTCCCTGTGTGGGTGAGACCCCGGGCTCCTGAGGGCCTCCTGTACCTGATGCCTGGGGCCGGTCTCCTTCCCTCAAGTCCTGTGAGATGTGGTCACGTCAGGGCAGCTCACACCTGAAGGTCAGGGACTCATCCAGGAATCCAGCTGTGGAGCTGAGAAGCCACAGGAGGCCTGGCACCCAGGGCCAGGCCCCTCACCTGCCAGCCGCCGGGAATGCCTGCTCTGCCGGTGTTTTCGGTCCAGGACCAGGTGGTGGGAACAGCCTGAGGCTCTGCGGCCACGCCTGCTCTCCCCGAGGGCTCTTTTGGCAGATGGCCTTTGGGGGATAAAACCACGTTTAGCTGTGCCAGGTCTGCTGCAGCTGCTGTCACAAAAGAGCACGGGCTGTGTGGCTCAGACAACAGTCCTTTGCTCACGGTTCCGAAACCTAACGGTCTGAGACCAGCGGGTCCAGCTTGCTCAGGTCTGGGCTGGGGTTGGTTTCAGGAGGAGCTTCCTCGCTGGCTGACGGTGCCGTCTCTGTGCCCTCAGAGGTGGAGGACACACCTTTGCTGGTGGTGCCGTCTCTGTGCCCTCAGTGGGGGAGGAAGAAGTCTCCGGTGGTCTCCTTTTGAGGGCACCAATCCCACGGCCTTAGGGCTCTGCCCTTAGAACCCCCATGAGCATTATTTTCACAAAGGCCCTCTCCCTAAATGCAGTCACCTTGGGGGGTAGGACTTCACCATGTGAATCTGGGGAAAACAGCGTGGCTCACGGCATCAGCCTTCTGAAAGCACACGCAGTCTTTGCTCATTCCTGGTGTTAAACATCCTCTGGGAGCGCCTGTGAATGTGCGATCTTGTAGAAAAGTCAGGAGGGGGTTCCCACTGTCTCCTGGGACAGAAAGGCAGAATCACTGGTGTGAGCAGTGACAGACAGGCCTTCAGCAGCGAGGACGCAGGGACCATGTTGGGACCGCTTTGACTGTGTTGGTGCCTGACGGGAGCACGGCCCAGAGGCAGGAGCCCTGGGGGTGCTCTGGGTACCACCTCCATCCAGCCCCCACCGCCTCCCTCCCTCTGCTGTCCTCCTCCTCCTCCTTTTCCTTTTTCTCCTCCTCCTCCCTCTTGGGGAGGCAGGGCCCCCGGTAATGCAGGTGCTGTTTCAGCTCCCGGTGAGCCTCAGAGACGTGGTAGTGAGCTTCACCCACGAGGAGTGGGCCCGGCTGGACCTGGTGCAGAGGACGCTTTACCGTGACGTGACTCTGGAGACGTGCAACCACCTGGTCTCCCTGGGTGAGTTGGGCTCCCCCATCACCACCTGGGCTTTCTGCCCTGAGGACCCCAAGCTCTGACTCCAAGGGTGCGCGGTGCAGCATCCCCAGTGTGTGTGTGTGTGTGTGTGTGTGTGTGTGAGTGTGCGCGCGCACACGCTTGCAAATAATAAACCCAAACTTGAGTAAGGTCCACAGGTAACTGTCATTCCTTTATTTATTTATTTGTTTTTAAATACATTTTATTGATATTTTTACAGAAAGGAAGGGAGAGGGATAGAGAGCTAGAAACATTGATGAGAGAGACATCGATCAGCCGCCTCCTGCACGCCCCCCACTGGGGATGTGCCCGCAACCGAGGTACATGCCCTTGACCAGAATCGAACCCGGGACCCTTGAGTCTGCAGGCCGATGCTCTACCCACTGAGCCACACCGGTCAGGGCAACTGTCATTCTCTATAGTAAAGAGAAACTCCTAATATAAAGACCTAATCATCCTTTCTCTTAAGAGGAAACTAATATAGAAGCTAGAGCACCTTATATTTTGTAAAATTACCAGAATATATACATTGAGTGGCCAGATTATTATGACTATCCCCTCAGTAAAATGAAGTGAATTAGTTATGCAAATAAATAATAATAATAATAAAACCTTGAGAGTATTTGCTTAGGAAGTTTTGGATTTTCAGTATTTTCGGATGTGTCAGTGAAGTACTGATGGGGTGGTCATAATAATCTGGCCACTCAGTGTATATATTTGTTTGTTTGTTTGTTTGTTTTTCCTTCATCTTTGAAGGTCCTCTTATCTCCCGGGAATGGTTCCCGGACCCTCCCCGTCCATCCCTGTCTGACCCCCGGGGTGAGGGCTGGGTCGGGGAAACAGCCTCTTGGTCTGGAAGCAGTGCACCCAGGACTGTGTCTCTCCCTCTTGACAGGACTTCTGCTCCCCTCTGTGGACGTCATCTCCTGCCTGGAGCGAGGAGCCGGCCCAGGGAGGGCGGGGCAGGAGCCGCCTCCCCGAGGTGAGAGAGAGCCTTCAGGTATTGGGCACAGGGGAGGAGGGGGGAGGCCGTTGGCGGAGCTTCCTCTGTGTTCATTGCTGCCCCCTCCTGTACTGTACAGCAAGACAGCCACGTCCTCCTCCCAGGCCAGCCCCCGAGAACACTCGCTGTTGTCGTCCTCGGCACATCTCTGTGGCCTGGGTCTGTTTCTGTCCACCTCGTCTGGTCCCGGTCCTCCGGACCCGCATTTGCACCAGCCCCTCATTGTGACTTCCACCCGAGGAAGCACTCCTCGGGTCTCCTTTCCGCTTCTCAGTGATGTTTCTGTCTCTCTCTCCCCTCTCCCTTCCTCTCTCTGAAATCAGTAAAAGCATATTTGAGCCCTAGCTGGTATGGCTCAGTGGATCGAGAGTCAGATGGCGGACGGAAGGGTCTCCGGTTTAGTTCTGGTCAAGGGCATGGACTTTGGTTGCAGGCTTCTCCCCAGCCGGGGCCTGTTCTGGACTCCTGCGGAAGACAACCAATCAGTGTGTGTCTCTTACATCGATATTTCTCTCTGTCTTTCCCTCAGTTTTCCATTGGATCTAAAAAAAAAAAAAATCAATGGAAAAATATCCTCATGTGGGGATTGATTCATTAGAAACATACTGAAAAAATAAATAAGGTACCATATTCACAGGTCCCAGCAACTGGGCATCGATATCTTTTGTGCTTATTGAAGATCACGTATCCTCAGGTTCTTCTGGACATTTCTCCTTTAATACTTACATTCCCATGCTCACTCTTTTTTAAAAAATATATATTTTTATTGATTTCAGAGGGGAAGGGAAAAGAGAGAGAGAGAAAAACATCCATGATGAGAGAGACTCACTGATTGGCTGCCTGCTCCTGCACGCCCCGCCTTGGGGATCCAGCCTGCAACCCACGCATGTTCCCTTGACGGGAGTCGAACCCGGGACCTTTCAGTCCGCAGACTGATGTTTTATCCACCGAGCCAGACAAGCTCAGGCTCATGCTGATTCTTCCGTGCCTGCTCCCTCTTTGGGTATCCGCTCTCCTCAGTCCACGCTTCGTGAGCTCGGCTTCTTGTTTGTGTGCTGCTTCACTGATTTCCTGTTCGCTAGTCCATCCCACGCCTTTACATCCTGCCTGGAATTCCAGTTCGTGGACTCTGAACAAACCCAGAGACACCTCTCATCCTCCGCTCCCCCTCCCATCTCGGCTTTGGCAGTAATTGAGGCGTCTGGGGTTTCTTTCAGAGCGGAAGACGACACTTGAGAAGGAAGAGTCCCGTCCCGAAGAGGGTACCGGGGCGGAAGAACCAGCCTTCCAGGTGGAAATGAAACACCGGGTCGAGGGCCCCTGGTCTGTGTCCGTGGGAAAGCCACGGGATTGGAGGGCCCAGCCGGAGGAGCCCCAGGAGGAACCCTGGAGTTGGAGGGAACCTACCACTGGGGAGCATGTGTTGGCTGAAGCGGAATACGGTGAGCCTGACCCTGGCAGGAGTTATCCGAGCAAAGGCCTGCTACCTCTGGCGTTCCCCACTAGGACACGTTGGCCTATGCTGGACTCGCGGCTCAAAGAGGTGAGACAGAGCGCAGTTTCCGTTCATCGTCAGAACGGTGGTGCTGGTGCCCTTCCGAAGGCCTGGCAGAGCCCGGGAAGGGCCAGGGCCTTCTCCGAGGGCATTCACTGGAGTAAACTTGCAGATGTTGAAACGGGAAGTAACAAGCCGGATGGTTCCACTGTCGACAGCGGCTCTTTCCGCTGTGGCCCATCTGCTCGTTTCCACAAGAGGAGTTTTCCGACGGAGGAGAGAGATGCTGGTAAGGACAGTGGAAATGGTAAGCACCGCCTGTCCCCGGACGAAAGCCAGCTGGGGCACGAGGGAGAAAGCCAGTCCTCCCGTGACCAACACGTCGCACCCACGGAAAGAGCGGTCGACGATCCCGGAGGCGAGGAGGACAGTGGTGCCTTCAGCGTGGCCTCGTCTGTTCCCGACGACGGCGACCTCGTCCCAACCAGAAAGAAGCCACTGCGCGCCTGTAAGCTCCGCAGGAGACCCTGCAGCGGGTGCCCTGAGCTTGCCCCCCAGGGCACCCCGGCGGGAGAGAAGCCATACACCTGCGGTCACTGTGGAAAAGCTTTCCAGTGGAGGTACCTCCTCCTTGTGCACCAGAGAACGCACACCGGGGAGAGGCCTTACCGGTGCAACCTGTGCGCGAAAGCCTACCGCGGCCAGTCAGCTCTCATCAAACACCGGAGGAGCCACGCCGGCGAGAGACGCCACGAACGGAGCGAGCGGGACAGGTGCTTGAACCAGCAGGATCCCCTCCCTCGGCCTCCAAGGACTCATAGCGGAGGGAAGCCGTACCTGTGTGCCCGCTGTGGCCACGCCTTCAGCCGCAGCTCGGACTTCGTGGCCCACAAGAGGATCCACAGCGGGGAGAGACCGTACGACTGTCACCGCTGCGGGAAGTCTTTCTGGGAGCGCAGGCAGCTGCTGGCCCACCTGCGCGCCCACGCCGGGGACGGGGAGGAGGAGAAGTTCTACGCGTGCGGTCACTGCGAGAGAGCCTTCAGGTGGCGGTCTCACCTGCTGCTGCACCAGAGGACGCACACCGGGGAGAGGCCCTACGAGTGCCTGGACTGCGGCAAGGCCTTCAGTGACGGCTCCTCGCTGCGGAAGCACGAGAGGACCCACACCGGCGAGAAGCCCTACCCCTGCGGCCAGTGCGGGAAGTCCTTCCGGCAGCAGTCGCAGCTGGTGGTGCACCGGCGCACCCACACCGGGGAGAGGCCCTACGCCTGCGGGCACTGCGGGAAAGCCTTCAGCCAGCGGTCCGGCCTCATCGTGCACCAGAGAACCCACACTGGCGAGAAGCCCTACAAGTGCAAAACCTGTGTCAGAGCCTTCAGCCAGCGGTACCTCCTCGTGGTGCATCAGAGGACCCACACCGGCGAGAAGCCCTATCCGTGCGCCCTGTGTGCCAAAGCCTTCAGCGGCCGGTTAGCGCTTCAGAAACACGAGAGGACGCACAAGGTCACGAAACCCTACGAATGCATGCAGTCGCTGTGAGAAAGTTCTTTAGGGCCAGAGTCACCTTCCCAGGCGTCCGTGCATTCACCCTGGAGAGAAACCAGGTTTGTGGGCTCCGCAGAGAAAGTACTGCGGCTGTGACTCTTGGAGGCACATCAAAGGATTCACACTGGAGAGGAGCCCTATGCATGTGACCCCGGTGGACAAAGTTTTCAGCTGTGATCACAGCTGGTGTATCTGCATGTTCATTGTGGAGGCCGGAAACCTTATGAATGCAGTCCTGGTACAAAAGGCTCCCAATAGAGACCTCATTGTGCACCAGAGAACACCCTGACGGGAAACCCTCTCAATGGAATCACCGCGAAAAGGCCTTTTCGTAACGAGAGAGAAACCCTATCATTGCGATGAATGGGAGCAGGCTTTCAGTTATTAGAAATCCCGTATTCAACAGGAGAAAACGCGGGGGAGAGGAACCCTAGGAGTAAGTAAGATGGAGACACTCAGTGCCTGAACTTCTCTTCCAGACATCGGACAGCCGCCTGCATCAGCAGGGCTTGGTGTGGACATTGAAACTGCAGATCACCAAGCTGGCCCTGATTGACGAAATCAGAGTCTCTTACCAGAACCTATCATTTCCCAGATCTGCACAAGTCACTGAAATGTGTGGACATAATACATTTAGGGGAGAGAGCATGAACATGACCACTGATGGGAAGCTTGCAAAGCTTTTAGCAAAAAAAAAAAAGAGGAAATTCAGAATAGAACTGTGTCCCTCAGATTATCATTTTACCGCCAACACCTGCCCACACTTAGTCAGATGTCATCCCTATAATGCATTCCTAGAAATGACAAGGTATTGGGAGATTGATTCCCCTCAAATAAAGGCTGGCGTGTATATCAATCGTGGTCCAGGGGAGCGGCCATTCCTGCAAAGCTGAGCAAAGGGAGAGCGGGTGGGAGACCCTCACCTGGAGACGCAGCGTGGAAAAGGCTGGCGCCAGGACCATGACGAGGGCTGCGGCACTGGAGGCCTTGGCCCCCGGACAGAGTCTCAGACTAACGGGGGGCAGGAAAGCGGGGTTCACTGATGGTCCGTTGGTGAAATTCCAAGTTCCCTCTCCCTTCTTGTTTTTGCATTATCTGCCTGTGGGTGAGCAAAATGAAATAGGGAGTGAATGAAGTGTACCCCACCCCCCCAAAAAAAAATTGAGGCTGGAGACCGGGAGATGGGTGAATTATGCTCCAGAACAAGGTCTGCCTTTCCTTGGCCTCTCAGTGACCTTCGTCCTGACACCTGATTCTGGACCTGCTCCCTGCAAAGCAAATCTTGCCATTAAATTAGCTTCCCTGCCCAACTATGGATCATCCCCCCTTTTTTTTTTTTTAATATACTTTATTGGTTTTTTACAGAGAGGAAGGGAGAGAATAGAGAGTTAGAAACATCAGTCAGCTGCCTCCTGCACGCCCCCTACTGGGGATGTGCCTGCAACCAAGGCACATGCCCTTGACCAGAATCAAACCTGGGACCCTTCAGTCCGCAGGCTGATGCTCTATCCACTGAGCGTTTCGGCAAGAAAAGGAGTTTTGAACAAAAGGAGTGTTCTCATGGTAGGGGAGAAGGGGGCGTGAATCGGAACTTGAGGATAAACAAATTGTTAAAAAGAAATAGTGTACGAGACAGTTGTGGTCCAGATGTGAACCAGACTTGAGAAAAGAGTCTTCATTTGACTGTGATATCACTATTTCACCCTAAAGAAGGCAGAGGACTCATGAGATGGGAATAAAAGAGGGAGAAATATCCTCGGATGGTTTTGCTTGGCCCTTCAGCAAACACTGTTTTTATTTATTTATTTATTTTTTAATATATTTTATTGATTTTTTTACAGAGGAAGGGAGAGGGATAGAGAGTTAGAAACATCGATCAGCTGCCTCCTGCATGCCCCCCAGTGGGAGTGTGCCCGCAACCAAGGTACATGCCCTTGACCGGAATAGAACCTGGGACCTTTCAGTCTGCAGGCCAACGCTCTCTTCACTGAGCCACACCGGTTAGGTCTGGGCTATGTTTTTAGGACTTGATATTGCAGAAGCTTTATCAGGAAGTCACTGTGGGCCTGGAGAGGAGGTTGGTATCCTGGGACGACTGGGCAGGATCCCTGCGAAGAGGAAAGACAAGTGTGTGGCTCAATGGTAAGAGCTTTGGCCTGGACACCGGAGGGTCTTGGGTTTGTTTGATTCTTAGTCAAGGGCACGTGCCTGGGCTGTAGGTTTGATCGCCAGCAACGGGTTAGGACCAGGGCAGGAGGCAAGCAATCGATACTTCTCTCCCTCTTCCTCACTCTCTCCCACTCTCAATGGAAGAAAAAAATAATTTCAAGTGAGGATTCACAAGAAATAAGACAGGCCGAGACCGGTTTGGCTCAGTGGATAGAGCATTGACTTGTGTACTGAAAGGTCCCGGGTTCGATTCCAGTTGGGGGCATGTACCTTGCTTGCGGGCACATCTCCACAGTGGGGTGTGCAGGAGGCGGCTGATCTATGTCTCCCTCATCGATGTTTCTGACTTTCTATCTCTCTCCCTGCCTCTCTGTAAAAAAAAAAATCAATAAAATATATTAAAAAAAAGAAATAAGACAGGTGTGTGAATTGGCATCGCCCCAGTTAATGTATTTCCCCGTGAAATCCTTTAGGGAACAGCCCTCATGAAATGCAGGGGACCCGGACTTGGGGATGGGCAGTCTGTACCGAGCTGGGGGGGACTTTGCTTCTCGGGACAGTTGGTCCTGCTGCCACCACCAACCCAGGAGATGGAGTCTGGGACCCCCTACCCCCCAACAGATTCAGCAAAGTGAATGCTGTTGGACATCCTTGTCCAGACATGTCGGCAAGTCCCATGCAGTTCGTCCTGAGCGTAGCTTGGTCCAGGGAAGGTGCTATTGGAGTCCCAGAATGAGTGTCTGAGGTCTCAGGGTTCTCTCCACATCCCCGCTCTCCACAGTGGGGAGCCCACACACTCTGGGGCTGTGTGCTCCTAGAGACAACACCCGGCAGGAATCACACAGGAAGATATCCGTGTGCATACGTCAGAGGTCGTCTGCCCGTAACAAGTCAGAAACCTGAGGTTCTTCAGGACCCAAGACCTGGGCTCATTGAAAATGGGAACCTCGCCATGGCTGGTTGGGCTCCGTGGATAAAGTGTCCACCTGCAGACTGGAGGATCCTGGGTTCGATTCCAGCCGGGGCACATGCTCCAGTTGGGAGCTCAATCCCCAGTGGGGGGGTGTACAGGAGGCAGCCAATCGGTGATCTCTGTCCTCATGGATATTTCTGTCCCTCTTTCCTCCCTCTCTGAACTAATAAAGGTAGTTTTTTAGTCCTAACGGGTTTGGCTCAGTGGATAGAGCATCAGCCTGTGGACTCAAGGGTCCCGGGTTCGATTCTGGTCAAGTGCATGGACCTTGGTGGTGGTCACATCCCCAGTAGAGGGTGTGCAGGAAGTGGCTGATCGATGTTTCTCTCTCATTGATGTTTCTAGCTCTCTATCCCTCTCCCTTTCTCTCTGTAAAAAAAAAAAAAAAATCAATAAAAAATATTTTTTTTAATATTTTTTTAAATAAAATGGGAACTTAAGACCTTTCCACCTGAAATGATTTTCATCACGTGCAGAGGACCCAGCTGAATCAGGTGTTGGGATTGCAGGCTCCTGGGCCCGTCTTCAGAGAGTCCGCCGGGTCAGGCTTAGGTGGCCCTAGATATTTGCATAGTCTGAGGACTCTTCCTGTATTTGCAAACATCTTGTATTCTCAACATTGTGTATTTATGCCCCGCCAGTGTGGCTCAGGGGTTGAGTGTCGACCTCTGAACCAGGAGGTCATGGTTTGATTCCCAGTCACGGCACACGCCCGGGTTGTGGATTCGATCCCCGGCGTTGGGTGTGCAGGAGGCAGCCGATAGTGATTCTGTCTCCTCATGGATGTTTCTCTCTCTCCCTCTCGCGTCCCCTCTGAAATCAATAAAAATATATATTTTTTTTAAATTGTATATTTATGTTTCCTTTTTGTTGATTTTACTTGAAGTTGTAACTTAGGTAAAAAGAACAAGACCCAAAAGAGAAATCACACCTATTTTGTATGATCGCCTGCTGCTTTTATATTAACGTTCAGAGAGGAAGGGAGAGGGGGAGAGAGCATCATCCAGGATGAGAGAGAATCACGGATGGGCTGCCTCCTTCACGCCCCACACTGGGGATCCAGCCCGCAACCAGGGCAGGCATGCGTCTTAACCGGGAATCAAACCGAGAACTCCCGTTCATAGGTTGATGCTCAACCACAGGCGGGCAGCAGGGCTGCTTTTAACAGAACAAAGGCCTCCTCCTTCCCCACTATAGACAATAGATACCAAAATCATCCTAAACATAATGTATGTGTGTTTATTGATTTTTTACAGAGAGGAAGGGAGAGGGATAGAGAGAAACATCCATCAGCTACCTCCTGCACGCCCCCACTGGGGATGTGCCTGCAACCAAGGTGCATGCCCTTGATTGGAATCGAACCTGGGACCCTTCAGTCAGGCCAATGCTCCATCCACTGGGCCAAACCAATCAGGGCTTCAGTCTTTTCCTTTTTTTTTTAATATATTTTTATTGATTTTAGAGAAGAAGGGAGAGAGAAAGGAAGAGGGAGGGAGAGAGAGAGAAACATCAATGATGAGAATCACTGATCAGCTGCCTTCTACACACCCCCCCACTGGGGATCGAGCCCACAACCCCAGGCATGTGCCCTTGGCCAGAATCGAACCAGGGGCCCATTAATTCGCAGGCCAATGCTCTATCCACTGAGCCAAACTGGCTAGGGCTCCATTTTGCAGTCTTGAATTTCATTTAGACTGCTCCAGGCTTAGCTTAAAGGCCAGGGTCTTGAGAACATCATCAAAAAATGATGCTGCATTTTCCCCACCCCCAATAAAGATTTTTTAAAATATATTTTTATGATTTCAGAGAGGGAGAGAAACATCTATGATGAAAGAGAATCACCAATCGGCAGCCTTCTGCACGCCCCACACTGGGGACCAAGCCCACAACCTGGGCATGTAGCCCTTGACTGGAATCCAACTTGGGACTCTTCGGTCTGCCGGCCGACACTCCATCCACTGAGCCAGACTGGCCAGGGCCCCAATAAACCTCTTAAGATGGATTCAAGGCGCTCTCTCCTGAGCAGGCCAGAGCCTTCCCTTCGCCCCCTTCTTCCCTCCAGTCACCTGCCTTTGCTTCTTGAGTCCACGCAGCCTGGCTGGCTTCCCGGTTCCAGGGTTCAGTTTCTCCTCTGTGACTTTCTAAATATACCTTTGCTTGTATTTGAGGTCCTTGGCTCTGATTTATTTTATTTATTTATTTTTAAAATATAGTTTATTGATTTTTTATAGAGAGGAAGGGAGAGGAGAGTTAGAAACATTAGCTACCTCCTGCACACTCCCCACTGGGGAAGTGCCCGCAACCAAGATACATGCCCTTGACCAGAATCGAACCTGGGACCTTTCAGTCCACAGACTGACACGCTACCCACTGAGCCACATCGGTTTGGGCTCGGATTTATTTTTTATTGATTGATTTTAATATGGCTTTTAGTGACTTTTTTGAGAGAGGGGGAGTGGGAAGGGATAGAAGTATAGAAACATTGAGGAGAAACATGTACCCACTGCCTCTTGGACGCACCGCCCTTCCTGAGGACGGAGCCTGAAACCCAGGCATGTGCCCTGCCTGGGAGTCAAACTGGGAACCTCTCAGGTCCATGGCTCCACTCCCAGCCCATGAGCGACACTGGCCAGACTTAACTGACTTAAGAGAGAGACCGATGTGTGGTTCCACTTATTTATGCAATCATTGGCTGATTCATGGATGTGCCCTAGCTGGGATCAAACCCTCAACCTCGGCACTTTCCCCTGACCTGAATCGAACCTGCAACCTTTTCAAGGTGTGGGATCACGTTCCAACCAACTGACCCATCTAGCCATGACGGCAGAAATATTTTTATAGAGGGCAGTAAAGCACCCCAAAGAGAAAAAGGGGCCCTGGTTGGTTTGGCTCAGTGGATAGAGCAGCAGACTGTGGACTGGAGGGTCCCAGGTTGCATACTGGTCCAGGTCACAGCCTGGGAGCGTGCAGGAGGCAGCGGATCCATGAGTCTCTCTCATCATTGATGTTTCTCTCTCTCTCTCTCTCCCTCTCCGAAATCAATAGATAGATAGATGATAGATAAAAAGGGGAGCCGAGCCCTAACAGGTTTGGCTCCGTGGATAGAATATTGGCTTGCGGTCTGAAGGGTCGTGGGTTCGATACCAGTCAAGGGCACATGCCCGGGGCTGGGGCTCAATCCCCCAGTAGGTGCAGGAGGCAACCAAATGATTCTCATTATTGATGTTTCTATCTATCTCTCCTCCCTTCCTCTCTGAAATCAATAAAAATAAATTTTAAAAAGATGGGGGGGAGCCCAAGGCCCCAGAGCCACTGACCCCGGAAAATGAGACGCCTTCTCCGCCCCCCTGCCTCTCCCCGCTGCCCCGAATCGCCTCGGGCCCCATTGGCCGGAAGTTGGTAAGCGGAGGCTCCCATTGGCCCGATGCCTGAAGCCTCCCATTGGCCGAAGACTCAAACAAACGGAGGCGCCATTGGTTTGCGCGCTGCCACGCGCCGCGCGGCCTTCTGGGAGTCGTAGTCTTGACGTCCCCGGTGGTGGCCGCCATTGTCCCGCGGTGGGCGAGCAGTAAGCGGGCCCGGAGGCGGGGGCGGCTCTCGGGTTTAGGGTCGCCCCGCGCTCTCGTCCTCGACCTCAAGGCCCAGGATGGACCCTGAGGAGGAAGCGGCCGCATGGGCGATGGCGACGGGGCCGCCGCCGGGACGGCCTCAGGTAACAGTAACAATAGCCGCCACGACGGCGGCGGCGGGCTGCGGGCCCAGCCTGACGTCTGCCTCAGAGTCTGACCTCTCACCCCCGCGGCGCCCCTCCCGTTACCCGCGGGGAAACTGAGGCGCGGTCCGGCGCGCTGCCAGGTCTCGGATGCGGCTTAGGGTCCTTCCCGGGGACGGGCCGCCCCGCCCCGCCCGCCCGGAAGGCTGACCCGGTGTTGCCGCCGGGAGATGCTCCGATGCGCGGAGCCACCGGACCGCCGCCGAGGGCCCGGCTCCGCGCATCCCTCCCGGCCTGCGGGCTGGGCAGCGCCTGGGGAGGCGAGGAGAGGGCAGGCGGCACCCCGTCACGATGTCCCCGGCGCCACCTCCTAACCCCCGCGATGCCAGGCGAAGCGGCCGCTGCGGCCTGTGTCCTCCCGAGAAAGTGCTGTTTCTCTGGTTGGGCGTGACCTCTGAACCCCGAGGTCAGGATTCGAGAGCCCACCGGCAGCCCTTCTGCGCAGGCGCGGGCTCCCGGACCTGGGCTCCCACCTGCGCCCTCGGCCTCTGGGGTCGGCGCTCCGACCTGAGCTCCCCGGATATTTTCTTTTAGCTCCTGTGTTAGCTTTATTATTATATTTTATTATATATTTAAATATTATTATATTTCCTTTTAGCTCCTGTGTTACCTTTGTTATTATATATTTAAATATTGCTATGTTTTCTTTTAGCTCCTTTGTTATATTTTATTATATATTTAAATATTATATTTTCTTTTAGCTCCTGTGTTAGTTTTATTATTGATTTGCGCTTGCCCAGTTGTGGGCCTGTTCCCAGTGGGGCGGGGGAGGGGCGTTCAGGAGGCAGCCAATCCCTGATCCTCTCTCATCCATGTTTCTCTCTCTCTCCCTCTCCCTTCCGCTCTCTAAAATCAATAATAGTAATAATAATAAAAGATAAAGTGCTGTTCTCCCCATTGTAAGGAGAGAAAAGTCATTCGGAATTCTTGAAGTTGGCCTCTTTGAACTTAAGAATTGCTTCTTCTTTTTTTTCTTTCTTTTTTTTTTAATAATCCTCACCGGAAGATATGATAACTGATTTGTGGCAGAGAGGGAGGGAGGGGGCCCCGGTGGTGGGGTGGGAAGAGAGAGAGAGACATCTGTGTGAGAGAACAACATGAGTCAACTGTCTCCTGCACGCCCCCCACTGGGGATGGAGCTCCAACCCGGGCATGTGCCCTGACTGGGAATTGAAATGTGACCTCCTGGTTCTTTTCTTTTTCTTTTTTTGGGGGGAGGGGTATTTATCATTATTATTTGTTTGTTTGTTTTTATTTTTTTTGTCCAAAGTTTTACATGTCTCCTTTTTCCCCGATTGTCTCCTCCCTCCCCCAGCCACTCCCACCCTGAGCAAATCCCCCCTGCCCCAGTGTCTGTATCCATTGGTTATGCTAATATGCATGCAAACAAGTCCTTTGGTTGCTCTTAACCATGCACCCTCCCCCCGCCACCCCCCCTCCCCATTTGTCTCTGGATTTTTTTTTTAATATATTTTTATTGATTTTTTTTACAGAGAGGAAGGGAGAGGGACAGAAAGTCAGAAACATCCATGAGAGAGAGACATCGATCAGCTGCCTCCTGCACGCCCCCCACTGGGGATGTGCCCGCAACCAAGGTACATACATGCTCTTGACGGGAATCGAACCTGGGACCTTTCAGACCACAGACTGACACTCTATCCACTGAGCCAAACCGGTTTTAGCTGGATCTATTCTTGTTCATCAGTTTATGTTGATCATTATATCCCACAAACGAGTGAGATCATATAGTATTTATTTTTCTCCAACTGGCTTATTGCGCTCAGCATAATGCTTTCCAGTTCCATCCATGCTGCTGCAAATGATAAGAATTCCCTTTGTTACCGCAGTGTAGTGTTCCATGGTGTAGACATACCACAGTTTTCTAACCCACTCATCTGCTGATGGGCACTGAGGCTGCTTCCAAATCTTAGCTGTGGTGAATTGTGCTGCTGTGAACGTAGGGGTGCATCTGTCCTTTCTGATCGGTGTTTCTGGGACCCCCTGGTTCTCAGGTCTACACTCAACCACTGCTTTTTAGGGAGATAGAAACCTGGGTCAGCTGCCTCCTGCACCGCCTCCACTGAGGATGGAGCCAGAATCCCCAGCATGTGCCCTGAGGGAGAATCCAATGAGTGGTGCCAGGGGAGGGCACCCAACCTGGAGATGTACCGTCAAGCAGGGTGGTGGGTTCTTGCAGGTGCTCTGACCTGGGCTCCTACCTGCGTCCTCAGCCTGTGGGGTCTCACCTGAGCTTCCCAGCCAGGGCTCTCTCCTTGGATGTTTTCTTTTAGCTCCTTTGTTAGTTTTGTTATTATATTTTATTGTATATTTAAATATCATTATACTTTCTTTTAGCTCCTTTGTTAGCTTTATCATGCTGCCTTTATTACTGAGTTGTAAGAGCTCTTTGTGTCTTCTGGATACAAAGCTTTTATCAGATTAGCGTGTGTGTGTGTGTGTGTGTGTGTGTTTTGTGATGAGCATCTTCCATGATGTGGGTGTCTGTTGGCCAGAATGTCCTTTGGAGCACATAAGTTTTTCATTTTGAGGACGTTTCGTTTATTTCTTGTTTGTGCTTTTTGCTGCCCTCTCGAGTAAAACTCCTCTGCCAAGTCCAAGGCTATGAAGATTTCTCCCTGTGATTTCTTCCAAGAGTTTAGCCGTTTCCGTGCTTGCATTTACGAGAGGGAGGGGCTGCTTGTCCGGGGGGAAGTGTTTCACAGCCGCTCAGTCCCCGCTACAGTCTGAGGAGGCAGGTGTGGGTCCCTGCTCTGCTGCTGCTGCTTGTTGTCAGTTCTCACCCAAGGATATTTTCCTGTTGATTTTTAGAGAGAGTGGAAGGGAGGCGGGGAGACAGGAAGAGACTCACATATCGATTGGTTGCCTCTGGCATGCACGCTGACCAGGCCCGGGCATCCAGCCTCTCACCGAGGTACGTGCCCTTGACTGGAATGGAACCTGAGACCCTTCAGTCCACAGGCCAATGCTCTGTCCACTGAGCCAGACCGGCCAGGGCCGGTCCGTGCTTCTCGAGGGGTCCCGGATTGCCGGAGGGCGGTTCTCGGGTGACACCCTGGAATCGGGCTCCCTCCTTTCTGGTTGCAGGTGCATCACCCGAGAACCGCAGCTGCCAAGTCACCGCAGCTCCTGCGTTGAGATCTGCTCCCTGGTGGTCAGTGGGCATCATAGCTACTGGTCGGACGGTTGCTTTTATATATGTATACATGTGTGTGTGTGTAAAAGGATTATTTTTTTAATCCTTATCGGAAGGTATGTTCAATAATTTTTAGAAAGACAGAGGGGTGGAAGGGGGAGAGAGGAATATTGATGGGTTGCCTCCCATACGTGCTTGACTGGCGCCAGGGATCCCACCCGACTGAACTGAACCCCGATCTTTCCGTCTGTGAGAAGTCGCTCCAACCAACTGAGCCACATGGCCTCGCTGGGGACATATTTTTAAGTGCCTTGTATCAATCTATAAAACATGACCTCTTGTTCAACTCCTCACAGAGACGGGCAGTTCTGACCACCTGAGGCCCGAATTTCCCACCATCAGTGGGTCCAGCTGCCCCTTTACATGGGCCATTTCCCTGTGCCCGACAGGGTCACCCCTCATTTTAAACGCTCACACTGGCAACACAGCACGGGTGAGCCGCTCGGTCCCTGCGGGCAGGGGAGTTCCTGGCTCTTACTGTCGCCCTCTTGTCTGAGGGCTCTGGTGCCTGTTAACTAGATGCATAACAAACCGCCCCAGGCCCTGGGTGCCTGTTAACTAGATACTTAACAAACCGCCCCAGGCCCTGGGCCCTGAGACAGCAGCCGTCTCTGTGGCCACACAGCTGCGGGTCAGGAGTGCAGACAGTCTCTGTCGGCGTCCTCACTGGATGGTCTGAGATCGGGTGTAGGTGGGCTGTGGTTGGTTCTGCTCTTGCTGGCGGCTCTCACGTGTCCTCACTCGGCCGTCCACACGGATGATGTAGAAGCCAGTAGGGGCCAGCGAGACCTGGCTCACACCCCAGAACGTGCACTCGCTCAGGACCCTGGCGGCCGTCTTCTCCTTCCCCCTCCTCCTCCTCCTCCTCTTCCTGGGAGTGCTGACGGGGCGTCCAGCTGATGGAGCGTGTGTGTGATGTTTCAGGAGCCCGTGACCTTCCGGGATGTGGCCGTGGACTTCTCCCCGGAGGAGTGGGGGCGGCTGGGCCCTGCGCAGAGGACGCTGTACCGGGATGTGATGCTGGAGACCTTCGGGCACCTGCTGTCTGTGGGTGAGGTCGCCACCCAAGCTGATTCTTTTTTTTTTTTTTTTAATTTTTATTAATTTTTTATACATATCTCCCCATTGCCCCCCTCCCTCCCAGGTGTACCCCGACCCCCCAGTGTCTGTGATCATTGGTTATGTTTATAAGCATGCATACAAGTCCTTTGATCACTTATTTACCTCACCTAACTTTAATCTTTCTGCTATAATTTCACAGTCTGTTTGATGCTTTATGATTTTTGTCCTCCTGAGAATTATCAGTCTACTCCCTTTCTGTGCTCCTGATTCTATTATATTCACCAGTTTATTCTGTTGATCAGATTTTTAATTCACTTAATTTTTAGATTCACTTGTTGACAGATGTGTATTTGTTGTTCATAATTTTTTTGTCTTTTACCTTTTTCTTCTTCCTCTTCTAAAAGGGTACCTTTCAGCATTTCATATAATACTGGTTTGGAGTTGATGAACTCCTTTAGCTTTTTCTTCTCTGTGAAGGTCTTTATCTGCCCTTCAATTCTGAATGATAGCTTTGCTGGATAGATTATTCTTGGTTGTAGGTTCTTGTTGTTCATCACGTTGAATATTTCTTGCCACTCCCGTCTGGCCTGCATCGTTTCTGTTGAGAAATCAGCTGACAGTCGTATGGGTGCTCCCTTGTAGGTAATAAACTGTTTTTCTCTTGCTGCTTTTAATATTCTCTCTTTTTCTTTTGCTCTTGGCATTTTAATTATGATGTGTCTTGGTGTAGTCCTCTTTGGGTTCCTTTTCTTTGGGGTTCTGTGTGCTTCCTCGACTTGTAAGTCTATTTCTTTTACCAGATGTGGGAAGTTTTCAGTCATTATTTCTTTAAACAGGTTTTCAGTATCTTGCTCTCTCTCTTCTTCTGGCACCCCCACAATTCTGATGTTGGTACGCTTGAAGCTGTCCCAGAGGCTCCTTATATTATCTTCACATTTTTGGATTCTTTTCTCTTCTTGCTTTTCCAGTTGAATGTTTTCTGCTTCTTTATATTTCAAATTTTTGACTTGATCCTTGCCCTTCTCTAGTCTGCTGTTAGTACTCTGCATAATAGTTTTCATTTCAGTCAATGTCTTTATCATCTTCTCTTGGGTCTCACTAAATTTATCCATCTTTTCTAGCATATTCTTGCAAAACCTTATAAGCGTGGTTTTGAACTCTATATCCAGTCGTTTTTTTTCCTCCATTTCTTTTGCTTGTAATCCCTTCCCTTGTCTCCGCATTTTCACTGTGCCGGGGAGACTTCTGTGCTGGAATCAGCCGCAGAAGCCTCTGCTGAGCTTGGGAGGGGTGGAGTCTCAGGGCTTAAGGGAGCGCCTTGCCTTCCAGTCGGCCCAAGCCCTCCACGGCCCCTGAGTCTCACGTGACTGGGTAATGGCTGGAGCGGTCCTTGTGTGCGCGCACCCGCAGCGCCTCTCACCGCTGCCTTTCCGGCTCCCCTGCGAACCAGGACCACACGAGTCTAGGTCCCCAGGGTTTCGCCCAAAACAGGGGCCCAGTGGACTCAGAAGTGGCACAGTTGGGAGGGTCTGTCTCCCGCCCACTCGCGAAAGCCAGCGGCACAATCAGCAGTCCGTCCTCCGCGTGGTGCCGTGCGCGACCGGACCTCCGATCCTTTGCAACTCCCCTAAATTTCCGTGCACTTCTCCCTTTTCACAGTCCAAACTCCCCCGTATGAGTTTCGGCTGGATCTGGGGTTTAGTGTCGTAAGATAAGGTGTTCAATGCCGTTGGGAGTCTCCGTTTCCCTCCCAGCCAGGTACTCCGGCACCCGCTCTCTCAGCGCGCGTCTCCGTACCTCAGCTTTTTGCAGCTCCTCTGGGTCTCCGCGAGCCCCTCTCTTTCCCTCTAGTTGTAGAACTTCCACTCAGCCAGCTTTCCTGTGGTTCTGGATGATGTCCGTTCTGTCTTTTAGTTGTAGTTTTGAAATTGTTGTGCGAGGCAGCAGTATAGGTGTTTACCTATGCCGCCATCTTGGATTCTCCCCCCAAGCTGATTCTTCATGGGCGACAGGGTTAGGGCCTTGGGCTAGGGACCAGGACCTGGTTCTCCTTCTCTCAGGGGCATGCGGCCAGGGAGGTCTGCCCCTCTCTGCCCCAGTGCAAAGCCTTCTCCTGCTGTGAGACTCCCAGTCCTGACCGTCAGGAGTCCGGGGCTGCAGTGGGGGGGGGGGGGGGTACTTCTTTGTGTCCTGAGCAGAACCCCCATTCCGTGTCTCCCTCTGCTCCCAGGGCCGGAGCTTCCCAAACCCGAAGTCATCTCCCAGCTGGAGCGAGGCGCCGAGCTGTGGGTGGCGGAGCGAGGACTCGCCCGGGGCTGCTGTCCAGGTGCGGATTGCTGCCCGGGCGCTGCTGGGAACCAACGGGTGGGGGAATAGGCTCCTCCAGACCCCCTGCAGATGCAGTGGTCACAGCGAAACGTTAAGGGGAAAGCTGGTGAGGCCAGGTCCAGAGGAAGCCAGGCTCCAGGTCACAGTCCCCACGGGCTGAAGGTCACCGTCCCCAGTGGGCTGAAGGGCACTAGGTACTGGCCTGAGAGCAGAGCTTCACCTGCAGGAGGGCAGGGAGCGGGGTGGAGGCTGAGCTGCTGGGGGCCGGCTCCCCTCTTCCTTCCGGCCCCTCAGACTCTGCTTTCTTCCAGGCTGGGAGCCGGCACCTGGAGGGCCCCCGCCGCCTGCCGGGCAGGTCCTTCCTGAGGAAGTGCCGTCCGGGGGAAACTCGGGCTGTGGGGGCTGGGTCCCGGCGGCCCAGGAGGACCAGGCCGGCTGCTCCAGGCCGGCGGAGGAAGCCCCAGCTCCAGGGAGGAGCCCCGAGAGCCTCCTACTCGGGGAAAGCTGCGCCCCCAGCTCAGACCCGGCCCTGTGCCCCGAGGTTGCCGGGACCGCCGACGTCTGTCCCGCGGACTCGCAGGTGGCAGGCTTGGGAGGTCAGGCCGGCCCCCTGGCGGAGCTGACGGCCGGGCCCGCCCCGGAGAAGCCCTACAAGTGCACGGACTGCGGGAAGTCCTTCAACCACAACGCGCACCTCACGGTGCACAAGCGCATCCACACCGGGGAGCGGCCGTACACGTGCAAGGAGTGCGGGAAGGCCTTCAGCCAGAACTCGTCGCTGGTGCAGCACGAGCGCATCCACACGGGCGATAAGCCCTACAAGTGCGCCGAGTGCGGCAAGTGCTTCTGCCACAGCACGCACCTCACCGTGCACCGCCGCATCCACACGGGCGAGAAGCCCTACGCCTGCCAGGACTGCGGCCGCGCCTTCAACCAGAACTCCTCGCTGGGCCGGCACCGGCGCACGCACACGGGCGAGAAGCCCTACGCCTGCAGCGTGTGCGGCAAGGCCTTCTCGCGCACCACCTGCCTCTTCCTGCACCTGCGCACGCACACGGAGGAGCGGCCCTACGAGTGCAACCACTGCGGCAAGGGCTTCCGCCACAGCTCCTCGCTGGCGCAGCACCAGCGCAAGCACGCGGGCGAGAAGCCCTACGAGTGCCGCCAGCGCCTGCTCTTCCAGCAGGCCGCCCTGGCCGCGCACCCCTGGCCCGGCGCCCTGGGCTGCGACCCGGGCCAGGGCGCCCCGCGCGGCGGCGACCGGCCCTTCCGCTGCGGCCAGTGCGGCAAGGGCTTCCTGCAGAGCTCGCACCTCATCCGCCACCAGGTGACGCACACGCAGGACGGGCCTCGCGGGCGGAAGCGGCGGCGGCCGGAGCTGCACCTGCGCCCCGGAGAGGACCCGGGCGCCCGGACCGCTGCGGGGCCGCCAGCCGGCAAGGCGCTCGCCCTGTTCGACCTCCGCGAGATCCTGCCCGAGGGCAGCCCCGTGCACGTGATCGCGGTGGAGGAGCCGCCCGGGGGCGCCGCGCCCCTGGCCCTGGACGTCAAAGAGGCCCCCTAGCGGGGCACCCGCAGCCTCAGCCTGGCGGGGAGGGGGCTCCCCCCGACCCGGAGTTCGGGGCCCCCACCCCCCCGTCCAGCCCGGGGACCCTTCACCCCGTGTTCTCTGCTGTTGCCTCCGGGACCTGAGTGGGTTCCCAGCCAGTTAACAAGTCAGCGCAGCCCGTTCTGAGAGGAGCTGAAACAAGAGGATCCTAATTCCACCGGAGCAGCGTGGACACAGCTGGACGAACCGCCCTCTGAGCCAGAGGCCGGAGGCCTGGCGGGGCCTGTGGGTCGTCCACTGACTGGGTCTGGGTTGGCAGGAAGCGTTATGAGGGTAGTCCTGGCCGGGACGTGGTTTATTATTATTTTTATTATTATTATTTAATCCTTACCAGAAGAATGAGAATAGGAATTTTTCCTGTTGATTTTTTTTAAGAGAAAGGAGCAGATGGACGGATGCAGAGCGGGGAGAGCGAGAAACACGGATGTGTTAAGGTTGCCCCAACCTGTCATCCCCCAAAGGGAGCCGCAGATGGAATCTGCACCCAGGAACGCGCCCCGATCAGCAGTCTGACCCCCGACCCCTCAGTCCACGGGCCGGGGCTCTGACACTCGGCACCCAGAGGCGGACGTGGGTTGTCCGAGGCTGGCTCGCTCCTGGGAAAGCTCTGAGCAAAGTAAGGCCGCTGCATTTCCGGGACATTCCGTCCCAAAGTCCCCGCCTGCGGAGGCCTGTGCTGACCTGTGAGGTGGCTGAGGGTCCCAGTTCACACCGCGGGGTCCCAGGGCCAGGCTGCACTGAACGGGCATCGGGGCCCCCCCACATCAGCTACTCCTGTGCCCAGAGCCCGGGAGAGGCCGCTGCCCCTGGCCGTGGCCGCTCACCGGCCGGCGCTGCTCCAAGCTGGAGGCGGGTTCTCATCGGGGATGTCCGGTTGCCATGACTGCGGAGGGCAGGGACCTGCTCCACATCCCATAATGTCCACATGCAAAGGTAGAGACACAGACGCCGCCCTTTCCCAACCTGTCCTTTGCTTGATCAGGGCTGTACTAACAATTCTTTTAATTTTTTTGGTTTTTATTTCAGAGAGGGAGAGGGAGAGGCGGAACAAACATCAGTGATGGGAGAGAATCCTGGCCCGGCTGCCTCCTGCACTCCCCCCGCTGGGGATCAAGCCCACAACCCGAGCTCGGGACCCTGGAGTCCGCAGGCCAGTGCTCTGTCCACTGAGCCACACCACCGAGGGCTCTTCCGTCTTACACTTGTTCCGGGGGGAGTTTTGTCTTCATTTCCAGCCTGCCTGTCAGCTGCTCCTCGCGTGGCCTGGTGGAGTGCCCTCTGGTGAGGCATGGGGTGCTGGGGCGCCCCGTGAATTGTGTGACCCCACACAAGGAGGCCCCAGAGGTAGAGATCAGTGCCAGACTTCTGAGCACGCTCACGGCTGCCAGCTCCACCTCCACCATCTTCCCGAGCACTCCGGCCTGATCCATGTGTGGCTGGCATCACGAACCCCCACCGTGGTCGCCTGGCTGGTGTGGCTCTGTGATGAGAGCCGTGGCCCACAGACCGATAGGCCACGGGTTCGGTTCCTGCTCGAGGGCACACACCTCCGCTGCAGGTTCCCCAGCCCCAGGAGGGGCGCATGCAGGAGCCAGCCAGTGGCTCTCTCGTGTCGACAGTTCTCTCTCCTCCCATCCACGGTCTCTCGAAAGTAATGGAAAGTGTGATCCAGGTGTTGCTCAATGGTTAGAGTGTCAGCCTGCAGACTGAAGGGTCCTGGGTTCCATTCCCGGTCAGGGCACAGGCCCAGGTGGTGGGCCTGATCCCCAGTGTGGGGTGTGCAGGAGGCAGCCGATCCATGATTCTCTCTCATCATGAACGTTTCTCTCTCTCCCTGTCCTTCCTCTCTGAAATCAATAAAAATATCTATTTTTTACAAAGGGTGTGATCCTTGGTGTTGCCTAGGCCAGCATCTATAAAAACCCAGGATGGAGCCCAGCCAGTGTGGCTCAGGGGTGAGCACTGAATGATGAACCAGGAGGTCACAGTTTGTTCGGCAGTCGTGTTGCGCACTCATCGCCAGTGGGGAGCGTGCAGGAGGTGGCCGATCCATGATCCCCATCGATGTTTCTCTCCCCTTTTTCCTCTCTGAAATCAATAAAACACATTTTTTTATAAAGGGATGATAGATTTTACCTTGCTTAGGGGGCACATGGTGTGACATGAAGATATTGTCACACAGAAGTGCACACCCGAAACCTACGGGATCATGCTGACCCGGGTCACCCCAATAAATGTAAAAAATCACCCGCTTTCTAACCTGGAGTGAATAAGTGGATCCCCCCCCAATAGACCCAAGGCCTGCCTGCTGCCCGGTAAATCCTTGCTGTTCCCCCTGCGCTTGCATCGCAGTGAAGTGGGGTACATCCATGCAAAGTTGGACGGAAGCAGCACCGATCCTGCAGAAGATGGGGCGTCTGGACCCCTAGGGCCCGTAGGGCAGCAGCCAGGAGGCGGCCCTGGGGTGACAGCTTCCGAGCTCGCTGACCAGCACAGCCAAGTGTCTGCCTCTGTGGGTGCTGAGGTCACCGTGGGGCGGTTTCCATGGTAACAGCTGCTCTGGCTCATCCCTGGAGGTTGTGCCTCCAAGACCCTCGGGCAGCCCGGGTGTGTGTCCCTGTCCGCCCTCGGCCGTCCTGCCTTCTGGGTCACGAGGACGGGGAGCCTTCCCTTCACCCCGGAGGAGGGAAGGGTGCGCCTAAGTCAGGCGTGGCCCGGTGAGGGTTCCCTTTCCCAAGGAAGGAAGGTGGGCACGGAGCCAGGAGCCGCCCATGCTCACAGCAGCGACACCAGCAGTGGCCTCAACCGGTCGGGTTCCTCGGAGGCTGCCTGGGGCCAGAGCCACGTGCCCTGTGGCCTCTCCACCTCCCTCAGCATCTCCCCCAGACTGCGAGGCTCCAGCCACATCAGGAGAAGGGGGGCGGGCGAGCCAGTTTCAAAGAAAAGGCCTCCCTCCAGCTGATGCTCATGGTGCTCCTGGGCCAAGGCGGGCCCCAGGGTCCCCCTCAGGACAGGGGGGGCTCGTGAAGCTGGTCTTGAGCTTCTCCAGGCACCATGGCGCGGACCTGCACCCCGAGAAACAGGCTCGGGGAGTAGAGTGGGTCACAGGCAGTCGGCGGCCTCCAGCCTCACAGGCCCCTGGTCCGGGGGGTCAGACGCTGCTGCCTCCCAGCCCATCCCCACACACACCCACCCCCAGTCGTCCAGCCTGCAGGCCGGCCCTCCCACAGGCCCTGTCTGTCCCCTGGCAACCTGGGGTCCTGCCCCTTCCGACCCCTTCCACCTCGCCGGCTCCTTGTCCTCCCCTCAGTTCTTAAATGTTGGGGCTCCAGGACAGTGCCCCAGGCTTGTCCTGTGCACCACGGCCCCCCACTCCCCACGTGTCCTCTCTCCACCCACAGTCTCGCTGCTCAGTCCCCCGACTGGGCCTCTGGCGCTGAGTTCTGACTTCTGGCCAGAACAGCAGCCCAGCGCCCTCCCCTTGCTCCAGGGCCCTTTCTCGGGGTCTCTCCCCTCCCACCCCCTAACCGCCGCCCCCCCGAAGCCAGAAGGTGAAGGAGCTTTGGCCTCTGTGGCCTCCTGCTCTGCAGACCCCACCACCTGCTCCCACTCCCCCACCTCCAGCCCCAGAGGAAAGGGACAGGCCACCAAGCAGGCCAGCACCCTGAACCCCCCTCAGATAGCCCCTTCTGGCGGCCCCTCAGCTGGGCTGGCTCCGGGACTGGCCTGAGGTTTCCCCGTCCCCTCCTCCTGGCCCCCAATGGCAGCACCTGAAGGGCCGTGTCCCCACGGTTCAGAGTGGAGGGCGCTGGGCGGGCCCCCACCTGCCTCCACCAGTTCCCCATTTCTCATCTCATGTCACACGTTCAAAAGTAAAAATGTGACCTTGATCAGTGAGGCTCAGCGGATAGAGCCTCAGCCTGCGGACGGAAGGGTCCTGGGTTCGATTCGGGTCAAGGGCATGGACCTTGGTTATGGGCACATCCCCAGTAGGAGGTGTGCAGGAGGCGGCTGATCGATGTTTCTCTCTTATGATGTTTCTAACTCTCTCTCCTTCTCCCTTCCTCTCTGTAAAAAAATCAATAAGATATATATATGTATTTTTTAAATATATTTATTGATTTTTTACAGAGAGGAAGGAAGAGGGATAAAAAGTCAGAAACATCGATCAGCTGCCTCCTGCACGCCCCGCACTGGAGATGTGCCCGCAAGCAAGGTACATGCCCCCGACCGGAATCGAACCTGGGACCCTTCAGTCCGAAGGCCGATGCTCTATCCACTGAGCCAAACCGGTCTCAGCCAATAAGATATATGTTTTAAAAAAAGAAAGACAAAACTCAAATGAAAGTTAAGTTTAATCATTTATTTCATTGTTTACTGTCTCTCTCCCTCCCATTAAAACATCCATATGGCTGTGTATTAGCCACGCCTGCTCTATTCCATACCCCGGTGTGTGTGTCTGTGGGCTGAAAGGTTCTTGGTTCGATTCCGGTCAAGGGCACATGCCCAGGTTTCGGTCTCCATCCCCAGTAGGGGGCGTGCGGGAGGCAGCCAATCAATGATTCTCACTCGCCATTGATATTTCTATTTCTCCCTTCCCCTCTGAAATCAATAAAAATGCATTTAAAAATATATATTTATTGATTTTTTACAAAGAAGGGAGAGGGAAAGAGAGTTAGAAACATACATCAGCTGCCTCCTGCACACCCCCCACTGGTGATATGCCTGCAACCCAGGTACATGCCCTTGACCTAAATCGAACCTGGGACCCTTCAGTCCGCAGGCTGACGCTCTATCCACTGAGACAAACCGGTTTCGGTATAAAAATACGTTTAAAAAAATCTTTTGAAGAAGAAGAAGGAGGAGGAGGAGGAGGAGGAGGAGGAGGAGAAGAAGAAGATGATGATGATGATTGAGCCTCGATCTATGAACCAGGAGGTCAGGGTTCCATTCCTGGTCAGCGCGCATGCCCGGGTTGCAGGCTCCATCCCCAGGAAGGGGTGTGCAGGAGGCAGCCAATGCAATGATTCTCATCATTGATGTCTTCCCCTCCCTTCCTCTCAGAAATCGATAAAAGCAATTTTTTTTTTTTTTAAGAAGCAGCAGCAGCAGCAGCAGCAGCAGCATGCCCGCAGGCGTCTGCTGCCGCCGCGGTCCGCACACCTGGCAGCGCGGAGCGGAGGCCCGGGGCTGTCACTCCGCAGGGCGTTCCCTCAGCGCCCCGCCCCCACTCTCCACCCGGTGCAGGCGCGGCCGGGGCGCCGTCCGAGGTGCTGAAACCTCCCGCGGCGGCTGAAAGGGGACTTGGCCGAAAGGACTTCATTTAAACGACATCCGGTTTCCTGGCCACGCCTGCCTGTCTCCTGCCCGGGAGTCACCGGCCTCCACGTTCGCGGGCAGACAGTGCACGCGAGTTTCCCAAGCCGCCCGTGGTCCCTGCTTCTCTGGCGCTTTCCCCCGCGGGGCTGGTCGGTGGCCGCGGCCGCCAGGGAGCGCGCATCCCAGAATGGGGACCACGTATCCAGGGACGGGGACTGCGCATCCCGGGACGGGGAGCTCGTATTCCGGGACAGAGCCCTTGCCTCTGCCCTGACCCCTCCTCCCTCTCCCCCTCCTCCTCCTCTTCTCACCTCCGGTGGGGCTCAGGACCCTGTCCCCAACCGAGGGGGCAGATCTGGGACAGAGGCTCCTGTGGCCACAGCTCATCAACGAAAATCCAGAAAAAGGCCGGAGCGGTGACACACCGCTCACCCTCCAGGTCACGTGCAACCACACGACAGACACGGGGGATCCCTTGTACATTATCACAGCGAGACACACACACACACAGACACACACACAGGATACATACCCCTTCCCCTCACCGCGGCACCCGCATTCCTCACACACGCCTCACCCCCTCGCACGATGCATGGTTCAAACCTCCCACGCAGGGTCCAGGTAGATCCTGCACTCACCATCCCGCTGCCCCACTGACGCCCACCTGGACTACAATTCCCGGCAGGCCTCGGGCTGCTGGAAGGCTCCTGCGTGGCACCTTCTAGGAACTGTAACCCAGGGGCAGGCCCGGTCCGTGTGGCGCGGTGCATTCCGGGAGTTGTGGTCCAGGCGGGCGGCGCGGCGCATTCTGAAGAGTTGTGGTTCCTATGGGCTGCGTGGCGCATTCTGGGAGTTGTGGTCCCGGCGGTCTACACGGCGCATTCTGGGAGTTGTGGTTCCGGCGTGCGGACGCGCTGGCGGGCTCCTCCGTCGGCACTTACGCGTCCGCTCCGGGAAGTGTCCCCTCACCCCTCTGTGAGGTGGGTCCAAGGGCGGGTCCCAGACTCCTGGGTTGGGCCCGGAAGCCGCGAGCGTCCGCTGCGCCCCAAAGCGAGACGTGCTGGACGCGGCCACGGACGGGCGGCAGGCGGGCGGGGGGGAGGGGCTCACTGCCGGGCGCGCGAGCTCCCACTGACGCCCGCGAGTGCGGGACCGACGGACGCACCGAGCGCAGAACTAACTGGTCCAAGGTGGGGACCGCTGACGGGGCGTGAGGCGTGGGGCCAACAGACGGGGCGCGCGATGGGCCTGCCCCAGTCTGGCCGACAGGGGGCGGGGGGCGGGCCTGACCGCCCGGCCGGGTGTGCGGCGCCGGCGGGGGCGGGGCGGGGCGGGGCGGGGGAGGCCGCCGGCGGGTGTGTGACGCGTGGCTGACCCCGTGTGACCCTGGTAACAGCCTCCCGGACCGAGGCGGCGACTCAGGAGCGATGTGGAGGCCGGACCTGGAGATGCCCGAGGCTGTGTGTTTATTTATTTTTATTTATTTTTAAATATTTCCGTTGGTTTCAGAGAGGAAGGGAGGGAGAGAGAGAAACATCAATGGTGAGAATCATTGATCCGCTGCCTCCCGCGCGCCCCGCTTTGGAGGATGGGGCCCCTAACCCGGGCCTGGACCCTGACCCGGAACCAAACCTGGGACTTCCTGGGTCAGAGGTCAAATCTCACTCCCTGGGCCACACGCCCTGCAGGTTGTGTTATTGTTGGTCCATGTGTGTGCCTGGCCCTGGCCGGGTCTCCGCCGGTTGGAGCGGCCTCCCCGGCACCCAGAGGTGGCAGGTGGGACCCCAGGTCAGGGCGCGGACCAGGGTGGCAGGTTCAGTGTCCGCTCGGGGCGAGTTTGGGAGGCAGCCAGTACCTATGTCTCTCGCACATTGACGTTTCTCTCTCCCTCTCTCCCCATTCCTCTCCTCCTCTCTGAGATCAATACATTTAAAAAAAAAAAAAGCTGAAGCCGCTGTGGCTCAGTGGATAGAGCGTGGTGGGCCTGAGGCTTGAAGGGTCCCGGGTTCGATTCCAATCAAGGGCACGTACCTTGGTTGCAGGCGCATCCCCAGTGGGAGGTGTGCAGGAGGCGGCTGATGGATGTTTCTAGCTCTCTATCCCTCTCCCTGCCTCTGTGTAAAAAATCAATAAAATATATTTTAAAAAGAAAGAAAGAAATAGCTCTAGCTGGTTTGGCTCAGTGGATAGAGCATTGGCCTGCAGACTGAAGGGTCCCCCTGGGTTGGATTCGGGTCAAGGGCACAGGCCCAGGTTGTGGGCTGGATCCCCAGTATGGGGTGTCCAGGAGGCAGCCGATCCATGATTCTCTCTCGTCATTGATGTTTCTCTCTCTCTCTTCCTCTCTGAAATAAAAATATTTTTTAAAAAAAGAAAGAAATTATATGTGCCTGGGAATATTTTGGGGTATGACTGACAGGCTGCCTGAGATAGGGTGTGTGCATATACCTATGCCAGTCAGTGGTCAGCAAACTCATTAGTCAACAGAGCCAAATGCCAACAGGACAATGATTGACATTTCTTTGGAGAGCCGAAAACTGACTTCACCGCCTGGGCCACAAAGTTTCAATCGCACTGCCCATGCACGTCTGCCGGCACGCGGTATTTTGTGCAAGAGCCACACTCCAGGGGCCAAAGAGCCGCCTGTGGCTCGCGGGCTGCAGTTTGCCGACCACTGACCTATGCGATGGACTGTCAGGTTTGTCAGGGAGACTGCGATATGGAGGATTTGCAGTGCTAATCAAGTGTATGACAAGGGATTTGTGTTTTGCCTTGTCTGCAGCTGAAATCGTGTGGCCAGTGTGCTTTAGGGATATGTCCCCCCTGGTGCCTTCTGGGAGCTGACGCCGGCGAAGGAGCCGCAGAGTCATCATATCGGAGGTTGGCTGCATGTCTCCTGTGACCCTGGCTTCATGGATCACCTGGGGTAACCTCACCACCACCCTCCGAGGTGTGCGCCATTATGAGTAAGGACTGAGAAATGAAAAAAAAAAAAGCACTCTGCCCTCGATGGTTTGGCTCAGTGGATAGAGCATCCTGCATCTGCAGACTGAAGGGTCCCGGGTTCTGTTCCCGTCAAGGGCACATGCCCAGGTTTCAGGCTCCACCCGCAGTGTGGGGCGTGCAGGAGGCAGCCAATCCTTGATTCTCTGTCATCATTGATGTTTCTGTCTATCTTCCTTCCCTTCCTCTCTGAAAAATAAATAAATAAATACATAAAATTTGAACACCACTCTGCCCCCAGCCAGGTGGCTCAGTTGGTTTGAGCATCATCCCATACACACACACACACACACACACACACACACTCACTACCTGGGGAGTGTGTGAGAGAGGAGAGGGGAGGCCTGGATTGTTCAAGCAGGCCAATGTCTTTCTCTCTGTCTCTGTTGTTTCATATCTGTTGGTTGGAAAGAAAGTTCCCCCCCTCTGAGTCTATTGTGAATTTCTTCTTTTTTTTTTTTTTTTTTAACAAATGAGGTTTATTTTATTTCTAATCCTTACCCGAAGCTAGTTTTCCATTGATCTTTTCGAGAAAGTGGAAGAGAGAGGGAAAGATTGAGAAACACACTGATTGGTTACCTCCTCCATGTATCCTGACGAAGGCCAGGGAGGAGCCTGCAACCAAGGTACATGCCTTTGATCGGAATCGAACCCGGGACCCTTTGGTCTGGAGGCCAAAGCTCTCTCCACTGAGCCAAACCGTCTAGGGCTCTATTGTGAATTTCATATGAGTTCTTATATGCAAGCACTGGGCACAGTGCTTACCACTGGGTGGATGCTGTCTTCTTTATTTTCTTTTTCTTTTTTTTTTTTTTTTTAAGGACAGTAATTTTATTTTACATATTCCACTGTGTCACACAAGGGAGGGGATGCCCATCCTAGGCCTCACAAAGGAGGTGTTTAAATATTTTTTATTTATTTTTTACAGAGATGAAGGGAGAGGGATAGAGAGTTAAAAACATTGATGAAAGAGAAATATCAATCAGCTGCCTTCTGCACGCCCCCACTGGAGATGTGCCCCCAATCAAGGTACATGCCCTTGACCGGAATCAAACCTGGGACCTTTCAGTCCACAGACCGACACTCTATCCACTGAGCCAAACCGGTTTTGACTTCTTTATTTTCTTACTAGAGGGCCAGTGCACAGGTTCATGCACCGGTGGGGTCCCTTAGCCTGGCCTGCGGGGATTGGGCCTAAACCGGCAGTGGAACATCCCTCTCACAATCCGGGACCACTGGCTCCTAACTGCTGGCTCCTAAATGCTCACCTGCCTGATTGCCTCTAATTGCCCTCCCTGCCAGCCTGATCACCCCTAACTGCCTCTGCCTGCTGGCTTCATCACCTCCAACTGCCCTCCCCACTAACCTGGTCGCCACGAACTGCCCCTTCTGTCAGCCTGTTTGCCCCCAACTGCCCCCCTCTGCCAGCCTGGTTGCCCCCCTCTACACCCCTCTACCAGCCTGGTTGCCCCATAGAGCTTGATGTTCAGTCACTTGGTCGGTCCTCACTAACCCCCTTTGCTGACCTGGTCGCCTCACGCAACCTGTTCGGTCTTCTCTCAGTTGTTTTTGGTCATGACGGCCCCTGGCTTTTTATATGTAGGGACGTTTTTATTTTATTTATTTATTTTTAATCCTCACCCAAGGATATTTTTCCATTGGTTTTTAGGGAGAGTGGAAGAAAGGGAAAGACAGAAATATTGATGTGAGAGAAACACATCGATTGGTTGCCTCCTTCACATGCTCTGATGAGGGCCCCGGCTGGGGAGGGGCCCACAACCAGGGTTCGTGCCCTTGACTGGAATCCAACCCGAGACTCATTGGAGCACAGGCCAACACTCTATCCACTGACCCAAACCAGCTGCGGCTGATTATCTTTTCAGTGTATTTTTATTGATTTCAGAGAGGAAGGGAGAGAGAGAGAGAGAAACCTCAGTGATGAGAGAGAACCATCGATTGGCACCCTCCTGCACTCCCCACACTGGGGTCTTGCCTGCAACTGGGGCCTGTGCCCTGACTGGGAATCGAACCCTGACCTCCTGGTTCAACCACTGAGCCACTCGGCTGAGCTAGCTGCCCTAATTATTTTTTTTATTGATTTTTTAAAATATATTTTATTGATTTTTCACAGAGAGGAAAGGAGAGGGTAGAGAGTTAGAAACATCCATGAGAGAGAGACATCGATCAGCCGCCTCCTGCACGCCTCCTACTGGGGATGTGCCCACAACCAGGATACATGCCCTTGACCGGAATCGAACCCGGGACCTTTCAGTCCACAGGCCAATGCTCTATCCACTGAGCCACAATGGTTTTGGCTCCCCTGATTATTTTGAGGCTCCGTTTCCTGTGGGAGTGAGCCTCATGTCCCAGGCCCCCACCCCGGCCAGCATCTGCCCTGCTCCGCAGGAATGAGGCAGCGCCCAGGTTCCCTGCTGACAGCGGATCTCCCTGCAGACCCGGCTCCCAGGCGTGCACCTGCCCGATGGCCGTCCCCCAGGCCCCCCGGAGCCCGGTGCCCTGGGAACTGGACGGCGTCCTGCGGGTGAAGGTGGAGGACGAGGACGCCAGCCTCTCCCAGGTCCCGGTGGGCGGTCTGGGCCATGCGACCCACCCTGAGGAGGAGGAGGCGGCACGCCTGCGCTTCCGGCGCTTCTGCTATGAGGAGGCGTCTGACCCCTACGAGGCGCTGGCCCAGCTCCGCGAGCTGTGCCGCCAGTGGCTGCGGCCGGAGGCGCACTCCAAGGAGCAGATGCTGGAGCTGCTGGTGCTGGAGCAGTTCCTGGGCGCGCTGCCCGCCAAGGTCCAAGCCTGGGTGGGGGCCCAGTGCCCCAGGAGCGGCAAGGAGGCTGCCATGCTGGTGGAGGATCTGACACGGGCGCTGGACCGGAAAGGTGAGGGGGCGGTGGGCAGGGTCCACAGGACACCCCAGGCAGGGGCTGCACTGTATGGGGAGATCAGCGGTCAGAGTTCAGGTTGCTCAGTACATCTCCCCCCCCCCTTTTAATTCACCCAAATGCTCACACTGTGCAAAGCACTTTTTTCCCCTTTTACAATGTTTTTATTCATTTTATTTATTTTTATTTTTTAAATATATTTTATTGATTTTTTTTACAGAGAGATGAGCAGAGGAATAGAGTCAGAAACATCGATGAGAGAGAGACATCAATCAGCCTCATCCTGCACACCCCCCACTGGGGATGTGCCCGAAACCAAAATACATGCCCTTGACCGGAATGGAACTTGGGACCCCTCAGTCCGCAGGTGACACTCTATCCACTGAGCCACACTGGTTTTGGCTGTTTTTATTAATTTTAAAGGGAGGACAAGAGGCATATATAGAGAGAAACATCAATGATGAGCCCTGACCAGTTTTGCTCAGTGGATAGAGCATGGGCCTGAGGACTGAAGGGTCTCGTGTGTCATTCCGGTCAAGGGCAGGCACCTCGGTTGCAGGCTCCCAGCCCTGGTCGGTGCTGAACAGGAGGCGGCCAGTCCAGTCAACGTGTTTCTTTCACATCGGTGTTTCTGTCTTTCCCTCTCTTCCACTTTCTCTCAAAATCAATGGAAAGCCGAAACAGGTTTGGCTCAATGGTAGAGCATCGGCTTGTGGACTGAGAGGCCCCGGGTTCGATTCTGGTCAAGGGCATGTATCCTGGTTGTGGGCACATTCTCAGTGGGGAGTGTGCAGGAGGCGGCCGATAAATGTCTCTCTCTCATCGATGTTTCTAGCTCTCTATCCCTCTCCCTTCCTCTCTGTAAAAAATCAATAAATTTTTAAAAAAATATCAATGGAAAAATTATCCTCAGGTGAGGATTTAAAAAAAAAAGAAAAGAAACATCAATGGCTTTAACCAGTGTTGCTCAGTGGATAGAGTGTTGGCCTGCAGACTGAAAGGTCCCAGGTTTGATTCCGGTCAAGGGCATGTACCTTGGTTGCAGGCACATCCCCAGTAGGAGGTGTGCAGGAGGCAGCTGATGGATGTTTCTCTCTCATCAATGTTTCTAACTCTCTATCCCTCTCCCTTCCTCTCTATAAAAAATTTAATAAAATATATATTTAAAAAAAAATAATAAAATAAATAAGAAATTAAAAAAAGAAAAAGAGACATCAATGATAAGAGAATCTTGCACACCCGACGCTGGGGATAGAACCCGCAACCCAGGCATGTGCCCTGACTGGGAATCGAACCGTGACCTTCTGGTTCATAGGTCAGCACGGAACCACTGAGCCATGCAGGCGGAGGCTGGGTGACTCCTTAAGCCTCAGGTTCCCAGGCAGTGAAGTCAGGGCTGTGGTCTGACCCGCTGCCCCCAGAGCCGCCCACAGCGGTGCCTCTGCCGCACATGGAACAGCCACTGACGGGCAATTTGTTCACTTCCCCGAGAAGCAGGCGTTTCTGGAAGAGGTCACTCGGTGCCTGCCATTGGCCCCAGTGTCTGAGCCCACTGGGATGTTGGCAGGGTCGGGGAAAGGTGGGAGGAGGGAGGGAGGGGGAGAGGGAAGGAAGGAGGAAGTGCCCCCTTCTGGGCAGGGTGGAGGCTGTCTTCAGAGAAAAAGCAACAAGGGGGTGAAAGGAAGAGAGCCAGCAAGAGAGGTAGGGCCACGGCCCTGTGGTGTGTAGGCCCGGGGGGTTCTGGGAAGAGCAGGTTCCTGGGAGAGAGGAAGGAGATGGGGGGAGAGGGGCAGCATCTGCCCTGGCCTACCCTTGATGGGAGCACAGAGCCTGGGTTCCTGGAGGGTCCCCAGAAGCTGAGCGGGTCCACTGTGGGGTTCAAGGGCGAGATTCCACAGCCGAAGCCCCAGCTTGTACCAGGGACTCCACCCCTCCGAGCTCACAATGTGATCTGGCACCACTTACACTCGAAGGCTGACAGTGGTCAGCAGCCCGGGGTGGGGGTGACGAGGGTCAGTGTGTCCTTCCTCCCTTACAGAGGAGGGAATGGGGGACCAGACCGGGGCAGATGGTTAGGGCCTCGGGGTGGGCCAGCGGCAGAGCTGGGGGACCCCCTCCTCGCCCCTCCTTCCCGGGACCCTCCAGGAACACAGACTCCGCGCTCCCACCAAGGATAGGCCAGGACCCAGGGACAACCCCCGGCTGCCCTCAGCCACACTCCGCCCGCCCGGCACCTGGGAAAGGCCCGGCCTCAGACCCCGGCTGGCGCCGCTCTGTGGTTAGCGCGGGCCGGCACACCGCAGGGTGGCAGGTTCCATTCTGGCCCAGGGCACCGACCTGGGTTGCATGTTCCACCCCTGCCCGGTCCGGGTGCGGCCAATCGGTGTGTCTCTCTCACGTCAACGTTTCTCTCTCTCTCTGAATTTGGGGGCGGGTGAGGGGATTGGGGGCTCCCAGCAGGGACGCAGCGTCCAGCTGGTGGGCCAGGAGTGGCCCATGTGTCTCCTCACATGTTTCAGGCCGGGAGCGGGGAGCCGAGCCCCCAGGGGCGAGCTGCAAGCACAGCGACTCGGAGGAGGAGGCAGACCCGGCCGCGCAGGCCCTGGCAGGGGGCGCTTCCCTGGGACACGGCTTCGGTGACACCTTCGGACCCCAGGGCGGCTCGGAGCGGACGGTGGGGCTCCTGGGGGACGCCTGGACCGCGCCCTGCGCCCCGGAGACAGGTTTCGGGGCCGCTCCAGGGCCTCCCGAGGCGGCCCTCCGGGACCAGCCGGGCTGCGACTCCGGGGCCTTCGGGAGCATCCCCAGCGTGTGGTCCGAGGTCGCCTGGCCGGACAAGGCCCCCTCCCCGGGGGAACCCGGGCCTCTGGGCGGTGGTGGCGGCGGCGGCGGTGCGGGCCCGCTTCGGGCGCCCTCCCAGGGCGCCGAGTGCGGGCAGACCTTCGCCAGCGCCTGGGCCCTGGACGCGCACTGGAAGGGCCACTCGCGCAAGACACCCTACACCTGCAGCGAGTGCGGGAAGGCCTTCGGGCGCAGCACGCACCTGGCGCAGCACCAGGTGGTGCACACCGGGGCGAAGCCGCACGCGTGCCCCGAGTGCGGCCGGGCCTTCCGCCGCGTCACGCACCTGGCGCAGCACCGGCGCATCCACACCGGGGAGAAGCCCTACGCCTGCGGGGACTGCGGCAAGGCCTTCCGCCGCAGCACGCACCTCACGCAGCACCAGCGGGTGCACACGGGCGAGCGGCCCTACGCGTGCGCGGCCTGCGGCAAGGCCTTCAGCCAGAGCGCGCACCTGACGCAGCACCTGCGCACGCACACCGGGGAGAAGCCGTACGCGTGCGAGGCCTGCGGGCGAGCCTTCAGCGACTACTCGGCCCTGATCCGGCACCTGCGGATCCACTCGGGGGAGAGGCCCTACCGCTGCCAGGTCTGCCCCAAGGCCTTCGCGCAGAGCTCCTCGCTGGTGGAGCACCAGCGCGTGCACACCGGGGAGAAGCCCTACCGGTGCGGGGACTGCGGGAAGGCCTTCCGCCGCAGCTCGGCCCTCCTGGCGCACCTGCGGGTACATGCCCCCGTGCTCCGGTGACCCCCAGTTCCCCAGGAGCCAAGGAGAAGGGGGTGGGGCGCCGAGGACTCCCCCGGCGTGAGGGGGCAGCTCTGCATTGGGGGACCCGGACAGGGCGGCGCCGTCCAGCTTCCGGAAGGACCCCGCTGTCCTCCAGCCTCACCAGCCGCCCCCGGGAGGACAGCCGCGCCGCGGAGGGGGCGGGGGCGCAGCCCGGGACTGAGTGGTCTCGGGCCGCCGATCCGGGCCCGGCCTCCGGGCTCTCACTCGGGGTCCTCGCCGGCCTCGCCCATGGGGGGACACTGCCCACGCTACCTCTGTGCCTTTCCGTTTTTATTATTTATTCTTCTGGTTAATTAATCCTCGGAGATATTTTTCCATTGATTTTTAGAGAGAGAATGGGAGGGAGGGAGAGAGAGACAGGGATGGGTTGATGCCCCAGACGCCCAGCCCGGGGCCAGGGGGAACCTGCAGCCCCGGGACGTGCCCTGGACGGGGAGTGGCGCCCCGGGGTGGGAGGGCCCGCGCCCTAACCACTGAGGCCACCAGCCAGGCGGTGCCTTCCTACCCGCCTCCTCCGTGAGGCTCCCCCCGCCGCTGGGGGCGCTGCAGACACCCCCCGGGAGGCATCCCCTGTGCGTCCGCCCGCCTTCCACTTCCCGCCCGCCAGCGGCCCTGTTGGCCTGTTCCTTCCGCCTGCGCTCCCCTCCGCTGGTTTCTCCACCCTCGGGGCCTCCCGGGCAGGGGCCCCTCCTGCCGCTCCACACCCGCCTCCAGGCCGCCCTTTCCACGCATCCGGTCTTGTTCCCAGTGATGGGCGCGCTCTGATGCGTCCAGTGTGCCAGGACAGGGGTCACTTTGGGCCAAACCACCTCACCGGATGTGGCCGCTTTTCTGCGAGTGCGCAGTGATAGGAGCCGGTTTCCAAGCCCCGCCCTCAGGGGCCTGTCGTCCTGAGCATGCGCGATCGATGCGGCCCCCGGCCACGTGGGACGGCCCGCAGCTCGGAGAGAAGCCATGTTTCCTGCCGACGCGCCTTCGCCCCTGCGTCTGCAGCGCCCCCTCCGGAGCCCGCCCCCGGGGGTCCCTCCTTTGGGAGAGGCCGCCCGCTTCCCAGAGCAGCGCCCCTCTTCTCCTCGGACCCCCCGGGCCTTCCTGCGGGACACGGCCGCCCCGACCGCCGTCTGTGGCGCAGGCGTGTCCCTGTGCGTGTGGTCCGGGCCGTCGCCTGCCGCCAGGGGCTCCCGGGGCTGACCCCCAGGTTGTCCCGGTCCCCGCACTCGGGGGCCTCGATGGAACGTTCCCGGCGCGTCAGCCTCTGAACCAGGAGGTGCCAGTCCGGTTCCCGGTCGGGGCGCATGCCCAGGGACGCCCCCATCCCCACTTTTGGGGCAGCAGGAGGCAGCCAACCAATGATTCCCATCCCTGATGTTTCTCTCCCTTTCTCTCTGAAATCTATAAAAAGGCATTTTTTATATAAAAAAAAAAAAAAGACCAAGGAGAGCCGCTGGGAACTGGGAGGCTAAGCCCCCGGGGGACAGAGATCTTGTCTCCACCGGAGCCCCAGTCACACCCGGAGGCGCACAGACGCCACCCACAAAGCGCTGGGGCAGACAGCGGAGAGCCAGGGGGCGGGCGGACGGGCGGACAAGCTCCGGGACGCGGAACAAAGGATCCCAGGGACCTGGCCACGTGGGCCGGGGACAGGCAGTGGGGAGCGGAGGGGACGGACGGGAGTCTGCAGTCCAGCTGCAGCGGGACCCGGGGAAGGGACTCGGCTCCCCCTGGGGGGCCTGCTGGGTGCAGACCCCGACCCCGGGCCCGGCTCTGGCTGCGCATCCGTGTGCCCCTCCCTCTGCCCGGCTGGCCCATCGCTGTCCCCAGGAGCAGACGCTCCCTCCGCTGGCACTCAGCACCCCCAGAGCCCGCTGCGTCCCCAGGTGTGTGTGCGCCCACGTTTGTCTGAAGCAGGAAGTGGCGGGAGGTGTCTTTGTTGGAGAAACATGGATGTGGGAGACGGCGCTTGGCTGCCTCCCCCTGTGCCCAGACCCGAGGCTGGGCATGGAGCCTGAACCCGGGACCCTTCAGTCTCCCTGACCATGCTCTGCCCATGCAGCCAAACCAGCCAGAGTGGAATCTTTTTATATATATTTATATTTATATATTTCTCTACTGATTTCAGAGAGAAAGGGAGAAGGAGAGAGAGAGAAACATCAATGATGAGAATCATTGATTGGCTGCCTCCTGCTGGGGATCCAGAGGTCGGAATCTTTATGTTAATGTTTTCATTGATTTCAGAGAGTGTCCAGCGGAGAAAGGGGGCCCAGACCTCAGGGACACAAGAGAACAGAGGGGAGTCCCCTCCCTCCCACAGCTTCAGGCTCCCCCAGGGGAGACCTGGCCTTGGGGTGGGGGGGGACACAGCCCAGCACCGCCACCTGGTGGCCGCTCCACCAACTGCAGCCTCCGAGCTGCCTCCCTGGGGAGGGGGGATGGGTTGGGTCCAGGTGGGAGGGGTTGGGGGTGTCTGGAGCCTCCAGCTCCCTCCCCAGCAGCCAGGGAGGAAGGCATCTGGGTGGAGGAGGAGGAAGATCTGGAAGAAGGTGCTGCCCGGAGGCCATCCTCAGCCCCCCCTCTACCCTGAGGCCCCAGCCCAGCACCCACCCATCCTCTGGACACAGCATCCCCGCCCACTGCCCTCAGCCCTGGGCACCCAGTCCCCGCAGCAGGGCGGCCACTGGCAAAAGACACATTTTATAAAGCCTCTTCACATTTATTTTCCTGGAGGAGTGAGAGAGCCGTCCCCTCCACACCCTCCCCGGCAAGGGGGCGTGCAGCGGCTGGGGCTGCAGCAGGAAGAAGCAGGGCCGGGGCCACCAGGAGACCCTCAGCCGCCCGGGTCTGCAGCTGATCAATGACCTAGACAAAGTGGACAAAAGAGAAATAAATGGTGGGAGGGGGAGGCAGACCTCCTCCAGGCCCCGCAGGAAGGAAGCAGCTGAGTCACCCGGCCCCCCACACACACCCCTGCCCAGGCCTCCCCCTCCTGGTGCTCCAGCTGCTCCTGCCCCAGGGCCTTTGCACCTGCTGGTGCCCCACCCACCCCAGCAGCACACGAACCCAGGCCCACTGGGCCGAGGTGAGCGGGTGGAGGGGGAGGTATCCAGATCTCCCAGCCCAGGGGGACCCCACCTGCCACCCGGAGCTCCACGGGGTCGCTCAGCTCAGACACCAGGGGCCAGCGGGAGCGGTAGCGGCAGCTGTAGTTGCCCGCGTGTTGGGGCCCCACGTAGGTCAGCACCAGGTCCTCGGAGGGGCTGGAACTCGAGACCATCACGACGCCCGCTCCCAGCAGCTCCATGGATTCGTGGGGCACGGAGGTCTCGCAGCGCAGGGGGGCATCCCGGCCTGGACTCACCTTCCCGCTCCACAGGGGCCGCAGCCGCGGCTTGGGGAGGAGGCCTGCGGAGGGGGAGGAGGCGGAGGGTCAGGCGGGTCCGTCCCCCTTCCAACTGCAGCCGCCCCGCCCCCAGCACCAGACCTCCCCCTCCCCCCACAGAGGCGCAGGCTGCGGGGTGGCCCTGCGCCCCTTCTCCCCGGTCCTGGCGCTGGAGGGAGACGCGCCCCCACCCCTGCGCCCTGGCGCCGGAGGAGACGCGGCGTCACCCTGCTCCTCAGGACCCTGAGCACCCCCGAGACCGGGCCCAGGTCCGGGGCTTTATTGGGGGGTAAGGGGGTCCCCAGGTCCCCAGGTGCGGGAAGGAAGACCTGATGGTAGAAAGGATGGTCCCCCCGGGGCAGCCAAAGGTCAGGGGCGGAGCCTGCGCGCCCAGCCCGCTGCCCCCTGGGGACCTGGGGGAGGGAATCCCGGGGACAGACCCACCCCGGCCCGGCAGGGGGCGCCAAGAGGAAGACGTCCCACCACCGGCCGCGTGGCTCAGCGAGCGTGTACGCCCTGGAACCACCAGGTCCCGGGTTCGATTCCCGCTCAGGGCACCTGCCCGGGTGGCGGGCTCCATCCCCGGTCCGGGGCGTGGGGGAGGCAGCCGATCAGTGATTCTTGATGTTTCTCTCTCCTCCCTTCCTCTCTGAAATCAATAAAAATACATTAAAAAATAAAGCTAGAGCTGGTATTACCAGTGGGTAGAGCGCCGCCTGCGGACCCAAGGGGCCCAGGTTCGGTTCCGGTCCAGGGCGCCCACTGGATGGCAGGCTTCTCCCCACCCGGGCCCTGCTACCTCACCTGAGAATATCCCTATTCCCCCTTTTGGTGTAATCTTATTCATTTTATTATTTTTTATTATTTTATTGTTATATTTTATTATTTTATTTTTATTTTTTATTTTATTTTTATTTTTTTATTATTTTACTTTTATTTTTATTTTTTATTATTTTACTTTTACTTTTATTTTATTTTTATTTTTTATGATTTTATTTTTGTTTTTATACATGATTTTATTTTATTACTTTATTATTTTATTTTATTTTTTATTGATTTTATTTTTATTATTTGATTTTTATTTTTTATTTTAATTTAATTTAATTTATTTTTAATTATTTATTTTTATTATATTTTATTTTATTTTTAATTATTTTATTTTTATTATTTTATTTTATTTTTATTTTTTATTCTCAGGTGAGGATTTTTTAATAATAAAATAATAAAATGAATGAGATTAAATAAAAACAAAAACACATTTTTAAGAGACCACAGGGGAACCCAGGCTCGGGCGGTGCAGGCCGGCGGGGACTCCCCGGCCCCGCGCCCACCCCCCCGGGGACCGCGGGCCTCACCGTCCAGGCGCAGCTCCAGGCGGGCGCTGGGCGCGGAGCCCGCGGGCGGCGCGGGGCCCAGGTACACGCAGCTGTAGTTGCCCCCGTCCAGGGCCGTCACGTCGCGCAGCTCGAACCGGGCCTCGGGGCCCGCGGGGCTCTGCACGCCCCGCACCCGGCGCCGCCCGCCCGCGTCCTCCTGCAGCAGCGCGAAGCGACGCCCGTTCCGCCGCCCGTTCCGGGGCGCGCGGCACCGCAGCTCCACCCGCGCGCCCGGCTGGGGGGGGCGGGGACCGGGGCTCCGCCGAGAGCTGGGGCGCCGGCAGCGTGTCTGAGGGGGAAATGGGGGACCGGGGACCCGGTGACCCAGGGCCCCGGGGTGGCGGCTGCACAGGGTCCGGGCCCCGCCCAGCAGCCTCCGTGCGCACCCGTCCGCCCGCCCCTCCGGACGCCCGCCCTCCCGACCATCCTCCTCGGGGCTCCTACCCGCTCCCACGGGCAATGGTTTGTCTGGGACCCGAGGCCAAGCGCCGACCTCTGAACCAGGAGGTCACAGGTCAGTTCCCGGGGCTCCATCCCCAGGAAGGGGGGGGCGCGCAGGAGGCAGGGGGTCCCTGATGCTCTCTCATCATTTATCTCTCTCCCTCTCCCTCTCCCTTCCTCTCTGCAAAAACTCAATAAAATATCTTTAAAAATATAAATAAATTAAAAAGAGCCCTGGCCGGTGTGGTCAGTGGATAGAACCGCGGACTGAAGGACCCGGTTTGATTCCCGTCAGGAGGCCACGTGCGGAGTTTGGGGGCTCCCTCCCCAGTGGGGGGCGCGCAGGAGGCAGCGGGTCCCTGATTCCCTCTCTTCATGGATCTCTCTCTCTCTCTCTCTCTCTCTCTCTCTCTCCCCCTCTTCCTTTCGGGGGGAGGGAGTGCTGTTGGGCCGTCCAGCCCGGGGCACCTCTCCCCGCCCCGGGGTGCGGCGCCCGCTCACCATCGCTCAGCAGCAGCTCCACCGGCGCGCTGTCGGGGGACCAGGCGGCGCCCGCCCCGCGCACCCGGTAGCGGCAGGTGTAGACGCCGCCGTCCTCCGGCTGCAGCGCCTCCAGCTGGAAGGTGACGCGGCCCGGGGTGCTGCTCCACCGGGGCACCTCCAGCTCCCGCTCCCCGCGCCGCAGCTGCAGCTCCACGCGCTCCAGGGGCGCCACGCAGCCCAGCGAGACCTGCGCGCCCGGGGCCAGGACGGCGACCGACTCGCCCTTCAAGCTCAGCTCTGGCGGTGGCGGCCTGGCTGCAAGGCATGGGGCAGATGGGGCGCGGGGTCCCCACACCCTGTGTCCCGAGGAAGTCCCGCCTCCCGCCTCCAGCCCTCGCCCGCCCGCGGCAGTCCGGGCCTCCCCACCGCCCCGCGTGGCCCCGCGTGGGCACCTGCTGCCCAGGCCCAGGCCGGGGTGCGGGGCGGGGTTTGCAGGGGAGGGGGTCGCTCTGGCCTCCCCCCACCTCCCGACCCGAGAAGCCCTCCTGCGGGCCCCAGGCTCACCCATCTCCTCCAGGGTCAGGATGGCGCTGGGCTCGGAAGGGGTACCCGACTCGTGGGTGCGGTAGCTGCAGCTGTAGTTGCCCGCCTGGTGCACCGTGAAGGCGGCCTCAGTGGCCTGGGGAGGCTCTGCCACCTCCAGGAACTGGGGGTCGCCTTCCCGCCTCAGCAGGAAGGTCACCCCAGGGAGTGCGGCTCGGCACAGCAGGGTGGTGGTCAGGCCCGGCGTGACCCAGGACACGGGCTTGCTGGAGAGCTGGGGGGCGGGCAGGGTCCCTGAGGGCGGGCGGGGAGGGTAGTTGGCATGACCCTGGCGGCAGAAGGGCCCCCCTGGACCTGGAGGGACCCCACCATGAGCATCCCAGGAAGGCTGGCCCGTGTTGCTCAGTGGTTGAGCATCCTCCTAGGAACCAGGAGGCCAGGGTTCCATTCCCCATCCAGAGCACGGGCCGGGTTGCAGACTCCATTTTCAGTGGGGGGCGTGCAGGAGGCAGCCCATCCATGATTCTCATCACTGATCTCTCTCTCTCTCTCTCTCTCTTTCTCTCAAGTCAATGAGAGTATCATGCTCAGCGGAATAAACCAAAGACAAGTACCACCTGATCTCACTGGTGCCTGGAATCTAATGAACCAAATAAACTGATGAACAAAAACAGGCCCAGAGACAAAGAGGCATGAACAGACTGCTGAACCTCAGAGGGAAGGTGAGGTTGGGAAGTTAAGGGGGGTGGGAAGAGATCAACCAATGACTTTGCATGTATGGGATGGTTAAAGCCTGCGGAGGGTGGGGGGAGGGCAAAAGCAGGCTGGAAGAGATTAATTGGGGGGAGAAAGAGGGATCTGTGTAATACTTTGAAAAATAAAAACTAAAAAAAAAAAAAAAAACTTTAAAAAGAAAAAAGAAAAGGTGAGGGAGGCAGAGAGATGGACCCGGCACATAAAGCAGGAGGGAAGGAGTGTGCCAGGACCTACTGTGTTCCCGCCTACTGTGTGCCAGGCCAGCCCTAAATCCTTTCTGGGAACACCTTCATGAATTCCTCACACCCTTCTGGGATCAGTACGAAAATCGCCCTCATTTTAGTGTGTGTGTGTGTGTGTGTGTGTGTGTGTGTTATTAATCCTCACCCAGGATATTTTCCCCTTAATGTTCAGGGAGAGTGGAAGAGAGAGTGGAAGGTAGAGAGAAAGAGAGAAACATGGATGTGAGAGAGACACCTCGATGGGTTGCCTCCCACATGAGCCCCATCCAGGGAGGGCCCCAGCCTGGGAGGAGCCTGCAAACCAGGTACGTGCCCTTGACCGGAACGGGACCCGGGGACCCTTCGGTCCATAGGCCGACGCTCTATCCACTGTGCCACACCAGCTGGGGCTCATCCTCCTTTTACAGACGGGGAAACAGAGGCTCAGCAATGCCAGGGTCTTGCCCAAAGTCCCCCAGCCACTGAGGGGGCGAGGGGGACCCCCCAACAAGGAGAGTGAGGAGGGAAGGGGGCCCCACTCACCTGGCCCAGTCACCTCCAGCAGGTTGCTCAGGGAGGTCCATCTGTCCTCGCCCAGGGCATAGCGGCAGCGGTACAGGCCCTGCGTGGCCCCCGTCACCGCGCCCAGGGGGAAGCGCTGCTCAGAGGCCCCCTCCTCGAGTTGCGCCAGCTCCTGGAGCACCCCGTCCTTGAACAGCTGAAAGTTTGTGGTGACCAGGGGGGCCCGGCAGACCAGGGTCAGGTTAGCCCAGGGGTCCTGCAGCTTGCCGGCCTCGGCCCACAGGTCCGGCCGGGTCTCAAAAACTGTGGGGGGCGAAGGTCAGAGCCTGGCAGGAGGACAGGGCCACCCTCTGTGTGCGCCCACCTCCCCAAGTCCCTGTGCACCCAGGGCTCCCACACACACACACCGTCCCAGCCCAGGCCCCGACTCACATGTGGCGGCTTCGGCCGCTGGGCCCAGGGAGAGACCTGTGGGAACAGGCCTGTGAGGCCTCCATTCCTTCCCCTTCCCCCCCCCCCACCCCAGGGGACCCAGGCCCAGGGCGCCTCACCCCAGAGCAGCAGGAAGGCAGCCAGCGTGGACATGGTGTGAGCCTCACTGCGGTGGGTGAGGGCAGGCATAGGCTTGAGGGAGGGAGGGAGCAGTGGGTGGAGCGGGTCACTGACCTCCTCCTGCTGTTTGTCCTTCCCAAAGGCCAGGGCTGTGTGTGTGTGTGTGTGTGTGAAGGGGTGTGTGTGCAGAGGGGGAGGTGACCCTGTGGCTCCCGGAACCACAGCAAGAATAAATGTTGTAAGGTACCCCCATCTTACAAAGGATGCCACAAGAAGTAGAATTATGGAGTCATTTATTAAAAGCCGGGGGCATAGGAGGGAGCAATTCAGCACTTCAAATCTCACAAAGGCATCGAGAACGTCTCTGGGTCTGGAGTGAAGAACTTGTTTCGTGCCAAGCATTTACAGAAGCCAAATCGATCTAGTTAGTTCTCTGAAGTGTCTACGAATCACTGAATCAACAGAAACACAGTATGTGGGACCACGGGGGCAATTGAGGGTAAGTGTGCTGTCCAAATTCCAGGACCACTGAGTCCACCGGAACTCCTTATCTGTAGCTACTGAGGCAATTTAGGGTCACTGAGCGGTCCTGGTTCCCAGAAAAATATGCTTTGGTGACCAGGGAGATCACAATCAATGGGATAGTCAACCCATCATCCATGGAGTATTGATTGGGAAAGCAGACCTAAGTTCAGAAAATCAAAATGACTTTCTCTTGTTTTAGCAAACACATCAGCACAGAAGCCAAACAGCAGTTTCGACCTGAGATGATTGCTACCATCCTTCCTAAATACGCATAAAAAAAAAAAAAAACTAAATTAAGCCTAAGCTGGTTTGGCTCAGTGGATAGAGCTTCCGCCTGCGACTGAATGGTCCCGGGTTCCATTCCCGGTCAGGGCACATGCCCTGTTTGTGGGCTGGATCCCTGGTGGGGGACATGCAGGAGGCAGCTGATCAATAATTGTCTCTCATCATGGAGGTTTCTCTCTCTCTCTCATTTCCTCTCTGAAATATAAAAAGGTAAAACGGAAGAACAGACTGGGGGAGGGGGTCGTGTTTGGGCCTCAAGCCCGGAGCAGCCCCCTTCCCTGCTCGAGAGGGATCCTTCACACCCTCCCCCACCCCGAATTGACGCTCCATGTCTGATCCCCGGAAGGTCCTGCAATCCCAGCCCGATCGCCTCCTCCAGGGGGGCCTCCGCGCCCACCTGCACCCGTGTCCCCTGTCACCCGGGGAGCTGGGGGTCCCCGGGTACGTGGCGCGGCATCTGCTTGGCCTCCTGGGGCCTCCAGGTTGCTGAGTTCATTTGGGAAACTGAAGCCGGGCACCTACGTCGTGACCGAGATTCGTCCAGGGCCCCCGCAGTCCCGAGGGCCCTCCCCCAAGTGGCACCCTCCTCCCGCCTCCCTGGGACATTTCGGAGCCCTTCAGGCGTTCTCCATCCCAGCGAGGCTGGGAACTGCGGATAGTTTCTGGGTCCAAACCTAGCATAAGTCTGATTGGGAGCAAGGACTATCAATCATCGTAATGACCAATCAACGGCTTGTTTGGACTTGGAGGGCGGGCTTTCCTGTTGTCGATGCTATCTCCTTGGCGACGAGGCAGATTAGCGCCCCACTCTTTGGTCTTCGCCGCGGTTGCCAGGACAACAGGGAACGACACGGCGGGACTACGTTTCCCAGCAACCCCCGCGAGGGACCCCTTGTGGTGGCATACTCAGTGGCGCGGCTTTCGGCAAGAGGAGCAAGGAAGTCTCCTCGCTGCGTGCGGGGCGGGGACCAGAGGGCCTGTGCGGGCCTCTCCCAGTGCATAATGGACATCCTGAGCGCACCTGCTACCCCAGCCTGCGGAGCGACAGCCTCCGGGGAGTCCATGCAGGCACCACCCCCGTTTCCTCTCCATCCCCGTGCTCCGTCCGGCTCTAAAGCCTGACCGATGTACTTCCGGTCCTCAGGCTCGGGGTCCGGGCTGCCACCGCACTTCGAGCCTTTAGTTCCGTGCGGGTCTGTGTGCTTCGGCGTCCCTCATCCTGAGTATGGTCGGGTCTTAGAATCCAGCTCGTCTCTTCCGTGGCGGACAATGGCTTCCCTGCTGTCGGGGTGCTGCCTCCCGCCTGTGCAGTTGGCAATCCCTTCTCCCAGGCCCGGAGGTCTCTCTTCTTCCTGCGGTCCCGCTTCCGACCTCACCTCCTCATGTCCCTGCCTCCCTCCCTTACCATCTTGCGCCGCCCGGTGTTTGAAGTTCGCATCACTTTAATTTTGTCCTCCTGCATTTCTTTTCTTTTTAAATAGATTTTATTGATTTTTTGCAGAGAGGAAAGGAGAGGGATAGAGTTAGAAACATCGATGTGAGAGAGACATCGATCAGCTGCCTCCTGCACGCCCTCCACTGGGGATGTGCCCGCCACCCAGGTACATGCCCTTGACCGGAATCGAACCTGGGACCCTTCAGTCCGCAGGCTGACACTCTATCCACTGAGCCACACCGGTTAGGGCTGTCCTTGTTCATTTCTGCTGGATTCAGCTTCTCTCCCTTCCTTTGAGCCCCCGTTTGCTCCGGGTCCCCATCTCCCCAGCAGGTGGCCTGTGTTTGTCCATGAGGATATGTAATCAGGCATCCAAGAGGTTCGGATTGCCTGTCACTATTCGAGCCAATTCAGCAGACATGGGGTTAAGTCCCTATGAGCTGAGCGTTTATTCTGAAGCATCCACCTTACATAAAAACTGATGTTTGAAAAAAGAGGTTTTTAAAATATATTTTATTGATTTTCTACAGAGTGGAAGGGAGAGGGATAGAGAGTTAGAAACATCAATGAGAGAGAGACATTGCTGCACACCCCACGCTGGGGAATGTGCCCACAACCAAGGTACATGCCCTTGATCGGAATCGAACCTGGGACCCTTCATTCCTCAGCCGGATGATCTATCAACTGATCCAAACCTGTTTTGGCTGCTGTTTGAAAGTTTAACTCTGCTATTTGGCTTCTGTAAATGCTTGCTTGCTTGAATAATAAGGAAAATAAAACTACTCCCACTTCAGAGAGGCCATTAAACCTTCCCCAGACGAAGTTATCAGTGCTGGCACCAGGCCAGGCCTTTGGTAGAGGTCTCAAGGCCTCAGCACATAAGGGGCTCTTTAAGAACTGGCTAAGGGGGTGGAAAACACCCCATATTTGGGAGACAAAGAAGGTAAAAACATAGAAATGGGGGAAGTTCCTCCATGTGGGGGCTCAGAATTTGAGAGACATTTTCCTCTGGGCCCGCGGAGTAATGAATGTAACTCCATCTAAGTGCTGCTGGGTTCTTCTCCGGTTTTCTGTAACAATTCCAATCCTGCTGGCAGTAGGCGAGCCCCAGGGCATCCCCATGACCATCTGCTCTGCCTCTCCCCCTCCCCGCCATAAGCCAGCTGCTGCTTCTATAGGGTAGAAGGACAAGAATCCCATGGGGAAGTAGTGCAAGTGTGTGCCAAAGGGGCAGTTGACAGGTCTGGGAATTTGCAAAGGGCTGGGGGCCTTCCAAGGGCTGGCAATTCTGCTCTCTGCAACAAGGCTGGTCATCTTTCCCTGATCGCAGGCAGCTCTCTGATGGGGAAGATGGAGAGCTCCCAGGGCCCGGTGCAACTCATAGGTTAGAATATGCCTTCTTCTCTTTTTTAAAAAATATATTTTATTGATTGTTTACAGAGGAATGGAGAGAGATAGAAAGTCAGAAACATCCATGAGAGAGAGACATCGATCAGCCGCCTCCTGCACATCCCACAGTGGAGATGTGCCCGCAAGCAAGGTACATGCCCCCGACCGGAATCAAACCCGGACCTTTCAGTCCGCAAGCCAACAACGCTCCATCCATTGAGCCAAACCAGTCTGGGCAGAATATGCCTTCTTTATTTAATTTGTTTATTTAAGTACATTTTATTGATTTTTTTATGGATTTTTTTTTTTACAGAGAGGAAGAGAAAAGAATAGAGTTAGAAACATCGACCAGATCCCTTCTGCACACTCCCTACTGGGGATGTGCCCGCAACCAAGGTACCTGCCCTTGACTGGAATGGAACCTGGGACCCTTGAGTCCGCAGGCCGACGCTCTCTCCGCTGAGCCAAACTGGCTACTTTTTATTCTTAATTTAGTTCTTTAAAAAAAATTTTTTTATTGATTTTTTACAGAGGAAGGGAGAGGGATAGAGAGTCAGAAACATCAATGAGAGACATCAATCAGTCGCCTCCTGCACACTCCCGACCGGGGATGTCCCCGCAATCAAGGTCCATGCCCTTGACCGGAATGGAACCCGGGACCTTTCAGTCCACAGGCAGACACTCTATTATCCACTGAGCCAAAACACTTAGGACTATTTTTTTATTCTTAATTTAGTTCTTTTCTATGCGTCCTTATTATCATGATTGCTGAGGTTCCGAAAGCCTCAGGGGTTCTCCCTGTCACCCCCAATCTGCACGGCTCAGGATACATCCATAGCCAGGGGGCCCACCCAGGAAATTCCCCATGAGCCCGTCTCAAGACCCTCACTTCCATCTGCAAATGCTCTTTTCCTGGAGAAGGTCCCCTCCACAGGTTCTGGGGGTTACAATGTGAGCGCCCCTTCTGGGGGTGCGGGCGCCTTCAATTCCTACGGCCTCCTTCAGGGGAACCTGGTGACTCCATGCCCAGGGCACCTGTCCACGGAGCTCATGGTGATTGGCTGTCGGCTGCCCTGAAGGGCCCGTGGCCTCTGGATCTCTGGGGATCCTCGAGGTCACGCTGGGTGCTGGCCAGGGGCCAGCTGTTGTGCAAACCGGGACACAAGGCCAGAAGCCATGACCCCGGATTCCCTGGAAGTCATGGGTGGAGCAGGGTCGGGGCAGGTGTCCAGGTCCCAGCGTTCCTCACACCCCAAGCACAGAGAGCCGGCCTCCTGAAGGCGGGATCTGGGTTCCAACTGGGGGGTTCCCGGATGTTCTGTCACCCCAAGCCCTGGTGCCTCCCAGGGGTGCCTCTGAGAACCAGGGACACCTGCCCTCCTGCCTCTCAGTGGGCCATGGCTCACTCTGAGGTTCCAGGTGTATACCAGGAGAAAGGGGGTGCGAAGGTCCCCCACATCCGTGGTCCCTTTTCCCCGGACCCCAGCCTGGCGGTGACCCAGGACTCTCCTGTGGATGGTGGCAGGGAGCCACGGGTGACCTGGGTGTGGGGTACAGGGCTGCCTGGCCACATGGGTGGAGGTTCCAGGGCCGGTGCCCTGTCCTGCTGAGTCTTGCCCTTGCTGAGTCACAGCTGCCCGTCTGGAATTCAGTGCTGGCAGCACCCCAACATGCTGCCCAGGGTTCCCACAAAGAGTGTTCGAGGCCCTGAGTGGTGTGGCTCAGTGGATAGAGCGTCAGCCTGCTGACTGAAGGGTCCCGGGTTCGATTCGGGTCAAGGACATGCACCTTGGTTGCGGGCACATTCCCAGTGGAAGGTGTGCAGGAGGCAGCTGATGGACGTTTCTCTCCCATCAATGTTTCTGACTCTCTGTCCCTCTCCCTTCCTCTCTGTAAAAAAATCAGTAAAATATATGTATATTTTTAAAACAAGAGTAGCGGGGGTGGGTAGAACTCAGAGTTAGCGTCTGATGTGAACACTGGCGTGCAGGGCCTCCGGGCCAGGTTCACGTCTTATTCTTATCCAGCAATACTGAAGACCTGGTTTTCTTTTCCTCTTTTAATTATTATTATTCTATTTTTAAAAACATATTTTATTGATTTTTTTACAGAGAGGAAGGGAGAGGGATAGAGAGTTAGAAACATCGATGAGAGAGAAGCATCCATCAGCCGCCTCCTGCACGCCCCCCACTGGGGATGTGCCCACAACCGAGGTACATACCCTTGACCCGAACCAAACCTGGGACCCTTTAGTCCACAGGTTGACGCTCTATCCACTGAGCCACACCGGTCTTGGCTATTATTCTATTTTTTAAAACGTATTTTATTGATTTTTAACAGAGAGGAAGAGAGAGGGATAGAGAGTTAAAACCATTGATGAGAGAGAAACATCGATCAGCTGCCTCCTGCACACCTCACACTGGGGATGTGCCCTCAACCAAGGTACGTGCCCTTGACCGGAACTGAACCCAAGACCCTTCAGTCCACAGGCCAATGCTCTATCCACTGAGCCAAACCGGTCAGGGCACTATTTTTTTAATATACCTACATATTTTTATTGATTTCACAGAGGGAGGGAGAGAGAGAGAATTATGGATCAGCTGCCTCCTTCACGCCCCCTTACTGGGGATGGAGCCCCCAACCCAGGCCTGTGCCCTTGACGAGAATAGAACCCGGGACCCTTTAGTCCGCAGGTCACCCGCCGCTCTATCCACAGAGCCAAACCGGATTCGGCTATGTTTTATTCTTAGTTTAGTTCTTTTTTATGGGTATTTATTCTTGCTGAGGTTCCGGGAGCCGCAGGGTCACCTCCCCCTCTGCACACACACCCCCTCTCACATCCACACCCCTGGCCTTTGGGAAGGACAAATAGCAGGAGAAGGTTAGTGATCCACTCCACCCACTCCCCCTGCCTCCCTCAGGCCTATGCCTGCCCTCACCCACCGCAGTGAGGATCACACCATGTCCACGCTGGCCGCCTTCCTGCTGCTCTGGGGTGAGACGCCCTGGGCCTGGGTCCCCTGGGGTGGGGGGGAGGAGGGAAGGGGCAGGAATGGGGGCCTCACGGACCTGTCCCCATAGGTCTCTCCCTGGGCCCAGCGGCCGAAGCCGCCAAATGTGAGTCGGGGGCCTGGGCTGGGAGGGTGAGGGGGGTGGGGAGCCCCGGGTGCACAGGGACTTAAGGAGGTGGGCGCACACAGAGGGTGGCCTCCTGCCTGGCTCTAACCTCCGACCACCCCACACACTCCAGTTTTTGAGACCCGGCCGGACCTGTGGGCCGAGGCCGGCAAGCTGCAGGACCCCTGGGCCAACCTGACCCTGGTCTGCCGGGCCCCCCTGGTCACCAAGAACTTCCAGCTGTTCAAGGACGGGGTGCTCCAGGAGCTGGCGCACTTCAGGGACGAGGCCACGGAGCATCGCTTCCCCCTGGGGGCGGTGACGAAGGCCACGCAGGGCCTGTACCGCTGCCGCTATGCCGTGGGCAAGAACACATGGACCGGCCTGAGCAACCTGCTGGAGGTGACTGGGCCAGGTGAGTGGGGCCCCCCTCCCTCCTCACTCTCCTTGTTGGGGGCCCCCCTCTCCCCCTCAGCGGCTGGGGGACTTTGAGCAAGACCCTGACATTGCTGAACCTCTGTTTCCCCGTCTGTAAAAGGAGGATGAGCCCCAGCTGGTGTGGCTCAGTGGATAGAGCGTCGGCCTGTGGACCGAAGGGTCCCCGGGTTCCGTTCCGGTCAAGGGGACATACCTCGTTTGCAGGCTCCTCGCAGGCTGGGGCCCTCCCTGGACTGGGCTCATGCAGGAGGCAACCCATCGAGGTGTCTCTCTCACATCTGTCTTTCCCTCTACCTTCCACTCTCTCTTCCACTCTCCCTGAACATTAAGGGGAAAATATCCTGGGTGAGGATTAATAACACACACACACACACACACACACACACACACTAAAATGAGGGCGATTTTCGTACTGATCCCAGAAGGGTGTGAGGAACACATGTCGGCGTTCCCAGAAAAGGCTTAGGGCAGGCCCGGCACACAGTAGGTCCTGGCACACTCCTTCCCTCCTGCTTTATGTGCCAGGTCCATCTCTCTGCCTCCCTCACCTTTTCTTTTTTCTTTCTTTTATATTCTTAAAGCATTTTTTTTTTTAGTGTTTATTTTTGAAAGTTTTACACAGGTCCCTCTTCTCCCCCCCCCCCCTGTTAATCTCTTCCAGCCTGCTTCTGTCACTGCCCCCCCCCCCAAATCCCTGCCAGGTCTCAGCACCCCATACTTGCATACAAGTTTATTGCTTGATCTCTCCCCACCCCCTTTACACACACACAGACGCAGGCCTTCCCTCTGAGGTTCAGCAGTCTGTTCATGCCTCTTTGTCTCTGGGCCTGTTTTTGTTCATCAGTTTATTTGGTTCATTAGATTCCAGGCACCAGTGAGATCAGGTGGTACTTGTCTTTGGTTTATTCCGCTGAGCATCGCTGAGCATGATACTCTCATTGACTTGAGAGAGAGAGAGAGAGAGAGAGAGAGAGAGAGAGAGAGAGAGAGAG
>JAAGEH010000409.1:213460-231034 GCA_011751065.1 Lasiurus cinereus | reverse complement strand
AGAGAGAGAGAGAGAGAGAGAGAGAGAGAGAGAGAGAGAGAGAGAGATCAGTGATGAGAATCATGGGTGGGCTGCTTCCTGCACGCCCCCCCACTGAAAATGGAGTCTGCAACCCGGCCCGTGCTCTGGACGGGGAATGGAACCCTGGCCTCCTGGTTCCTAGGAGGATACTTACGCCAACCACCCTCCCCGCCGGCCCGCAGGGACCCTGCCCGCCCCCCAGCTCTCCAGCAAGCCCGTGTCCTGGGTCACACCCGGCCTGACCACCACCCTGCTGTGCCGAGCCGCACTCCGTGGGGTGACCTTCCTGCTGAGGCGGGAAGGCGACCCCCAGTTCCTGGACACGGCGGAGCCCCACCAGTCCGCGGAGGCTGCCTTCCGGGTGCACCGGGCGGGCAACTACAGCTGCAGCTACCGCACCCACGAGGCGGCCATCTCCTCTGCGCTCAGCGCCACCCTGACCCTGGAGGAGATGGGTGAGCCTGGGGGCCGCCAGGAGGGCTTCCCGAGGGAGGCGGCTCCCGGAGGCCAGAGCGTCCCCCGCCCCCGGAGGCCAGAGCGTCCCCCGCCCCTGCACGCCCCGCCCCGCACCTGGGCCTGGGCAGCAGGTGCCCACGCGGGGCCACGCGGGGCGGTGGGGAGGCCGGGCTGCGGGGCGGGCGAGGGCTGGAGGCGGGAGGCGGGGCTTCCTCGGGGTACAGGGTGTGGGGACCCCGCCCCCAGCTGCCCCATGCCTTGCAGCCAGGCCGCCGCCGCCCGAGCTGAGCCTGCAGGACGAATCGGCCGCCCTCCTGGCCCCGGGCGCGCAGGCCTCGCTGGACTGCCTGGCGCCCCTGGAGCGCGTGGAGCTGCAGCTGCGGCGCGGGGAGCGGGAGCTGGAGGTGCCCCGGTGGAGCAGCACCCCGGGCCGCGTCACCTTCCAGCTGGAGGCGCTGCAGCCGGAGGACGGCGGCGTCTACACCTGCCGCTACCGGGTGCACGGGGCGGGCGCCGCCTGGTCCCCCGACAGCGCGCCGGTGGAGCTGCTGCTGAGCGATGGTGAGCGGGCGCCGCACCCCGGGGCGGGGAGAGGTGCCCCGGGCTGGACGGCCCAACAGCACTCCCTCCCCCCGAAAGGAAGAGGGGGAGAGAGAGAGAGAGAGAGAGAGAGAGAGACATCCATGAAGAGAGGGAATCAGGGACCCGCTGCCTCCTGCGCGCCCCCCACTGGGGAGGGAGCCCCCAAACTCCGCACGTGGCCTCCTGACGGGAATCAAACCGGGTCCTTCAGTCCGCGGTTCTATCCACTGACCACACCGGCCAGGGCTCTTTTTAATTTATTTATATTTTTAAAGATATTTTATTGAGTTTTTGCAGAGAGGAAGGGAGAGGGAGAGGGAGAGAGATAAATGATGAGAGAGCATCAGGGACCCCCTGCCTCCTGCGCGCCCCCCCCTTCCTGGGGATGGAGCCCCGGGAACTGACCTGTGACCTCCTGGTTCAGAGGTCGGCGCTTGGCCTCGGGTCCCAGACAAACCATTGCCCGTGGGAGCGGGTAGGAGCCCCGAGGAGGATGGTCGGGAGGGCGGGCGTCCGGAGGGGCGGGCGGACGGGTGCGCACGGAGGCTGCTGGGCGGGGCCCGGACCCTGTGCAGCCGCCACCCCGGGGCCCTGGGTCACCGGGTCCCCGGTCCCCCATTTCCCCCTCAGACACGCTGCCGGCGCCCCAGCTCTCGGCGGAGCCCCGGTCCCCGCCCCCCCCAGCCGGGCGCGCGGGTGGAGCTGCGGTGCCGCGCGCCCCGGAACGGGCGGCGGAACGGGCGTCGCTTCGCGCTGCTGCAGGAGGACGCGGGCGGGCGGCGCCGGGTGCGGGGCGTGCAGAGCCCCGCGGGCCCCGAGGCCCGGTTCGAGCTGCGCGACGTGACGGCCCTGGACGGGGGCAACTACAGCTGCGTGTACCTGGGCCCCGCGCCGCCCGCGGGCTCCGCGCCCAGCGCCCGCCTGGAGCTGCGCCTGGACGGTGAGGCCCGCGGTCCCCGGGGGGGTGGGCGCGGGGCCGGGGAGTCCCCGCCGGCCTGCACCGCCCGAGCCTGGGTTCCCCTGTGGTCTCTTAAAAATGTGTTTTTGTTTTTATTTAATCTCATTCATTTTATTATTTTATTATTAAAAAATCCTCACCTGAGAATAAAAAATAAAAATAAAATAAAATAATAAAAATAAAATAATTAAAAATAAAATAAAATATAATAAAAATAAATAATTAAAAATAAATTAAATTAAATTAAAATAAAAAATAAAAATCAAATAATAAAAATAAAATCAATAAAAAATAAAATAAAATAATAAAGTAATAAAATAAAATCATGTATAAAAACAAAAATAAAATCATAAAAAATAAAAATAAAATAAAAGTAAAAGTAAAATAATAAAAAATAAAAATAAAAGTAAAATAATAAAAAAATAAAAATAAAATAAAAAATAAAAATAAAATAATAAAATATAACAATAAAATAATAAAAAATAATAAAATGAATAAGATTACACCAAAAGGGGGAATAGGGATATTCTCAGGTGAGGTAGCAGGGCCCGGGTGGGGAGAAGCCTGCCATCCAGTGGGCGCCCTGGACCGGAACCGAACCTGGGCCCCTTGGGTCCGCAGGCGGCGCTCTACCCACTGGTAATACCAGCTCTAGCTTTATTTTTTAATGTATTTTTATTGATTTCAGAGAGGAAGGGAGGAGAGAGAAACATCAAGAATCACTGATCGGCTGCCTCCCCCACGCCCCGGACCGGGGATGGAGCCCGCCACCCGGGCAGGTGCCCTGAGCGGGAATCGAACCCGGGACCTGGTGGTTCCAGGGCGTACACGCTCGCTGAGCCACGCGGCCGGTGGTGGGACGTCTTCCTCTTGGCGCCCCCTGCCGGGCCGGGGTGGGTCTGTCCCCGGGATTCCCTCCCCCAGGTCCCCAGGGGGCAGCGGGCTGGGCGCGCAGGCTCCGCCCCTGACCTTTGGCTGCCCCGGGGGGGACCATCCTTTCTACCATCAGGTCTTCCTTCCCGCACCTGGGGACCTGGGGACCCCCTTACCCCCCAATAAAGCCCCGGACCTGGGCCCGGTCTCGGGGGTGCTCAGGGTCCTGAGGAGCAGGGTGACGCCGCGTCTCCTCCGGCGCCAGGGCGCAGGGGTGGGGGCGCGTCTCCCTCCAGCGCCAGGACCGGGGAGAAGGGGCGCAGGGCCACCCCGCAGCCTGCGCCTCTGTGGGGGGAGGGGGAGGTCTGGTGCTGGGGGCGGGGCGGCTGCAGTTGGAAGGGGGACGGACCCGCCTGACCCTCCGCCTCCTCCCCCTCCGCAGGCCTCCTCCCCAAGCCGCGGCTGCGGCCCCTGTGGAGCGGGAAGGTGAGTCCAGGCCGGGATGCCCCCCTGCGCTGCGAGACCTCCGTGCCCCACGAATCCATGGAGCTGCTGGGAGCGGGCGTCGTGATGGTCTCGAGTTCCAGCCCCTCCGAGGACCTGGTGCTGACCTACGTGGGGCCCCAACACGCGGGCAACTACAGCTGCCGCTACCGCTCCCGCTGGCCCCTGGTGTCTGAGCTGAGCGACCCCGTGGAGCTCCGGGTGGCAGGTGGGGTCCCCCTGGGCTGGGAGATCTGGATACCTCCCCCTCCACCCGCTCACCTCGGCCCAGTGGGCCTGGGTTCGTGTGCTGCTGGGGTGGGTGGGGCACCAGCAGGTGCAAAGGCCCTGGGGCAGGAGCAGCTGGAGCACCAGGAGGGGGAGGCCTGGGCAGGGGTGTGTGTGGGGGGCCGGGTGACTCAGCTGCTTCCTTCCTGCGGGGCCTGGAGGAGGTCTGCCTCCCCCTCCCACCATTTATTTCTCTTTTGTCCACTTTGTCTAGGTCATTGATCAGCTGCAGACCCGGGCGGCTGAGGGTCTCCTGGTGGCCCCGGCCCTGCTTCTTCCTGCTGCAGCCCCAGCCGCTGCACGCCCCCCTTGCCGGGGAGGGTGTGGAGGGGACGGCTCTCTCACTCCTCCAGGAAAATAAATGTGAAGAGGCTTTATAAAATGTGTCTTTTGCCAGTGGCCGCCCTGCTGCGGGGACTGGGTGCCCAGGGCTGAGGGCAGTGGGCGGGGATGCTGTGTCCAGAGGATGGGTGGGTGCTGGGCTGGGGCCTCAGGGTAGAGGGGGGCTGAGGATGGCCTCCGGGCAGCACCTTCTTCCAGATCTTCCTCCTCCTCCACCCAGATGCCTTCCTCCCTGGCTGCTGGGGAGGGAGCTGGAGGCTCCAGACACCCCCAACCCCTCCCACCTGGACCCAACCCATCCCCCCTCCCCAGGGAGGCAGCTCGGAGGCTGCAGTTGGTGGAGCGGCCACCAGGTGGCGGTGCTGGGCTGTGTCCCCCCCACCCCAAGGCCAGGTCTCCCCTGGGGGAGCCTGAAGCTGTGGGAGGGAGGGGACTCCCCTCTGTTCTCTTGTGTCCCTGAGGTCTGGGCCCCCTTGTCCCGCTGGTCACTCTCTAAAATCAGTAAGAACATATTTTAAAAAATAGATCTCGCCTTCTCTGGTCTGCCTGGGTCAGCCTGGGGACCGAAGGGTTCCAGGTTCAAAGGCACATTCCTGGGTTGCAGGCTCAATGCCCTGCCCCAGGCAACCAATCTGGGCCTTTCTCTGGTAGACAGGCCAGAAGCCAGTTCCAGCATGTCATCACTGCAAGAGTTTCATTGGAAGCTTGATGGAACTTGGGGACTCAGCAAGGGCTGAGTCACCTGTGCTGTCACCTGTTGGAGTGGCTGAGAGGCACTTCCCCCAAACCTGAATAGGATGAGTGTTAGCTGCCAGACAGCTCAGGGCATCTCAATCTACATGTTTTTGGCTAAAACAGCTGAACAGCTGTAGGCTATTCCCCAGTCTGACAATGGCTTCTGTAAACCCTACCGTTGAAGTGCATTATCTCCACTTGTCTTAGGACAAATTGTGTTAATAAAAAGCAAGGGTCCTGAGACACAGAGAACTAAGAACATAGCTCCTATAGCTAAAGCTCCTCTGACCCCCCACTCCGCACCCCCATGCCTATCAAAATTATCTTTTGTCTTTGGACTCCTATTTAAAATATATATTTTTTAATACATTATTCTTAATTTCAGAGAGAAAGGGAGAGGGAGAGAGAGATAGAAACATCAAGGATGAGAGAGAATCATGGATTGGCTGCCTCCTGCACATCCCCCATTGGGGGTTGAGCCCACAACTCAGGCATGTGCTTTTGGCCAGAATCGAACCTGGGACCCTTCAGTCCGTGGGCCGATGCTCTATCCACGGAGTCAAACCAGCTAGGGCTGGACTCTTATTTAATCTGTGCACAGCCTTTCTCCAGATTGCTGAACCCTTCCTAATGCTGGAACAAGAAAGATGTGTCTTTCTCTGTCTCTCCCTTCCTTCCAATCTCTAAAAATCAAAGGAAAAGAAATCCTCGAGTGAGGATTAACTACTACAACAAAAAAAAAAAATCCCGCAGAGACCCGTGTGGCTCCGTGGATAGAGTGTCAGCCTGTGAATTGAAGGGTCCCAGATTCAATCCTGATAGGGGGCATGTACCTTGGTTATAGGCACATCCCCAGTGGGGGGCATGAAGGAGACAGCTGATTGATATTTCTAAACCCTCTATCCCTGTCCCTTCCTCTCTGTAAAAAAAAATCAATACAAAATTTATATATTTTAGATGTTTTTATTGACTTCAGCAAGAGGAAAGGAGAGGCAGAAAGAGATAGAAACGTCAATGATGAGAGGTCATCATGGATCGGCTGCCTCTTGCACGCCCCACACTGGGGATCGAGTCCCCAACCCGGGCATGTGCCCTGACTGGGAATCGAACAAGTGACCTTCTGGTTCATAGGTCGATGCTCAACCACTGAGCCATTTGGCTCAGCAGCCCAGTGTGTGATGACCCCACCTGTGTCCCAACTGTGTGTCTCAGGGGCCCCGAGGCTGTGCCGTGTGGGTGCCTGGATGTTGAATGTGCTGCCCCTTGGGGTCGGTGTCCCTGTCCGGGGAACAAAGTCAGGGCTTGGTGTGGAGCTCTGGGTCGACTTACCACATGCAGTGAGGCTGGAGCATGTGGTGGCTGCAGGGCACCTGGAAGGGTGCTGATCCACATGCCTCTCCTGGTGGCACACGAAGGCTTTGCCACAATTAGAACGAGGGAAGGGGCACAGTCGCTGGCCCTCTAGGTGGGTGGGCCATGGAGTCAACAGATTGCCCACCCCTGGCTGAAGGCCTTGTGCACTCCCTGACCTTCTTACTATTGGTCCCCTTCTTACTATTGCACCCCAAGGCTTCCCCCTATTGGGACTTACTGCCCGGCCAGCATGGCTCCGTGGTTAAGCATCGACCCATGAACCAGGAGGTCAGGGTTGGATTTCCTGTCAGGGCACATGCCCGGGTTACAGGCCCAATTCCCAGTGTGGGGGGTGCAGGAGGCAGCCGCCGATCCATAATTTATTATTTTTTAAATATATTTTATTGATTTTTACAGAGAAGGAGAGGTATAGAGAGTCAGAAACAGCGGTGAGAGAAACATGGATCAATTGCCTCCTGCACCCCTGCCACTGGGGATGTGCACACAACCAAGGTCCATGCCCTTGACCGGAATCGAACCTGGGACCCTTCAGTCTGTAGGCCGATGCTCTATCCACTGAGCCAAACCAGTTAGGGCGATCCATGATTCTTTCATTGATGTTTCTCTCCCTCTCTCCTCCCTTCCTCTCTCTGACATCAATACAAACATGTGGTTGTTTGTTTTTTAAATATATTTTTGTTGATTTCAGAGAGGAAGGGAGAGGAGAAAGAGAGGATCTAGCAGATGCTGGATAACCTGGGCGTGTTTTTTGTTTTTTAATTTTTAAAAATATATTTTATTGATTTTTACAGAGAGGAAGGAAGAGAGATAGGGAGTTAGAAACATCAGTGAGCCGAGACCGGTTTGGCTCAGTGGTAGAGCGTCGGCTTGTGGACTGAAGGGTCCCAGGTTCGATTTCGGTCGGGGGCATGTACCTTGGTTGCGGGCACATCTCCACTGTGGGGCGTGCAGGAGGCGGCTGATCGATGTCTCTCTCTCATCGATGTTTCTGACTTTCTATCTCTCTCCCTTCCTCTCTGTAAAAATATCAATAAAATATATTTAAAAAAAAGAAACATCAGTGAGAGGAAAAACATCTATTAGCTGCCTCCTGCACACCCCATCAGGGATGTGCCCACAACCAAGGTACATGCCCTCGACCGGAATCGAACCCGGGACCCCCGGGACCCTTCAGTCCGCCAGTGGAGGCTCTATCCAATGAGCCACACCGGCCAGGGCCAACCTGTGCCTGTTTTGTAAGGAATTTATAAAATGGGCAGTTCACCTAGCAGACATGTAGGGGACTCTGCTGTGTCCGGGCTCCAGACCCCACCGGCCATCTCCCATCTGGGGAACTGGGGCCGCCCACGCGAGGCAGGAGGGGCACAGAGCCCTGTCCACAGCCTGACGTCACCTCCAGAAAAGGCCGGCATCCCCCCAGAGGCGGCCCAACCCGAGTCCGGAACCCACACACCAGCCCGCCTTGGCCCCGCCCGGACCTGAAGGGCAGGGGCCCAGCCGGGCGTCCCGAGCGGGCGGAACTGGACTCCTAATGCGGTTCCGCCCGGGGTCCGAACCGGACTCTCCGCCGGGTCGTTTGTGGTTGAAAATCCGGCAGGAGAAGAATGGGCGATCCTGTCCAGACTCCACTGAGCGTCGCGGTTACCATGGCGACCGCGGAGCCTAAGCTTTCCCCAGCCTCATTGGCAGGCGGGGTGGAGACGGCGGCTTGCGATTCGCCGTTGCCTTGGAGACGACCCACGTAGTCCCGCCTTCTAGGCACTTGGATGCTGGTGATGGGTCTTTCCCCGGGAGGGCGTGGCTTCGGGCCCAGGTACCTGGCTTGTTCAGAGCTGGGGAATGCCTGAGTGCCCCGCAAATGCCGGGACCATTTCCTCGGACCCCCCCAAATCCCGATGGCCAGGTCCCCCCGTCTTCGTGATCTATAATTTCCTAAATTCCCATCCCTAGTGCCTCGTTCTCCCCCTCCCCCCAATATTCAACTTCTGCCTCTGGGTCTCCCCAATCCTGGTCCCTGTTTCTCCTCCAGATAAGGCCTTGCATCCTCCCTCCCACTCAAGTTCAGGTGCCCGTGTTTCTGCCCTACTATGCACACTGCACCCCCAAATCGTAGCCACCACGAATCCGTGCCTGTGAGACTCCTGAATTCATAGCCACCTTCTTCTTCTTCTTTTTTTTAATTCATAGTCTTCTGATGCAAGGAGGGTCCCTCTTATGAGGTCTTTATGACGTCATTTACCAAGAGACCACCGAGGCCAGGTCACCAGCCTCAAACTGGCCTTATCTGATTCTCTTCTCATTTCCATGCTGCAGGTGGGAGGGGGGGGACTGAGGTTCCGAGGGGGAACCCCTGTCTGCCTTTGAAGAGAAAGAGGCAGGGTTTGGGGGCCCTCTGGGTCCTGCTGAGTGTGAGGGTCCCTCAGTCAGCACCTCGCCAGGGGCAATCCCATGACCAGGCAGGGCCCCCAAGGATCAGGGAGGGTCTCTCCAGGACCAGAAACCCAGCAAAGCCCCTCTCCATCCCCAGAGACACCCGTGGGGGACCCCAAGTCTGCTGTTCTGGTCATACCCATGTTTAGGAGGGGCAGGAGCATGGGCCACGGGCTGCAGGGGTGTTGGGGTGCAGCTCCTGTGCCTCCTGCCAGAGACTGAGATCTAACCCCTTACCCAGCCCAAGGGTACCTAGAGTCTCTGAGATGCTCTGAGAATTGGGGTAGGGGCAGGGGTGAGCCTTAATAATCAGCCAGCCAGTAGGCAACCAATACAGCCAATGAGCACCTGCTATGTGCATGCCCAAGGGGGAGGGCGGGAAAGGAGGTGTCGCTGGGGAGTAATGTTGGCCTTTCTGGCTGAGGGCCCTGGAGGTCTGGGAAGGGGGGACAGTGCTTGGATGCTGAGGTGGGCACTGGGAGGTGAGGAGCCCCAGGTTCCAGCAGATGCTCACCCCAGGCCATCCGCCGGCCAGCGTGGGTGTGCAGCCACAGTGGGTGCTGCCTCCGAGAAGCCCACCTGGGCAGCGTCCACGACCCAGCTCAGCTCCAGGGTCTCGGTTTCAGAGGCGCCTAAGAGGTGGGGGTGGGGGTGGGGCTGAAGAGCTGGCACTTGCTCTCCACCATGGCCTCCGGGGTCACTGGGTCAGGCTGCAAAGAGGTCGGGGTACCCACCACCAAGCCGACTCCCTGCACCCGTCCAGTGACCTCAGCATCAACTCAGGCTCCCACGGGACCCGAGAGGGCGGGGGCTGTTTCCTAGGCAACCCTTGGGCGCCGCCTGAGGCCCCAGGTACGGCGCTCCTCCCCGGCCTCCGCCCGCAGGTGATAACGGGGATGGAGGAGAGCGATGGAGGGGCCCCGGACTGGGTGATGGGTGAGGCTGCACGGGAAAACGTCTCCTGCCTGGGACGGAGGCCCGCAGCAGCCCCCGAGCTCGCGAGTGGAGGGCGGGGAGGGAGAGAAGTGGGCGCCACCGTGGTGCCCGCGCACGCGCACAGGCGCGCGCGCCCGCCGGCCAGGACCAGCGGAGGACAGTCGTCGTTACAGGACTTCACGCCGCCGCCCCAGCCTGTGGCGTGTGTCTACCGGCGAAGCGGACATCACGAAAAATGAGACGGTGCCTAACCGACTGGCCCCGCTCGGAACCTGCAGCAGGTGGGACGTGAAATCAGCGGCGGAACACAGCGGCAAATGCTAGCGGGAAGCCTGCCCTCAGTAGACATGGCGGCGGTGGCCTCGAGGTGGCCTCTGCGTTTGCGCAGGATCCCTCTAAGGCCGGGCGAGTACTACCGATCAGACTTCCGCCAGGCTTTCCAGTGGGTACGCTTCTGCAGGTGCGCATGCGTCCGGGGTTTACGCGTCCCGCGTTCGCCATGGAAGCCTTTACATTCTTGCTCCGGATTGGCTCATCAGTACCGCCCGGTGACCCGGAAATATTCTTCCTCGTTAAAAGCAGAGGCCCGCGACCCGCGGCCTCTTCCTGTCTGTGTCAGCGTAGCGCGTGGTCCACGCCGAGCGACCGAGACGCGCCGGCTGCACGCTAAGGTGAGGCCCCACGGGGTCGGGGGTCTGATGGGGCGTCCCAGAGTGTCCAGGGGCGCCATCGGCTGGCCCCGAGGCCGGGGGGTTCCCTTGGGAGCCCTCACTTCTCTTTCCGGAAAGCGTGCGGAGGCACCCGCGGAGCGCGGGGAAGGAAGGGTGGGAGCCCGGCCGGCCGCCTAGCTTTGCTCGCAGCGGGCAGCGGATTGCGGGTTGGCCTGTGCCGCACCCCGTTGACAGAGGGAGCCCCCCTTTATTCTGAGGTGCACGAAGCACCCTCCGCTCTGCACACGGTTTTCTCCTTAAAAGCAGCGCCTCCGGGCCCGTTAGTGCCGGACGCGGCCGGCGGCGTGGCCTGGCTCTCTGCGCAGCGTGCGCGGGAAGCAGAGTCCAGGCGCCGAGCTCCTTAATCCCGGGATGGGATTGGCACCGCAGCGGGTGCCATGCCCGAGCCTCGGGCGTGCAGCAGTGTGTGGACCCCAGGGGTCCTTCTGGTTGACCCTGGAGGGGTCGCCTCCCCCCACCTCCAGGGCTCAGGAAGTGGAGGCTGCTTCCGAGTCCACAGGCCCTGAGCTGGGCTCCGCGGGTCTGCCCCCAGGATGAACGAGTGGGAGACGGCTGCCCCCGCCGTGGCGGAGACGCCCGACATCAAGCTCTTCGGCAAGTGGAGCACCGACGACGTGCAGATCAATGACATCTCCTTGCAGGTGAGCGGGGCTGGGGGTGGGGCCTCAGCTCGGGGCGGGGCGCGTGGGGGGCCTTCCCGGAAGGTCCCTGGGAACGTGGAGCCGTCCTGCGGGTCTGTCCTGAGCTGAAATGACAGGTGAGAGAGACATGCCCAGACCACACCTCCTTTCTCCTCCGAGTCCCTTTTCCCTTATGTCCCTTACAGAGGCTGCTACAGTTGGTTGTTTTTTTAACACTCAAAGGGGGATATGCTTATCGATTTCATTGTTATATTTTTAAAATATATTTTATTGATTTTTTTTTTTTTTTAACAGAGAGAAAGGAAGAGGGATAAAGAGTTAGAAACATTGCCGAGACTGGTTTGGCTCAGTGGATAGAGCGCCGGCCTGCGGACTGAAAGGTCCCAGGTTCGATTCCAGTCGGGGGCATGTACCTTGCTTGCAGGCACATCTCCAGTGTGGGGCGTGCAGGAGGCGGCTGATCGATGTCTCTCTCTCATCGATGTTTCTGACTTTCTATCCCTCTCCCTTCCTCTCTGTGAAAAATCAATAAAATGTATTTAATTTAAAAAAAAAAGTTAAAAGAGAGTTAGAAACATCAATGAGAGAGAAACATCCATCAGCTGCCTCCTACTGGGGATGTACGGAAGGTACATGCCCTCGACTGGAATCGAACCTGGGACCCTTCAGTCCCCAGTTGATGCTCTATCCACTGAGCCAAACTGGTTAGAGCTTTATAGTTATTTTTTAAAATGTATTTTAACTGCCCTAACTGGTTTGGCTCGGTGGATAAGAGTGTCAGCCTGGGGACTGAAAGGCCCTGGGTTCCATTCTGGTCAAGGGCATAGGCCTGGTCCCCAGTAGGAGGCGTGCAGGAGATAGCTGATCCATGATTCTCATCATTTGCTTCAATCTCTCCTTCTTCCTTCCTCTTTGAAATAAAATAAGGATAAATTTTAAAAATATGTATAATTTTTGCCCTAACCAGTTTGGCTCAGTGGATAGGGCATCAGCCTGGGGACTGAAGGGTCCCGGGTTCGATTCCGGTCAAGGGTGGCATGTACCTTGGTTGCAGGCACATCCCAAGTAGGGGGTCATGCAGGAGGAGGCAGCTGATCGCTGTTTCTCTCATCGATGTTTCTCACTGTCTATTCCTCTCCCTTCCTCTCTATAAAAATAAAAATAAATTAAAATATATATTATTGATTTCAGAGCAGAAGAGAGAAAACATCAATGATGAGTGAGAATCATCATCCATCAGCTGCTTTCTGTCTGCCCCATACTGGGGATGGAGCCTGCAACCCAGGCCTGTGCCCTGACCTGGAATCAAACTCTGACCTTCTGGTTCAACACTCCTGGTTGCCTGCTGTGTGTGCCAGCTACTACCAGAGACTGAGCCTCGGACCAGGGTGCTGCAGTTTCTGTAGTAAAATGCACATAACCCAGAATTCACCACTGCAACCGTTTTAAAATGCAAAGATCAAACATTCTTTTGCACGTGGAAAGCCATTTGTCCCAACACCTTCTGGTTTTGCTTGTTTTTCAGTTCTGCACATTTTACTTCACAAACGTAGGCCACAGGCCATTTGTCGTTTAAATCTCTTCCATAGGCTACATACGTATTTCCAGGCAAACTTTGTTAAAGGGCATTTCCCCTGTGGAATGGCTGTGGCATCCTTCTTACTTATTACTTTTTTTAATCTTCACCCAAGATATTGATTTCCAGAGAGAAAAATACCCAGTTTGAGAGACGCATCGATTGGCTGCCTCCCACATGTGCCCTTGACCTGGAATCAAATCCAGGACCCTGAGCAAACAGGCCAGAGTAATTCCCGCTCCTTTGATTCTTTCTATTCGTCTGTCTGCTGCAGCTGTCCTGGGTTTTGGGATTGGAAATGGGGGAGCCTCCACGGTCCCCACCCCCACACATTGTATACACTTGGCCTTACTATCCTCCTGTGGGCCCTTCACGAACCCAAAAACTGCTCTGTGACTGCATTTGCACAGAGATGGATGAAACCCAGGGTGGGTTACATTTGTTACTTCCCCTCGTTCTAAAGGAGCGTTTTTGTTGCCTCTGCACATGTCTTGGGCCGAGGCCCCTGCTCACAGAGAACCAGCTTTTCAGCTGAATGTCTGGCTGTGTTCCTTCATGGGCGGCTCTGCAGGTCTGCAAACGAAAGGACAACACCAAGTGTTTCCTCTCTGGGTCCCCTGTGGGCTCTGTCCTGTGCGTTATCTCCCAGCCTTTCTTTGTGTGTGTGTGTGTGTGTGTGTGTGTGTGCGCGCGCCTGTGTGCACGTGCCTGGGAAACGTTACCTGCTTTCACTTTTCCCTGGTGCTCTGACGGGGATGCAGGTGTCACTCTCTCCTCCGGGTTTTCTCTCTGCCCTGGGCCCGGGTACATGGACCAGACCCTGGATGGCATAGCTGTGTCCGCAGGTTTGTCTGCATAGACACCAGCCTCATCTCAGTATCAGCATCCCCCATCCTTTCCCTGTTCCTGCTTGTGTTTTTATTTTATTATGTTTTAAATTTTTTTGTGGACTTTTAAAGAGAAACATCAATTGTGCCAATTTTTAAAAATATATATACTTTAATTAGAAATATGTTTTTTTTAATACATTTTTTATTGACTTTTTACAGAAAGGAAAGGAGAGGAATAGAGAATTAGAAACATCAGTGAAACATCAATCAGCTGCCTCCTGCACGCCCCCTACTGGGGATGTGCCCGCAACCAGGGTTCGTACCCTTGACGGGAATCGAACCTTCAGTCCGCAGACCGACGCTCTATACGCTGAGTCACACCGGTTTCGACAAAAATAATATATACTTTTCATGGATTTCAGAGAGGAAGGAAGAGGGAGAGAGAAACATTGACCAGATGCCTCCTGGTTCCTTGATGGATGCCCAACCACTGACACATGCCGGCCGGCTGTTCAGTTACTCATTCACTGGTTGATTCCTGTATGAGGCCTGAACAGAGGCGGATCGGAGGACACGGAGCGGCTGGGATGCCAGCACTGCCTGTGTCGTTAGGAAAGCATTGGTATGTGTCCTCACGTGTGAGTCACGGGCCTCTGGCGTGTTTCGAAGAAGGACTGTGGAGAGGCCTGTAGACACCGGTTCCTGGTCCCAGCCCCTCCCCAGCATTGTAGAGTCCTCTAGACGTTTTCTTGGGAAACATAAGTGTAGGAGGGGTTTCCGTGCGATCCTTTCCACGCCGGTCTGGGCCCGGCCCCTGGAGCTCGGTTGGAGGATTAGACGCCCAGGTTGCGGGTTTGATCCCCAGGCAGGGCACACAGAACAATCAACCGGTGAATGCATACATAGCAGCAAACCAGGGTGTCCCTTCACTTTAAAACCGGTCCATTACGAAGCAAAAAGAGCTGTGACCCATGTGACTCAGTGGATAGAGCGTCGGACTGAGTGGTCCCAGATTCGATTCTAGTCAAGGGCATGTGCATTGGTTGAGGGCACATCCCCAGAAGGGGCGTGCAGGAGAAATCTGATCCATGTTTCTAACTCTATCCCTCTCCCTTCCTCTCCGAAAAAATCAATAAAATATATATATTTTTTAAAAGGCAAAAAAACCCACACACACGTTTGAGCCTTGGCTGGTGGGTCCCGGTGGGTTGAGCAACCTCGTGTGCACCAAGAGTCTCCAGTTTGCTTCTGGGTCCTGCACGTCCCGGGTGGGGAGCACTCAGGAGGCAGGTGGTCAGTGTTTCTCTTGTCAGTCACATCAATGTTTCTTAGTCTCTGCTTTTCCCTTCCTCTCGCTAAAATTTATAAAAACGTTTTTTAAAAACCAGCCATTTCAGAGGTGAGAGGTTCCTGCTAACCGTCCTCCCGCACACAGGACAGCCCCAGACCCCAACAGTGTCCGATTCAAAACGTCCAGTTTGTGGTAGTTTGGGAACAAAATTGGGGGTGTTCTCCATCCCTCCCCTCCCCCCGCCCACAGCTGACACGCCCACAGCTGACAGCCTGTGCCTCTGGCCCCCGCTCCTGACGGGTCCCCCCTCTGCCAGGATTACATCGCGGTGAAGGAGAAGTACGCCAAGTACCTGCCCCACAGCGCCGGGCGCTACGCGGCCAAGCGCTTCCGCAAGGCGCAGTGCCCCATCGTGGAGCGCCTCACCAACTCCATGATGATGCACGGCCGCAACAACGGCAAGAAGCTCATGACCGTGCGCATCGTCAAGCACGCCTTCGAGATCATCCACCTGCTCACTGGCGAGGTGGGCAGGGCTGGGATGTGCGCCGGGTCCTTTGGGGTCTGGGGGTGACCAGGGACGGCCCGGTCTGCCTCGGGTTCATTCCCTCCCCTCTCTCCCAGAACCCCCTGCAGGTCCTGGTGAACGCCATCATCAACAGCGGCCCCCGGGAGGACTCGACCCGGATTGGTCGCGCTGGGACCGTGAGGCGACAGGCCGTGGACGTGTCCCCTCTGCGCCGCGTGAACCAGGTGGGCCTGGGCTGGTGGCCCCGCGGCTGGACAGGCACAGCGGTCGGGCCTTGGTGGAGTCCTGCCCGGGGCAGAGGCTGGCGGGTGGGAAGGTTCGCCCAGGCGCATGCTTTGCTTGGAGTGTCACTTCCTCCATGAAGCCTTCCTGGATTCCTGCCCTTGCAGCTGGGATTCCTAGCCCAGCTCCGGGCCTTTGGGGCGGCATTGGGCTGAGGTGCCGTTTGCTTCTGGTGTATATTCTGTCCGTGTGTGTGTGTGTGTGTGTGTGTGTGTGTCTTGGGCTGTTGGAGGATCTGTTGGTGACACTCTCAGAGCACATGGACCTTCTGGCCCCGCTGTCTCCCCGAGGAATGTAACAGCAGCCGAGCTCGGAGGGCTCCCTGTCCTGTTGGGGCTGCTGTCCCAGGCCCTGTCGCTGCTCCAGGCCGGAGCACCCGCGTTTCACTTCCCTGTCGTGCTGTCTGTTGTGTTTACACTTCCTGTTGTGGCCCTCCGTCTGCCCCAGACCTGGGGGCCTGCCACCTGGGGGCCCACGCCCCCCCCCCCCCCCCCCCCCCCCCCCCCGCCTGGTGTAGTGTCCTCTGCCCCCAGCTAAGCCGCCCTGTGCTCCCCAGGCCATCTGGCTGCTGTGCACGGGCGCCCGCGAGGCTGCCTTCCGCAACATCAAGACCATCGCCGAGTGCCTGGCGGATGAGCTCATCAACGCGGCCAAGGTGGGTGAGGGCGCGGGGGTGGGGCCTGGGGGGGTCTGCTCCATCGGGAGCTAACCCTGTGCCTCCCTCCCTCCCTCCCCGCAGGGCTCCTCCAACTCCTACGCCATCAAGAAGAAAGACGAGCTGGAGCGCGTGGCCAAGTCCAACCGCTGACCGGCTGCGGCTCTAATAAACGCCTGCCTGCGGGCAGCACTGCCTGCCTGTGCCGCTGTCTGTCTGTCTGTCTGTGGGGGCCGCGGGAGCTGGGGGTCCCCAAGTCCGGAGGAGCTGGTCACATTCTTGGGGCCTGGATTCCCCCGGGAAGCACTGACTCAGAACCATGGCAGCCGGGTGCTGGTTGGGAATAGGGGCGGGGGGCTTGCTGGGTGCCGCTGTGGCTGGGCCGGGACCACTTCCAGCTCTGCCGGCGTGGGGGAGGGGGGGCGCGGGAAGCGCCAACCCTGTGCAGCCCCCGAGGGTCTGTCCACCTCCCACCCGCGGACTGCAGTCCCGCTCTGGCTGGTGGTCCCCGCCCTGTGGTCTGTCCGCAGCCGGGGCCTGGCAGTCTGCAGGGGGCACCGCTTCCCTGCACCGAGGTCTCCCGCGGGGAGTCCGGGTGGTGGGGGCCTCGCTCACCTGGGCGTCGGGCTCCACCTGCCCGCCACCCCCGACATCCGGCTGGTGGGCGTGGCGAGCCGTCCGACGAGTCAGGCAGGAGCCCGAGGGCGTGGCTCCGCCTCGGGGCCCCTCCCACGGGGCGGGTGCCTGGTGTCCCTGGGCCCCTGGGCCGGGCGTTGGGGTCACAACCGAGCTGCCCGCCAGCGGGAGGAGGCCGCGGCAGGTAGGAAGGCAGCGGGCACCTGGGGCCCTTGTCCCCGCTGTGGGCTTCACCCCTGCTCTGCTCTCCGGTCCCTGTGCTCCGGGGTCTCTGGGCCCCGCCCCCGCCTGTCAGCTCTCAGCCCCCACTTCTGGGGCTTCACCTGCGCTGACCCCCGAGTTCGTCCCGGGCCCCAGCTGCCCCCTCCAGCCTCCGCTCCGCGCTGCGGGGACCCCGGCGGCCCCAGCGCCTCCCCCGCAGGCCGCGTCCGGATGCCCTGCCCCAGGCCGCCCTGGCTGCGCCGCCCGCGGGTCCCGCAGGGCCCCGGCCCCGGCTCCCCGGGCGCGCTCTCCGCGCCGCGCTCCCCGGGCCCCGGCGACACGGAGGAGGACGAGGAGGAGGAGGACGGGGACGGCGGCCCGAGCGCGGGGCCCATCCTGCCGCCCGCGTCGCCCGTCGAGTGCCTCATCTGCGTGTCGCCCTTCGACGGCGCCTTCAAGCTGCCCAAGCGCCTGGATTGCGGCCATGTCTTCTGCCTCGAGTGCCTGGCGCGCCTGTCGCTGGCCACGGCGGGCGGCGGCGAGGCGGTGGCCTGCCCGGTGTGCCGCGCGCCCACGCGCCTGGCCCCGCGCGGGGGGCTGCCCGCGCTGCCCACGCAGGTCGGCCTGCTGCCCCGCGAGGCCCGCGCCCCGCCCGCGCGCCAGGGCTCCGTGCGCTTCGACCGGCGCCGCGGGCTGCTCTACCTGCGCCCGCCGCCGCCCGCGC
>JAAGEH010000409.1:157214-213060 GCA_011751065.1 Lasiurus cinereus | reverse complement strand
GCGCCTCGGCCGCCCGCTGTCGCGCCGCCTGACCCTGGACAGCCCCGCCTGGGCCTTCAACGCGGCCGTGGCGCTCGCCGCGCTCGTGGCCGCGGGCCTGGTGGTCTCCGGCGTCTACATCTTCTTCCTCATCCCGCACGCCGCCTCCTCCGCCGCCGCCGCGCGGCCGCAGCTCGTGGCGCTCGCCCCCGCGCCGGGCTTCTGGCTCCCGCCGCGGCCCGAGCCCGGGGCGCCCTGGTCCGCCGCCTGGACGCCACGCACCCCCGGCCGGGAGCCGGACGCAGCGGAGCCCCCGGGGAGCCCCGAGGACGCGCTGGAGGAGGAGGAGGCAGACGGGGCGCCGGACGGGCCCTCGGGCCGCGCGTGGGAAGGAGAGGGCGGCCCCGGCAGGGTTCGGGGCCGGGGGCGCCTCTGGGGGGCGCCGGCAGGGACCGGGTCTCCAGAGGGATCACCGTGCCCCACACCGGACATGGACCTTCCCCCACGCCCCCCGGAAGCAACCCCTGACCCTGAGCCCGGCGGGCAGCCAGCTGGGGGCACCCCGGGCGCATCTTCATGAAGACTCTGCTGCGCCCTGGCCTGTCTGGCTCAGTGGGTAGAGCCTCTGCCTGCGGAAGGCAGGGTCCGGCGTTTGATTATGGTCACGTGGCTCAGGACACGCTCCTGGGGTGCAGGCTCCAGGATGCCCTCGTGGGGGCGTGTGCAGGAGGCAACCAATCCATGCTTTTCTCCCATCAATGTTTCTCTCCCTCTCCCTGCCACTCTCCCTAAAAGTCACTGGGGGGGAGAGGATTTAAATAAAAGACTCTGCTGGGAGGGATACCTGGTCCTCATCCCTGTGGGACCCCTCTTTGCAGGGGGCCTGCTGGTGGCACCCCAACCCTGATCCTCACATAGGTCCCACGGAGTGTACCCCCAGTCATGCTGGGGAGCATCCTGGGGTCCCTGGGGCTGAAGGCTCTCAAGGTCCAGCAGGAGGCTGTGGAGGGGGGGGGGCAGGCAGGCAGATCCGCTGCTCCCATCTGCTGGAAACGCCCCACCTGCGTGCGCAGGGCTGACCCGCCAGGTGGGCAGGTGGTGGGTTTGTCTGCGCTGCCGCCTGCAGCTGGGCCAGTGGCTCCAGCGTCTCCAGGCTGGTCCTGGGCTGGGGCCTGAGCCTCTGAGACTGGCTCACCGCCCTGGCGGAGAGGACAGCTGGGTTAGCAGTCCTCCTAATGCACCATGGTTGGGGGTTCGAGCCCCGGTCAGGGCACAGGATGCATCCAGTGTGATGCTAGGTACAGGTACCCAGTTGCCAGGAAGAAGGCCTCGATTTCCCCCGGGGGTCCTGGCCTCTTTGTATATATTATGGACTGCAGAGAGGGAGTGAAACATCAACAAAGAGAATCACTGGCCCTGGCCTGTGTGGTTCAGTGGGTAGCACGTCGGCCTGCAGACTGGAGGGTCCCAGGTTCAATTCTGGTCAAGGGCATGTATCTTGGTTTCGGGCATGTCCCCAGTAGGAGGTGTGCAAGAGGCAGCTGATCAACGTTTCTTTCCCATCAGTGTTTCTAACTATCCCTCTTCCTTCCTCTCCATAACAAATCAATAAAATACATTTTTTTAAAAAGATACCGAGCCGAGACCGGTTTGGCTCAGTGGATAGAGTGTCGGCCTGCGGACTGAAAGGTCCCAGGTTCGATTCCAGTCGGGGGCATGTACCTTGCTTGCGGGCACATCTCCAGTGTGGGGTGTGCAGGAGGCGGCAGATCAATGTCTCTCTCTCATTGATGTTTCTGACTTTCTATCCCTCTCCCTTCCTCTCTGTAAAAAATCAATAAAATATACTTTTAAAAAAGATACCGAAACCGGTTTGGCTCAGTGGATAGAGCGTCGGTCTGCAGACTGAAGGGTCCCAGGTTCGATTCCGGTCAAGGGCATGTACCTTGGTTGTAGGCATTTCCCCAGTAGGAGGTGTGCAGGAGGCAGCTGATTGATGTTTCTCTCTCTCCGATGTTTCTAACTCTATCCCCCTCCCTTCCTCTCTGTAAAAAATCAATAAAATATATACAATAAAAGAATCACTGATCTGCTCCCTCCTGCAGGCCCCCCACTGGGGATTGAGCCTGCAACCTGGGCAGGTACCCTTGACTGGAATCAAACCCAGGACTCCTCAGTCTACAAGTCAATGCCCTATTCACTGAGCCAAAGCAGCCAGGGCTCTTTATATATATTATTGAGTCCCCCACACCTCTCACTGGGGAATGAGCCTGCAACCTGGGACTGTGGCCTGACTGGGAATGGAACCTCCTGGCTCCTAGGTCAGTGCTCCACCACTGAGCCGCACGGTCGGGTTCCAGAGTCCAGGCCTGTGTCACCAGGCTCACCGAGGCCACAGTTGCCCTCTGGGCCTGTGTCACCTGATTTTGGGGGGGGAGGGATTGTTCCTGGATCTCCCTGTCCTCTGGAGCCCCCATCACCCCATCTCCATCCATTCGTTCCTTGGGGCCAGCTATGCCCCTTCCTGGCAATCCCTGTTGGGCTTCCTGTGGTCAGCCACCTCCAGGGAGGGCAGCCCAAGGGCTCCCGGCCTCCTCCTCTCAGAAGCCTTCCCAGCTTAGTCACAGCAAAGTAGGTAGATGGTAGCCTCCCTCTGCACAAGCTAAACACGAGTCACCTGCCCCGCCCCTGGCCCAGGAGCCCCGACCTGCCTCACGGAGCCCAGGGTTGGGGTGCTGTGCGTTGCAGGTAGGCACCCAGCTTTTCCTTTGTTTTAACCTATTTTTATTGATTTCAGAGTGAAAGGGAGAGAGAGAGAAACATCAATGACGAGAGAATCATGAATCAGCTGCCTCCTGCATGCTCCACCCTGGGGATTGAGCCCACAACCCAGGCCTGTGCCCTGACTGGGGATGAAACCGTGACTTCCGGGTTCAGAGATCGACACCCAGTCCCTGAGCCACGCTGGCTGGCCGTGGGCACCCAGCGTTTTCCAGTGTGACTTCCATGGGGCTGACACTGTGGGTCCTCAGCAGCTGGCAGGCAGGGAGGGACAGCCTTGCAGGGGACCAGGATGCCTGTGGACACCCGGGCCCACCCCGCTGGCTGCCCACCACCCTGACCTGGCACTTGGCGGAGCTCCTTTGGATGGAGCTGCCGCTTCCAGGAAGCTTGGAAGTGGGAGCAGCAGGAACCCAGGGAGGGAGTGTCTTCCCGGACCAGTCTGTCCCATACCTGGGTGCCTGTGTCACTCGGGCTGGGCCAGCCAGGCAGGAGTCAGGTTGGCGATGTGTCTGTCCTTTCCTCTGGTGACTGCCGCCTCCTTCCACCCACTCAGTTCCTGAGAACAACACACAGGCCCCCCTCACAGCTCTGCCGGCCGACGTCTCCCCTGAATGAAGCCCAGGTGTGCCCAGGCCGTGAGGGCTCCGGGGAGCATCCCTGTCCGCGGCTTCCTCTCTCCCAGGCTGCAGTGTGGTACCACCAGATTGCTCTCTGATCTCCCCGGCCTGAGTCCTTCACTTACAGACACCGAGAGCCCTGGCCAGTGAGGCTCAGTGGGTAGAGTGTTGGCCCACGGACTGAAGGGTCCTGGGTTTGGTTCTGGTCCAGGGCGCGTGCCTTGGTTGCCGGTCCCCGGCCCTGGCCGGGGTGCTGAGGGGTGAGGGGACAGGAGGCCTGCCCGGGATGGGTCCAGCCAGGGGGACCAGAGAGGGACCCTGACTGGCAGTTCACAGAAGAGCAGAAGAGGAGGCTCTCAACCCGAGTGTGTTCCAGGAAGGCTGCCTGGAGGAAGAGCACTCAGAGCTGTGTCTTCAGGGACACGGACACGCAGGGGAGAGGACGGTGGCATCGAGTCTGGGGCAGCCGGGCCAGTGAGGCGGTGGCGGAGGGTCCAGGGCAGGGTGGGCCCCTCCCTCCTCCCTCTGCTGAGCAGCTTCTCCGCACTCCCAGCTGGGAGTCTGAGGCCCCAGTGTCTCCTCCTGTAAAATGGGCTGATGACAGAGCCCAGGACGGCCGGGCACCCCCGTCTGTTGATTACTACCTCGCCGCCCGCCGCTTGCCGCTTGCCGCTCACTGCCCGGGAGACAAAGGGGCTGCTGGAACCAGCCTGGGCCCGGAGCGGGAGTGGGGGGGGGTCTCCCCGCCCTGATGCTTGCCTTACAGCCTCGTGGCCGCCTGCGGCTGTGCCTACCCAGCCTCCCTCTGCCTATCCCACCCTGCTGGACACCCCCTCCCACCTGTCCCAAGCTTGCTCCTCCTCCCAATCCTCTGAACCCCCAAAGCGCAGGCAGCCCAGGGCCTGCACTTGCGACTGTAAAACGGGCTGCATAAACACGCTACTTGCAAGGGGAACTCTTTTCTTATGCTTTATTTTAAGACAAAACAAATAGGAAAAACTCATCCAAGTGAGAGAGAGAGTTCACTGGAATTTTTAAGAGAGAGCTGCACTCAGGTTTCAGTTCAAACCAGAATCATTGGAGAGGGGCCTGCTGTTTGTGGTGACGACGTTACAACATGTTTGCCTGCGAAGTCTTTCTGTGGCAGCATGAACGTGGGCTGCACGGCAAGAGCAAAGCAATACCAGTGGAATGGCCGGTGGGTGGAATGGCAGGTGTTGGCAGGTGGGTGAAGTCCAATGGCTCTTGTTCTGTTTTGGAGAATTAAAGGCGGCAGCAGGTCCGTCACCTCGCAAGGAACTTATTTTTTTGTCAAAGAAACTTGCAAACGTTAAAAATAACTGTGAGGCTGTTACTAACGTTGAATAGGGAGGTTAGTGGGGAAAACATTGTGCTCTCGAAACCGGGTTCACAGGACGAGGCACGAGCAGCGGCCGTGCGCTCGCGGCAGAGCGTGGCTCAGTAAAGGCTGGTCTTCTTCATGATGCGCAGGAACTCCTGCTCGTTGACCTCCCCGTCCCCGTCCCGGTCGGCTTCGTCGATCATCTCCTGCAGCTCCTCGTCCGTGAGGTTCTCGCCCAGCTCCTTGGCCACGCGTTTGAGGTTGTTGAAGGAGATGGTCCCTGTCTCGTCGTCGTCGAAGAGCTTGAAGGCTTTCAGGATCTCCTCCTTGGTGTCCTTCTCGCACATCTTCTGCGTCATCACCGTCAGGAAGTCATTGAAATTCATCTTCCCCGTCCCTTCCTTGTCGATGTCTGCGATCATTTTCTTAATCTCCTCCTTCTTGGGCTCGAAGCCCAGCGCCCGCATGGCCACCTTCAGTTCCTTGACGTCGATGGTCCCGGTGGCATCCGTATCGAAGAGGTCGAAGGCCTGCCGGATCTCCTGGATCTGCTCCTTGGTCAGCTCCGGCTTGGGGCTCGACCTTTTGCGCTGGGAGGATGACGATGCCATCTTTGCTTTCTTCAAGCCTCTGAGGCACAGGCCCAGCAAGGAGGCTGGCGTCTCTTCCGGTCCCTGGGAGAAAGGTAACAGGAGGAGGGGTGTGTTAAAGCCAAGAACCCCTTGGGAAAGACTGGGGGGCGGCCTAGACCTGGGAAGGACTCAGCCTCTGGGAAAGGGGTGCAACAGAGGCAGGGGGACTCTGAACCCACAGGTATTTGCCCAGCACCTGCTGTGTGCCCAGGGTGCATGGGGAGGGGATGGGGGTGAGGGAGGAGAGGGACCCTCCAGAGACGGGTGATGCCCACAGAACTCAGCAGAGAGCCATCCTCCTCCGCACCCCCAGGCTCCTGGAACCCCCAGCTCAGCACACACCGTCCGGGTCCTCTCCCCAACTCTCCCCCCACCATTTCTCCTCCAAGGGAGTGGCAGTGTCCAGGAAGTTGATGGATGGGAAAACAGAGGCTGGCGGGCTGGGACTGGAGAGCATCCTACAAAGCGCCTGCCCTCGCCCTCCCGCCCTGGCCCCGGGAGCCCCGTTGCTTGAGAGCGTCTTCCCCTTATGCCAAGGTTGTGGGTTCTATCCCTGGTCAGGACACACAAAACACTCAACCAAAGAATGCAAATAAAGATGGAAAAACCAGCGTGCGTGCATGCGTGCGTGTGCGTCTAAAAACCAATAGATAAAAAAAAATTAAGACACCAGGAGCAGCTCAGTGGTTGAACTTTGACCTATGAACCGGGAGGTCACGGTTGGGTTCCGGTCAGGGCACAGGATCCCCTGTAGGGGGCGTGCAGGAGGCAGCCGACCCGTGATTCTATCTCATCATCGATGTCCCTCCCTCTCCCTCTCGGAAGTCGGTATTTTTTTAAAGTTAAAAAGAAAACCGCCACGTCCCCGCAACTCCACGCCCGGGTCCGACCTGGCCCCGGGGCATCCCCTCCCTCCGCGCTCCCACCCGCTTCCGAGCCGCAGCCGCGGTTCCCTCCGCCTCGTTAACCCCCGCGACCGGCCGGGCCGCGGTGGGGCCGCCCGCTCTCCCGCCTTCCCCGCTCCCGGGTCCCGGGCGCCGCCGGCCGCCGCGCAGCAACCTGCTCCTCAGCCCCGAGTGGGTCCGAAACCACAGCGAAGCCCCGAGCGCAGCTCGCCCAGAAGAAACGCCCCTTTCCCGGGCCGTTGTCCGTTGCAACGGCTGGGACGCCCCGCGGGGCACTATGGGAAATGGAGTTCCGGCGTGTCCGGCGGAAGCTGGGGGAGCGCGCGCCCCTGTCGCCGTGGCAACAAGCAAGCGGCCCCGCGTGGGGAGCTGGGAAAGGGAGCGCGAGCGTGAAGCGTGCGCAGCTCGCACGGGGCGGGACTTCCGGCGGCGCGCGGCGGCTCTCCGTTTGTTCCCAGTGGCGGGTCCCGGCGACTTCCCTCGAGCCCCGCGCGGGGCGGCGTGGCCCCGGCTTCGTCAGGCTCGCGTACCCCGCGCCTCCGGAGACGGCTCCCCAGCCCTCGGTACCGCGGACCCCGCGGATGACGAGCTTCGCAGTTGCCTCGGCGGCCGGATGGCGGATGAGGCGCAGGTGAGTGGAAGGGGGTGCGGTTCCGATGAGCCCAGGACGGAGCCAGGCCAGGGGGGTGCAGCCGAGCCGTGGGCGGTGGGCGGGGGCCGGGCTCGGCGGTGCGTGCGTGGCTCTGGGCGGCGGGGTGGGGGCTGCTCTCCGCGGTGTGGCTCTGGCCGTGGAGTGGGGGGCTGGGTGCCTGGCGGGCGCAAGGGTCGCTGGGGCGCCCTAGGCCCCCGGGTCCTTGTGCCGCAGAGAGAAGGGGGAGCTCTAAGAGGTGACCCCTGGGGCTCAGGGGGTGGGAGACGGGGTGTGGCTGGTGCTCCTGGCCCGGGTCGTGGCTGGCAGCTGTCTGCTCCCCAGCCTGTGCTGTGGCCCGGGTGCAGGGCCTCTGAGGTGGGAGCTTAGGGAGAGGGAGGGTGGGGGTAGGGGTGGGGGCGCAAAGGGAAAGACGTGGCAGGACTCGGATGTGACCTGTGGACATCAGGGGTTCCCATCGAGGGGCACACGCCCCACGAAGGGGGGCGCTGTTTGATTTTTAAGGGGGGCAACTCGGAGAATGAGTTATTAACTGAACTTTTTGCATTTCTTACGGCTCTAGGAGCCTCATATACAGCGTGTAAATTTATGCCCTGTGATGTATTTATGCACTTCAGTTCTCTGTTCTATGTTGTTGTTGTTTTAAATATATTTTTATTGATTCCTTACAGAGAGGAAGGGAGAGAGATAGAAAGTCAGAAACATCGATGAGAGAGAGAGACATCGATCAGCCGCCTCTTGCACGCCCCACAGTGGAGATGTGCCCGCAAGCAAGGTACATGCCCCCGACTGGAATCCAACCTGGGACCCTCAGTCCGCAGCCGACGCTCCATCCACTGAGCCAAACCGGTCTCGGCTGTTATATGTTTTGAAGTTTATTTGCTACTTTCCCATGTTACTTCCTATTATTATTATTACTAATTTTTAAAGAATATATTTTATTGATTTTTTACAGAGAGGAAGGGAGAGGGACAGAGAGTCAGAAACATCCATGAAAGAGAAACATGGATCAGCTGTCTCCTGCACACCCTCCACTGGGGATGTGCCCACAACCAAAGTACATGCCTTTGACCAGAATTGAACCTGGGACCCTACCCTCCAGTCCGAAGGCCGATGCTCTATCCACTGAGCTAAACCAGTCAGGGCTATTATTATTATTTTTTTATTGATTTCAGAGAGAAAGGGAGAGGAAGAGAGAGAGAAACATCAATGATGATTGGTCGGCTGCCTCCTGCATGCCCCCCACAGGGGATTGAATTCTGCAACACTGGCATGTGTAGGAATTGAACCTGGGACCCTTCAGTCTGCAGCCTGACACTCTAGCCAATGAGCTACACCAGCTAGGGCAACAGTTCATTTTTTGAATAATAAAAATATGTCACGGGGGGGTGAGGGGAGGAGACCGGAGTTTAGAGGTGCTTAGATGGGGCACAGCCAGACAGGTCAGGACCCCCTGGTCTGCATGCTGGTTGGCTTTTCTGGCCGCTGCTGACCCCGAGGCTGAGTGGACTCCTGGCCACTGCTGACCCCGAGGCTGAGTGGACTCCATCCTCACAGGGCCTGGTCACCTTCGAGGACGTGGCTGTGTATTTTTCCCGGGAGGAGTGGACGCTCCTCACTCCCACCCAGAGGAGCCTGTACCGGGATGTGATGTTGGAGAACTTTTCGCTCACCGTCTCGCTCGGTGGTAAGGCCTTCAGGCTCCCGCCGGCAAACTGGCCGCCTCTGGCTATTCCCCATAGGAATTCCTGTTTATCCTCCAGACCCCACGGAGGCCGCTTCCTTCCCCAGTTCCCAGGGTTGGTGCCCAGTACGGGGCTGGGCACTTGGGCGGGTGCTTGTCTCTGCCTCTCTCCAAGACCCTGCGGAAGCCAGGGGCTCTCTGTGCACCACGTTTTGCCTTCCTCCAACCAGAGAAATTCTATAGGACCCTCCCTGGGCTAGGCTTGAGCCATGAATTCGAATCAGCAGATCAGTTTTGGGAGGATTGCAATTTTAATGTCTTTCAATCCATGGACATGATAAGTCTTTCCATTTATTTAGCTGTTCTATCACTTTAAAAAAATACTTTTTTATTGATTTCAGAGAGGAAGGGAGAGGGAGAGGTGGATAGAAGCATCAATGATGAGAGAATCATGGATCGGCTACCTCCAGCATGCTTCCTACTGGGGATCGAGCCTGCAACCTGGCATGTGTCCTTGGCTGGAATCGAACCTGGGACCCCTCAGTGCTCAGGCTGACACTCCAAACCAGCCAAGACTGTTCTATAATTTAAAAAATATATATATACACACATATATATATATTGTTTTCAGAGGAAGGGAGAGGGGGAGAGAAAGAGAGAGAAAGAAACATCAATGATGAGAGAGGATCATCCATTGGCTGCCTCCTGCACAGCCCACGCTGGGGATCGAGCCTGTGACCCGGGCGTGTGCCCTGACTGGGAGACAAACCGTGACCTCTGGGTTCATAGGTTGATGCTCAACCTCTGAGCCACATTGGCTGGACCTCGATGAACGTTTACATGTACAGGGCAGGTTTCTTTTCTAATCCTCAGTTTCCTTCTGGTTGCCACGGTGACACGAGCTTCCTGTGCTGTGTGTGGGGCCTGCTGGGCTGGCCTTGTACCCTGTCTCCTCCTAGGATCTGTCTCCTCCTGGGTCCCCTGTGGTGGCCCAACTGGAGGGGGCAGAGGAGCCCTGGGTACTCAGCATGGTGGGCGTGACTGGTCAGCAGAGCAGGAGCCGGGAGGGGTCCTGGTGTTGGCGAGTGGGGCTGGAGGTGCCTGTTCTCGGGTGGGTGCAGCGTGCTGGTGGCGGGGTCTGCTGGCGTTGCCTGCCTCCCTTTCCCACCTCCACCCTGGTCAGGCCCGAGGACCCACCTCTCAGCCTCTGTGTCAGGTCATTTCCCCTTCCCTGTGCTCCGTCGTCTTCTCCTTGGCATAGACGCAGCCTCTTCAGGTGCTCATTGTCACCAGCAGTGCGGGCTCCACACCACTCCTCGCTCCTGTCCAGGTCTGCCCGGGCTGCGACCTGGCGGAGCCCTGCTGTGCCCCCCAGCCCTTTCTCACCCAGACAGCCCCCACCACCTCCTGGCTGTCTGTGGGCTCCTGTCTGGGGGTGTCGCCCGCATACTGGGGGAGAGGTGTCTCCTCACTCATCCAGCCATTGGCATCTGACCTTGCTGTTTCAGGGTCTCCCCGGAGACGAGACAATGCAGAGGCCCCTCCTCAGCAGATGCAGAGCTGCAGAGTCCACCTGCCAGAGAAGCACCCTCCGTGTGGGGAGCCTGAGGAGGACCCTCGGGGTGGAAAGCCCGGGCCACCCAGCTCCAGTCACCAGCAGCAGCAGCAGGGAGTCAGGTGCAGCGGCTGTGGGAGAGCCTTCCCCAAGGCCTTCGCGCTCCTCGACCACCTGCTAACTCCCTGTGAGGAGGGGCCCTTTAGGTGCCCCAAAGGTGGACATGCCCCCAAGGAGCACGCAACCCTGGTTCATCACAGGAAGGTCCATGGGGGAGGAGCGCCCCACGTGTGTCACGTGTGTGGGAAGGCCTTCAGTTACCCATCGAAACTGAGGAAGCACCAGAAGGTGCACACGGGCATCAGACCTTTCGAGTGCGGTGAGTGCGGGAGGACCTTCAACCGCAAAGACGCCCTCGTTCTGCACCGGAGGATCCACACTGGAGAGAGGCCCTACGCCTGCGGCGAGTGCGGCAAAGCCTTCAGTGTCCTGTCCACCCTCATCCGGCACCGGAACGTTCACATTGGAGACAGGCCCTATGAGTGCCGGGAGTGTGGGAAGTGCTTTAAATACAGCCAGAGCTTCGCCCTCCACCAGCGAGTTCACACCGGAGAGAAGCCTTACGGGTGTAAGCAGTGTGGGAAAGCCTACATGACCCGCTCCGGCCTGTACCAGCACTGGAAGGTCCACACCGGTGAACGGCCCTATGAGTGCAGCCTGTGCGGGAAGGCCTTCACTACCAGGTCCTACCGCAACCGGCACCAGCAGTTCCACACGGGGCAGAGGGCCTACGGGTGCACAGAATGCGGGAAAGCCTTCAAACACAGTTCCACGCTCCTGCAGCACAAGAAAGTCCACGCGGCAGCAAGGTCTTAGGCGGCCAGGATGTGGGAAGGCCTTTCGCCATAGCTGGCACCTTGTTCCACACGGAGAGGAGCCATTTGAGGAGAGCCAGGCACATACCACCACCCCCGCTGGACGGGGTCAGGTGTGTGGGAAGCTTTCGAGAGCTGTGTGGCCCTCTGACCTGCCCAGGTCTCCGCCATCAGGCAGTCCTCATGGTGGCATCTGTCACCCAGGGTGCTCCCTGCTCCGTGCAGAACAGAGTCTTAAGTGTCGGAGCCCATATTGGACGTGTTACATCCCGACCGATTCAGGTGTGGGTGTGACCCAGCTGTGAGCCGGTCTCTCGTACTGCGGACCCTGCACGGGCACTGTCTCACTGCTCTGGAGGGCATAGAAGTGGGGTGAACACCTGTGCACACACAGAGGTTGTTGATCCCATTCTCAGGGCACATGCCGGTTTGCAGGCTCGATCCGCAGCAGCGGACACGCAAGAGAGGCAGCAGGTTGATGTTTCTGTCTCTCCCTTCCCCCCCTCTCAAATCAATAAAACCATTTTTTTAAAAAAAGGCCTTGTCACCTTTAATCCTGGGGCTTCTCTCTGTGTGAGGGGATAAAGAACAAAACTGGGCTCATGAATAGAGGGAACGGCTTCCCTGACTCTTGTCCGCCGGCGGCGGGCGCGAGGCGGGGGGATGGCAGAACGGCAGGGCACAGCTCTACTTGGTCAGCCTGGCTGCAGTGGCACTTGAGGCCAGAAGGGAGATGCCCGAAGGCTTGTGGGTGAATCGTGTCATCTGGGTGTCAGGTTTCCTGGTGGATCAAGAATGGGGGAGCTGCTATAAGGTGGCTCACGTGTCGGGGGGATGAGAGGGCAACAGAGCCAGCACCCTTGTTCCTGGGAACGCTCCTCAGTCTGCAGCCCTGGTCAGAGGAAGCCGTATCCCCTGAACTGGAAGGTGGCAGTAAGGTCAATAGACTAACCATAAAGCCTGCAGGGCCTGTGGGAAAAGGGGGCCCAGGAATACTGCAGGCGGGAGGTGGGAGCGGATGGGTCTCGGCTGGCTCTGAAGGGGCTGTGGGTTGCAGAACTTCCCGGGGATTGCGGGCCTATGACCAGGGACACTCACCGTCTGGTCTACAGGCCTCGCGGTTCTCCTAGCCTCACCGGGCATGCTCCCCTCGTGGCCATGACCCCGGGAGTGATCCTGGTGTCTGCAGGCCATGGGGCCTTTGCTGTTGCTGCCACTGTGTCTGGGTTCCAGGGAGAGAAGGTGTGGAATCAACCTAGGGACCCAGCTGTTCTGGGTGGCGGGGCCTTTTGATTGAAAACATTTTGAAAATGTTGCCCCAAGTCAAACGTCAGTTCAGCCAAACCACGCGTTGCCTGTAGCTGTGTCCCCGGTCCTGAAAGTGCTTCCTGTCCAGCTGAGCCGGGTGGAGCTCAGACCTCTGAGCCAGTGGGGTGTGGGTAGACTTGGGTCAGGAGAGCTCCATGGCTGTGTGGGTGGGTGTGTGGGTGGTCTTGGCTAGATCGTTGGGCAGTCAGCCGCTGCACCCGGGTGAAGGGCCCTCCCCACACCTGCTTCAAATCTGCTTTCTGCTGTTTGGCCGGGCTCCATCTACAGCAGCCAACTTGGAGAGGAATGGGTGGAGAGTCACCTGGCCCTGGTGATGCGGGGACATCCCCACCAAGCCAGTGGCTCAGACCCTGGGACCCGTCCAGGGTACCAGTGTGGGTGGGACTCATTGTGTACGTAACAGGGACTGGCACGGAGCAGGTCTGCCTCACCCCAGCCTGTCGGGTACAGGTTCTCAATTTTGTGTCGGAAAAGGAAAGATTTCACCGCAGGAGGCACACGTTGGTCAGCTGCCTCCCGCAAGCACCCGGAACGTGGTGGGCATGGAACCTGCGACGCAGGTACGGGCCCTCGACTGGGAATCGGATCTGCAACCTGAGGGTGTACTGGCCGACATGTTAACCCCTCAGCACACCAGCCATGGCCAAGTGCATTTAAAATATATATATATTGATTGGAGAGAAGGGAGAGGGATAGAAACATCCAGGATGAGAACCCTGGATCACACACCTCACGCTCTCTTCATGAGTTCCTGTGCTCACTGTCCTGACCGACTTGAACCAGGACTTAACGGTTTATAGGTCGACAGCCACTGAGCCACGCCAGGCGGGCCATGGCTGCACCCAAAGGAGCGGGTGGTGAGTTTTATCTTAGGCCTGCCTGGCTTCATCGGCGTTTTGTTATTGGTTCCCCAACGTCCTCTGTCCCAGGTTTAGCTGCCACGGGTGCCATTAATTGGGTCTTTGCTCTCTGCTTTCCCAGGCCCAAGTGATGTAAGCTCTGTCTTTTCTGGTAAGGGATTAGGGTGTGAGCCATTTGCTCTCAAATGTCCTTGCTTAACTAAAACCGGTGTGGCTCAGAGGATAGAGCGTCGGCCTGCAGACTGAAGGGTCCCAGGTTCATTCCAGTCAAGGGCATGTGCCTTGGTTGCTGGCACATCCTCAGTGGGGGGTGGGGGGTGCAGGAGGCAGCTGATCAATGTTTCTAGCTCTCTGTCCCTCTCTCTGCCTTCCTCTCTGTAAAAAAAATCAATAAAAATTTAAAAAAAGGAAAAAAGACTGAACTGGTTCATGAGGGCAAACATCACTTTGCTCTGTAAATGCCCATGATGGAGTTGGGGAGAGACCTTCTTCATCTCTACCGTCACCATCTGCTCTGGCTGCTGTCACCAAGCACCACAGCTTGGGTGGCTTAAGCAACAGAAATTTCGCACGTTTCTAGAGGCTAGGAGGTCCAAGATCCAGGTGCTGGCCACGTTCAATCCAGGCGCTTCTGAAAATGTTTTTCCAATCCAGGTTGTTGTTGAGCTCCCTTCTTTGCTTGTAGACAGCCATCATCTGCTGCCCTCACGTGGTTTGGAAAGAGGAAGCTCTCATAGCTCTTCCCTTCTTATCAGGGCTATAATCCCTTCATCAGGTTCCAGCCTCTGACCTCACCTACCCCTATTCACCTCTCAAAGGCCCCACCTCCTAAAACCAGCACCGAGGGGACTGGGCTTACACCTATGAATTTTGAAGGGTGGGGGGGAGGATGCAAACACTCGACCATGGCACCACCTCAGGAAGCATTGTGAATCTTTGCGATGCTAGTATAGGAAGGGCTTAGTCTTCATGGTGACCAGACAAAATGTCAGCTGTATAAAATAAAACAAACTAGGGGCAGTTGTGAATAGTAACATCAGAATAACCATCCTGGAATGCGGGGGACATTTTCCATGGAATACCACCCAGCCCTTGGGTAACATACATCTTCCCAAGTAGCCCCAACTGGACATCCCTCAGGGGCCCTCACCCGGCACAGGGCCGGTCCCTTCCTGAACCTTCTCTGAGACGACGGGAATGCAGCCATTCCATTGGGTCCAGGCCAATCCCAATCAGCCCTGGGAAAGGGGAAGGGAAGCCTCTGCAGAGAACCGCTGCACACACGTGGGTGCGGGCAGGCTGGAGAGAGGATCGTGCTCCGGGCACAGCCCTGGCCAGGTTCCTAAGCTGCTCAGAAAGGGCAGTCGCTCCTGAAGTCTTCTCCACGTCAGTGGCACACGAAGGTAACTTCTCTCTGTGGGGGTTCTGCTGCCTGAAGTGGGACTCCCAAAGTCCATAGCCGTCAGGCGCCTCCCAGGTATGAACCCTTTCATGCTAAGCAAGGCTGCGGAGGCGGCTGCAGACTTCCCCACGGGGCCACACCCCTACGTCCTTCCCCGGGTGTGAACTCCCTGGTGCCTAACGGGTGTGGCTTTTTCCCGAAAAGCCATCCCACACTGCCCGCCCTCGGAGGGTTTGTCTCGGGTGTGAACTCGCAGGTGACGAGCCAGGTGAGAGCTGGTGCGGAAGGCTCGCTGGCACTCACCACACGGAAAGGGCCTTTCTCCCGTGTGACTTCTCCAGTGATACACCAGGCTGTACTTCTGGCTGAAGAACTTGCCACACTCACTGCACCCATAAGGCCTTTCTCCCGTGTGCACTTTCCGATGTTTGGCGAGAACGGAGTTTTGGCTGAAGAGTTTTCCGCATTCGTGGCACTCATAGGGCCTTTCCTTCGTGTGAATCCGCCGGTGCTTCACCAGGCTGGAATGGTGAGCGAAGGCCCTCCCGCACTTGCCGCAGGCGTAAGGCCTCTCCCCCGTGTGGGTCCTGCCATGCTGAGCCAGGCTGGTGCTGCAGCTGAAGGTCTTCCCACACTGGCTGCACGCGTGCGGCCTGGGTCTGGGGTGGGCACTCTGGTGCCCAGGGACGGGGGTGCTCCGGCTGTAGGCGTCCCCCCATTCCACAGGCCGCCCGCTGGTGTGGACTCTCTGGTGTCGCAGGAGGTGGGAGCTCTGCCTGAAGTGTTTCCCGCACTCGCTACACTCGAAGGGCCGCTCTCCGCTGTGAATGCGCTGGTGCTTCGCCAGGTTGGAGGTTTTGTTGAAAGCTTTCCCACATTCAGGGCACTCGAAAGGCTTTTCCCCCGTGTGAATCCTCCGGTGCTTCAGGAGGCCGGAGTGGTGAGCAAAGGCCTTCCCGCACTCGCCGCACTCGAAAGGCCTCTCCCCCGTGTGGGTCCTGTGGTGCTGAGCCAGGCTGGAGCTGCGGCTGAAGGTCTTCCCACACTGGCTGCACTCGTGCGGGCCTCTGCCCGGTGTGCACTCTCCGGTGCTGAGTGAGGGTGGTGCTAGTGCCGAAGGCCTTCCCACACTCGCTGCACCCAAAGGGCCGCTCCCCCGTGTGGACCTTCCGGTGTCGCAGGAGGTGGGATCTCCGGCTGAAGCCGCTGCCACATTCGCCGCACTCCAACGGCCGCTCTCCCCGGTGAACTCTCTGGTGCTGAGCAAGGTTGGAGTTTTTGTTAAAGGTTCTCCCGCACTCGCCGCACTGGAAAGGCCTCTCCCCCATGTGGGTCCTGTGGTGCTGAGCCAGGCTGGAGCTGCGGCTGAAGGTCTTCCCACACTGGCTGCACGCGTGCGGCCTCTGCCCGGTGTGCACTCTCCGGTGCTGAGCGAGGGTGGTGCTGCTGCCGAAGGTTTTCCCGCACTCGACGCACCCAAAGGGCCGCTCCCCCATGTGCACCTTCCGGTGTCGCAGGAGGTGGGAGCTCTGCTTGAAGTCCCGGCCACACTCCCCGCATTCAAAGGGCCGCTCGCCCGTGTGAACTCTCCGGTGCTTCGCGAGCTCCGAGTTGCTGGTGAACATTTTCCCACACGCGCTGCACTCCAAAGGCCTTGCTCCAGCCTGAACGTTCTCAGGCCGCGTGGGCTGTGACCCGGAAGTCAAGGCTTTCCCCCAGGCCCCGCACTCGGAAGGCCTTTCGCCCGGGTGAGTTCCCTGGTCTTGACCAAGCGTGAGTGTGTGGCTGAAGATGATCTCACCGTCACTACACTCACAGCGTTTTATTCCAGCGTGAACTTTCTGGTGCTCCCGCAGCTGAGCTGGGTCGCCAAAGGCCTTCCTGCCGTCGTGGCACACGTGAGACGTTGCTCCGCTGTGACATTTTTGGTCGTTAACCAGGGTGGATTTCTCCTCGGAGACACTTACAACTGTTGGGCATCTACCTGGTGTCTCTGCAGAGTGAGTTCTCGGGTGTCTGAGGAGCTGCTTGGTGGTACGGACACCCGGGAACGGCCCACGGCTGGAACTGCAGCCTGCGCTGGCTGACTCACCGCTGCAGTTGACGGCCGGGTGCTGGCAGAGGTCGTGGCTGTCCGAGACGTCCTCCCATCCTTCCCTGCAAGTGAAGGGCTGCTCGGAAAGGCAGGCGGCGGACCTCTGCACAAAGGAATCCCTGTCCCTGTCCCGCCTGCAGGACGTCTTTCGCCCGTGCTCCTTCCGGGGCCGGGGAAGGTCCGTGTGGACCCCAAACCTTCTTGCACACGCCCCACACGCGTACACAGTCTCCTCCGGACATGTTCCCTGCTGTTCACCCAGGTGCAGGATGTCTCTCGTGAACGGGCCGCACATGTCACAGGTGTCGGTCTTCGGGGTAGAAGGATGGGTCTGGGGGCTCCCGGCCCAGGACGCCCCTTCCTCAGGAGCATGCTGCTTGGAACAGGCCTCCTCATCTTCCACTGCATGCCAGCAACCTCAACACGGAGAAATCTCTTGTTAAACGGAGTGTTCAGTTTGGTGCGAAGGGTGACTTCCTGAGGAATGGGTCACTGACAGGTATCGGCAGGGGCCCCAGGGATTGTTGACAGAATGGAGACTGAAGGGCCCACCGGGCAGGATGGCATCCAGCCAGGCCACAGAATAAGGGAGGCTTCCCCGGGGGCAAGGACAGAGGTAGGGGAAAGGGCATAACTAAACATTCCTCCAAGAAAAATGTACACACACACACACACACACACACACACACACACACGAACACAAATGAAAGATGCTCACATTATTAGTCATGGCCCTGACCGGTTTGATTCAGTGGATAGAGCATCAGCCTGTGGACTGAAGGGTCCTGGGTTCGATTCCGGTCAAGGGCATGTACCTTGGTTGCGGGCACATCTCCAGTGGGGGGTGTGCAGGAGGCAGCTGATCGATGTCTCATCATCGATGTTTCTAGCTCTCTGTCCCTCTCCCTTCCTCTCCGTAAGAAATCAATAAAATATGTATATTAAAAAAAAAGTCAATGAGAGGTTTTTCCCGGGACTTGGGAAAAAGGGATGAGGGAGGGTAGGGCATGACTGCTGATGGGTACAAAGTCTCCCTGTAGGTGATGAAAATATTCTAAAATTGGATTGTGATCCTCAGACGCCTGTGTAAATATATACTTTAAAGGGGTGAAATTAGCCCTGATCAGTGTGGCTCAGTGGCTAGAGCATTTGCCTGTCAACCCAAGGGTCCCAGGTTCAATTCCAGTCAAGGGTATGGACCTTGGTTGCGGGCACATCCCCGGTAAGGCGTGTGCAGGAGGCAGCTGATCGGTGTTTCTCTCTCATCAATGTTTCTAACTCTGTCCCTCTCTCTTCCTCTCTGTAAAAAATCAACAAAATAAATATATTTAAAAAAATAAAGGGGTGAACTCACGGTGTATCTTAATGAAGCTGTTTTGAAAAATCATCTTATGGAAGAAGGGGCAGAACCAGGGCAAGGTCCCACACGGGGGCAAGCTCAGGGGCATCCATCAGGCAGCCTGGAGATGCCGGGTCCCCGACCTCCGGGTGCTCCCAGCTAGGAGGACCACTCCTGAGGCTGCCCAGGAAGAGACAGAGAGAGGGGCGCACACAGCCGGGCCCAGCGCCTGCAACATGAAACCGGGGAAGGAAGCAGCATCCGTGACTGGGCTTGGGGACAAACAGGACTTTCCATGGAGAAATGGCCCAGGGCGGAAGCTGGCCACCAGGGTGCAACCAGGCACAGTGTCTTACCGAGCAAAGCCATGAGCTCAAAGATCTCCAGCATCACCTGGCGGTGCAGGTGCCTCCCTGCCTCGTCCAGGAGCCCCCACTCCTCTGGGGAGAAGGACACGGCCACGTCCTCGAAGGTCACCGGGCTCTGCAGCGAGAAGGCGGCTGAGCCAGGGGGGCCACAGGCAGGCTGCAAAACACACCCACAAAATGCTCACACGCAGGCCAGCCTCCCCTCCTCTGCAGGCCACGCCTTCAGAGGAGGTAACTGGCCCCCGCACCTCTGGTGTCCCCTTCTCCTTGCGGTCACTGCCTGCAGCCAATCCAGCTTAGAACACGAGGCAGGTGTGCCCTGGCCCGTTTGGTTCAGGAGACAGAGCATGGGCCTGAGGACTGAAGGGTCCCCGGTTCCATTCTGGTCAAGGGCATGGACCTCGGTTTGGGTACATCCCCAGTAGGGGGTGTACAGGAGGCGGCTGATCCATGTTTCTCTCTCATTGATTTTTCGAACTCTCTCTTCCTTCCTCTGTAAAAAGTCAACATATTTAAAAATTAAAAAGTATATTTAAAAATATATATATTATTGCCCTAACTGGTTTGGCTCAGTGGATTGAGCATCGGCCTGTGGACTCAAGGGTCCCGGGTTCGATTCCGGTCAAGGGCATGGACCTTGGTTGCAGGCACGTCCCCAGTGTGGGGTGTGCAGGAGGCAGCTGATCGATGTTTCTCTCTATCCCTCTCTCTTCCTCTCTGCAAGAAATCAATAAAATATATTTTAAAAATATTATTGTTAGTCTTCACCCGAGGATATTTTTCCAACTGATTTTTAGAGATTGGGAGGGAGAGGGAGAGAGAAACGTGAGCGAGACATCCATTGGCCGCCTTCTGCAAACCCCCCTTCCCCCAACCGGGGCCGGGTTTCGAACCTGCAACCCAGGTACGTAGTCTTGACTGGGAATCGAACCCACGACCCTCTGGGGTCCGGGCCAACACTCTAACCCCTGAGCCACACCGGCCAGGTCTACTCTTCACGGACGCTCGGTCTCTGCCCGGACCCAACCCACCCACAGCGGCACGTGATCCTGGGGCTCCGGGGTCCGGAGGGTGGGGATCCCCACTCAGCCGCGGAGAGTCCATCCGGGACCCTGCGGGTTCACCGGACCACGCACATCACGGCGTGGGCGACCGCGGGCCGACGGCGCCCTCGGGGCCTCAGTCTCCCGGTAGCAACGGAACCGAGACCCGGGGATCTTCCTCGCTCCCGAGGCCGCGGGACCCGGACGGAGCGCGGAGACTCGTCGCGTCAGTTCCGCCCCCGGAAAAAGCGAGGGAGGCACCCTGCGCGGGGCTGAAAGTGTCTGCAAAGTCGTGGTGGAGGCCCCGCCCCTTCCCCGGCCCCTTCTTCGCTCCAGCGGCGGCGGGCACACAGCGCCCCGGGCGAAACGGACAGGCGCCGGCAACTACGGAAATCCCGCCCCTTCCTGGGAAACGCCTCCTTGGACAGCCCCCTCGGAGCCTGATTGGCTCCAGGCTCAGCGCCAACACCTCTTTTTTCTTTTTTAGCCAATCACGGCGCCGCTTGGTCGTTGCCTAGGTGATCGGGAAGCACGCCCTGGCGTCGCTGCTCTCTAGAGCCGAGCTACATGGCCTGGCAGCCGCTCGCTCAGCGTCTATAGAGCTGGCCAATGAGAAATCGGGAGGGGGCGTTTCTGGGCGTCCTCTGGCCAATGATCGTGCAGGAAGGGGGGCGGGACTTCCCTGGTGGGACGGTTTCTTCCGCGTCTCGTTCACGCGGGGTTGAGGGACCCAGTTGCCCGGCTGAGGGCCGCGCCCTGGGGGCTCCCCGCGACCGAGAGAAACGGGAGCTGGGAAGGCACGAGAGTCTGGAGGTCCCGTCTCTGCCCTGGACGCCCGTGACCGCAGCGAAGTCCGGCCTCCACCAGCCCGGGTTCCCCTGGCCCTCAGAGGGGGCGGCCCCTCGGGGGCCCTCGGAATGGTGTCGGCTTGGCGGAACCCGAGACCGAGGCCCTTGGTTCCGGGGTCAGGACCCAGCCTGCGCGCTGGCGTGGCGTGTGAGCCGAGGGACGAGGCCGCGGTGAGGACGGCCTCACCCGCTGGACTCCCAGCCCCCGGTTCCAAGTGCCCTCCTGAGCCCCAGCCCTCGGCGTTTGGGACGGTCCGGGTGGTGGTGGGGGGGTAAGATGCGGAGGGTGGACAGGCAGGTGAGACGGACCTGGGAGCGCATTCCGGAAGTTCCCTCGCCACCAGTAACCGGACAATCCAGGGGGCGGGGCTGCCCGTCCCCAGAGCTGCCTGTCATTATGGAATGATTGACAGCCGTCTCTTTCCAAGCCCCAGGCTCTGTGGCCGGTAATCTGGTCCGTGGGCGCCCTCCGGGAGCCCCCGCTCCACTACATACCCTGTTTCCCCGAAAATAAGACAGCGTCTTCTATTAACGTTTGCTCCCAAAGAGGCGCTAGGTCTTATTTTCAGGGGATGTCTTATTTCTCCATGAAGAAGAATACGGTACACATTTATTGTTGAACCAAAAAAAAAAAAAAAAGGAAATTTACGGTCTGGTTGTCGTTGTCATCACAAACCAGCTCACAGATTGGCCGCAGTGCGAGGTCTCATTAAATCAGGAGTCAGACGCCTTATGGTAGCTTCGGGGGCGGGGGGGTCTTGTATTCCCGGGAGACCTTATGTTGGGGGGGGAGGCCTTATTATCGGGGAGATCTTATTTTCTGGGAGATGCCTTGTAGTACAGCGAGAGGAAAAACTGGAAGTAGGTCTTATTTTCGAGGGAAGTCTTACTTTCGGGAAAACAAAGTATGATTCAACCCTGTCTGTTTAATTTCTGTTGAAGGGTTAGATCTGTAACCTGCAATGATTGTGGGGTGCCCACTTCCCCAATACCTGTCATTCCTCCTTTCCCAGTAATCTTTGTCCTTCTACCCCATACCAGCCTGATGGAGGGGTGCAGAGCAGATTTTTTGGGGACAGCCTGCTGCTCCATTCTGCCGGCAGGATCGGAATAAATGCTCATGTCAGATTCCATCCTCTGTCTGCTTCATTGCCTGAAGTATGGACAGGCCATCTGTACCCATTGGTTGTCTGGGGACAGCTCCAAGGTGATGTCATCAACCTGGCTTCTATCGTCACCGTCTGGAGCAGTGGAGGGGAGGAGAGGAGTGGTCCCCAGGACATTACAGGCGCCACGTGCAGATCTCAGGTGTCCACGAAGCAGGACAGCTTCCCCTGAGCTCCCAGCAGACACTTGGTGGGTCCCCTGGGCCAGAGCAGGTCAGGTCTCAGCCACCACACACTTAAAGGCCCCTATGGCCTCTCCCCTGTGGAGGAAATTATGGTGGAAGGTTAGATCTGTCCCAAGGACTTTCCCTCCCACAGGCCCTGTACAGACAGGGGGTCTGCAGGAGTGGCTTTGCAGCCTGAGTGAAAAGAGTTATGTACCCCCACACACACACATACACACACTTACTTTATTTTTAATTGATTTTTCACAGAGAGGAAGGGAGAGGGACAGAGAGCCAGAAACATTGATAAGAGAGAAACACTGATCAGCTGCCTCCTGCATGCCCCCTACTGGGGATTTGCCCGCAACCAAGGTACATGCCCTTGACCGGAATCGAACCCGGGACCTTTCAGTCCGAAGGCCGACGCTTTATCTACTGAGCCAAACTGGTTTCAGCTCATCATTGATGTTTCTATCCTTCTCCCTTCTTCATTGAAATATATATATATATTTTTTTTTTAAAGAAAGAAATATGATTCCTGCTCTGTTAACAGTGATGGTGCTGTCCTGATTAGAGAAAGCACATTCGCACCTGGTTGGGAGTTGTATGCCCTGGGACATGGGTGCTCACCTTGGGATGCAGTCCATCTTCCTGTCCCAAGAACTGCCGGTCATTATGGAAAGATTGACAACCTCGTGGCTGAAACAAGCAGTCGTCTCGGGTGCACCTGCTCTACAACATGCAGCCCCGACTGTCTGGAGGCGCCTGCTCTCTGGGACAGCTGCCCCCTTACCCCCACGAGCCGGCATGACTTGTAACCCATGATTATCCCATGCCTACTTTCTCGGGCCTGTCATCCCTACTTTCCCACATCATCTTTGTCTTTTACCCAATAGAGGCAGCTGTCTTCTGGGGAGAGGCAGAGTCAGTTTTCTGGGATTCCTTCTCATCATTGATGTTTCTATCTCTCTCCCTTCCTCTCTGCAAAAAATTAATAAAAGATATATATATATTTTTTTAAAAAGAAACATCAATGATGAGAGAATCACTGATCAGCTGCCCCCTTGCACGCCCCCTATTAGGGATCAAGCCCACAACCCAGGCATGTACTCTGGGCTGGAATTGAACCCAGGACCCTTCCGTCCGCAGGCCGACGCTCTTATCCACTGAGCCAAACTGGCTAGGGCCGGATTCAGATTTCTTATCATTGTAGTTGATCCCCAATATGCTGTGTCTGCCCCTAACGCCTCTCCTGTGTCCCCCTGCATGAACGACTTCAGCCAGGAGTGAATCCAGGTGCACAGACAGGTGGCTCTGAAAACCAGGCCACAGCCCTGGAGAGCCTGGCCAGGGTCTAATGCCCAGGACTGGTGTGTCCAGAGAGGACCTTCCATGAGCTTGTCTGCAGACGGGATGCTTCCGGGCCTCAGTGCCGTCTGTGACAGGAGTGCCAAACTATGGAGAGTCAGAGACACCAGGGTTCCAAGTCCCCAGAGGGAACAAGTGCCCGCCCCCCCTAAACCTGTAAAGGACGACTTCCTATGTTTCAGGATGTGAGCTGCATGGGGAAGGCACTAGTGTCACTAGAGAGGGGCTGGGACCCAGGAGGGTCTGCCCCAGCACAGTTTGCATGTGGGGGTTCTTGATTTTGTGCAGGAAAGTTTTCACGAGTCCAAGTGATTTTGAGAGTTCATTTATTAAAGACTAGAGGCACGGTGCACAAAAATGTATGCACTGGGGAGGGGGCGGGGGTCCCTCAGCCCGGCCAGCACCCTCTGGCAGTCCGGGAGCCCTCGGGGGATGTCCGTCCGCAGGCTTAGGCTCAGAGCAGCCTGCAGTCGGACTTCCTGAGTATGGCAGCAGAGGTGAGAGAGGCTCCGCCACCTCCAGTGTGCTGAGCATCTGCCCCCTGGTGGTCAGTGCGCATCATAGCGACCGGTGGTTCTGCTGTTTGGTCAAATTGCATATTAACCTTTTACTAGATAGGATAGGATGGGAACAGGGAAATAAAAGAAGTGCTTAAGGTAACAGAGGCAGGCTCGGTCATTGTGGCTCAGTTGAGGGTCAACCCCAGGAACCAGGAGATCACATTTCAATTTCAGTCAGGGCCCATGACTGGGTTGCAGGCTCACGCCCCAGGATCAGGCATGCAGGAGGCATCCTGCGGACTGAAGGGTCCCAGGTTCGATTCCAGTCAGGGGCATGTATCTTGATTATGGGCACATCCCCAGTAGGAGGTGTGCAGGAGGCAGCTGTTGATGTTTCTCTCTCATTGATGTTTCTAACTTTCTATCCCTCTCTCTTCCTCTCTGTAAAAAAAAACACAATAAAATATATTTTAAAAAAATTTAAACCCAGGCAGTGTAGTTAAGTAGTTGGGCATCAACCTATGAACCAGGAGGTTCACTTTGATTCCTGATCAAGGCACATGCCCGGTTTGTGGGCTTGATTCCCAGTGAGGGGTGTGGAGGAGGCAGTTGATCAATGATTCTCATCATTCATATTTTTCTCTCTCTCCCTTCTCTGAAATCAATAAAAATATTTAAAAAAACACATACACACACACAAAATAGATTAAGCCGAAATGGGTTTGGCTCAGTGGATAGAGTGTTGGCCTGTGGACTGAAGAGTCCCGGGTTTGATACTGGTCAAGGGCATGTGCCTTGGTTGCGGGCACCTCCCCAGTGGGGGCTGTGCAAGAGGCAGCTGATCGGTGTTTCTCTGACATCGATGTTTCTGACTCTCTGTCCCTCTCCCTTCCTCTCTGTCCAAAAATCAACAAAATACATTTTAAAAATAGATTAAGAGATAAAAAAGGCGAGATCACAGCAACAGGAGTGAGCCTCGGTAGAGAGCTGCCTTGGCCCTTGGGGAAGTCACGGAGGCAGAGGTGAGCCCTCCGGGCTGCGTGGACTCGGAGCAAGTTGCAGAGGCAAAAGGAGAGCCGGTGGAGATGGGTTCAGGGCTTTAGCCTGGACCAGCTGCTTCTCCCCTGGTTGCAATTCTTGTTGGAATCCTTAGTGCTTAGGAGAAAGAGAACAAAGAGGAGTCCCCTCGGACAGAAGCGGGGGAAGGTATGGGCATGCTGTCAGGAGAGCATGCTCTGGCTTCCTTTATCTTGTGGTGTTTGTTTGTTTTTAATATAGTTTTATTGATTTCAGAGAGGAAGGGAGAGCCAGAGGGAGAGATAGAAACATCAATGACGAGAATCATTGATCGGCTACCTCCTGCACGCCCCACGCTGGGGAATGAGTCCAGAACCAGGGCATGTGCCCTTAACCAGAATCGAACCTGGAACCCTTCAGTCCACAGGCCGACATTCTATCCACTGAGCCAAGCTGGCCAGGGCTTGAGATGTGCTTTTTTCCAGACTGGAAATCGAACTGTGACCTCCCTGTTCCTAGGTCGACGCTCAACCATGGAGCCATGGTTTTAATTTTAAATTTAAAAGATGTTTTTATTGGTTTCAGAGAGGAAGGGAGAGAGAGAGAGAGAGAAAGATCAGTGATGAGAATCATTGACTGGCTCCTCCTGCACGCTCCCTACTGGGAATTGAGCCCACAACCCAGGCATGTGCCCTGACTGGGGAACCTGGAACGGAACCTTGACCTCGAGGTTCGTAGGTGGACTGTTCAGTCACTGATGCACACCCACCAGGCGGATCTGAGGATCTATCCTCTGGCTGTAAATCGCTCAGCCGAGTTTCATTCTCCCAGTTTCCTCATTCCACGGGATTCTCCCAGTTTCTCACTAACCTGCCTCTTTCAGAGCCTCCCGGCCAGGAACTCCCACCCAGGAGTGAGCCAGGGGAAGCCTCACCCCCAGGCCCTCACTCCACTTCCTAGCATCCCACGCGGTGACGCTTGGTCGTTGCCATGGATACCTTGCGGTGCAAGCCCTCGGAACTACACTTCCCAGGAGGCTCTGCGCGCGAGCCCATCCCGCATTGGGCCAATGAGCGCGGGCCGGGGCTGGACTTCCGGCCTCCGAGATTGTCACTTGGCTGCGGGCAGTAGGGCCGCCCCCGGTGTGGGGGGCTGGAGCGCGGCGGGTCTGGCTGCTCCCGGGAGGCTCTGGAGGCCGGAGGCGGGGGCGCACGAAGGCGGGGGCGCCGGGTCCGCTCCACGGGCGCGCCCCAGCCGCAGGCGCCCGGCCACGCCCCTTGCCCCCCAGCCTCGGTTTCTCGGGTGCAGCGCGGGCAGCCCCCCGGGGCCTCGAGGCGGCGCCCGACCCACGTGCTCCCCGGCCTCCCTGGCGCCGCAGGGTCGGTGCGTGGCGGTCCGCGGCCGGGACGCACCGGGAGACTGAGACCGGGAGCAGGGGGTCCGGGTGGGCCGCCGCCAGCGCTGGTCCCGATGGCCGCGGCGACGCCGGTGAGTAGGGGGAGCCCCCGCCCGCCCACGCGGACCCCCTCCTCCTCCTCCTCCTCCTCCTCCTCCCCCTCCTCCCCCCCCTCCCCCTCCCCCTCCTCCTCCTCCTCTTCCTCCTTCTTCTCCTCCTCCTCCTCCTCCTCCTCCTCTTCCTCCTTCTTCTTCTCCTCCTCCTCCTCCTCCTCCTCGGACCAGAGCCCCAGCTAAGAAGGGTCTTCCCTCTCGGATGCGCCCGGACCCGGTTCCAGACCGGTGGAGCGCATACGGTTGGGGTCCACACGTCTGGCAGCCGAGGAGGAGGAGGAGGAGGCGGGGTGCAGGGACACCCCTCGTGGAAAAGCTGGGGTGGGAGGCAGCCTGGGTACTTCCGGACCGGAGCTTCGCGACGTGGAGCGCCTTGGGGAGAGAAGATGGAATGTGAGGCCACGAGTGGGTTATGGCGAGGGCGGGGGACTACGCAGGTTCTGGACACGCTTTATGTTAGAGATTTTAAATCTGTCTCTGCACACCGAGCGGCCAGAGGAGGAGGATCTCTGAGCGCATCTCATCTGGCCGCTCCGTGTCTGTCCTGTAGAATAAAAGGCTCATAAGCAAATGGTCCCCTCGACCCGGAGTTCAATCAACCGCCCATGTCCCCTCCCCCTGGCCAGGCTGGCCGGACCCCCCACCCATGCACAAATTCATGCACCAGGCCTCTAAAATATAGGTAGATAGATAGATAGATTCACAGTGGCCAGATTATTACACGGTCAGAGATCATAATAATCTGGCCACTCAATGTGTGTGTGTGTGTGTGTGTGTGTGTGTGTGTGTATTAATTGATTTCAGAGAGGAAGGGAGAGAGACAAAAACATCCATGAGGAGAGAGAATCATTGATCAGCTGCCTCCTGCAGGCCCCACAAATTCATGCATCGGGCCTCTAAAATAGATAGATGATAGATTCACAGTGGCCGGATTATTACGTGTTCAGAGATCATCATAATTGGCCACTCAATGTGTGTGTGTGTGTGTGTTTGTGTGTATGTATAAATATATAAATTGATTTCAGAGAGGAAGAGAGAGAGACAAAAACATCCCGAGGAGAGAGAATCATCGATCAGCTGCCTCTTGCAGGCCCCACACAGGGGAGCAAGCCAGCAACCCGGGGCTGTGCCCTGACAGGGAATCAAACCCTGACCTCCTGGTTCATAGGTCAATGCTCAACCGGCTGGGCTGAGTTAGAGGTTTAACCTCTCTCCTCACCATTTCCAGGCGGGGTGGGAGGGGTGTGAGCTGGTGTGCTGGGAGCAGGCGATGATGGTGGGTGGACCAGACCGAAGTCAGGGCCTGGGCTCCATGCTCTGCATTCAGAGGCCCGTTATCCAGTTGGAGGCGTATGGGGGAGGATGGAGGGGGGTGTCCTGAGGGATGGACGGTCACAGGTTTCTTAGTCTGACCACCAAAGAAGGGGGCTGCTGGAGACAGAACCCGGAATCTGAGAGGAAATGGGGCTTCAGTGGGCAGTGAGCAGGGGAGGCCTCACTGCGGAGCAGAGTCCTGGTGTCCTGAGCCCGGACAGGGCCTGGGAGCCCGATGGGGAGGGAGGGACTTCACCACCTCCCGCAGCTGGGCAGTCAGGGCTCCAGGGAGAGGAAGAGGGGCCCTGAGCCCACAGCTCTCAGGAAGTGAGAGGGCACGGCCCGCCACCGTGGCTCAGGGGTGGAGCATCAACCTGTGACCCGGCAGGTCAGGGTTCCATTCCCGTCAGGGCACAGGCCCGGGTTGTGGGCTCCATCTCCAGTGTGGGGCGTGCAGGAGGCAGCCGATCAGTGATTCTCATCATGGATGTTTCTCTCTCTCTCTCTCCCCCTTCCTCTCTGAAATCAATTAAAAAAATTTTTTTTAAAGGAGGGGCGTGGCTAAGAGGGGAGGAACTGGCTCCTCTGCCTGGCCGGAGTGGACCCTCTGGGCCTCTCCTGTGGGGACTGGCGGGGATCAGCCAGGCCTCCGGGCTGGGAATTTCAGCGAGGCCGTGTGGGACGAGTCTGGGCAGCCTGCAGTGCTGATGGCCAGAGCAGTGGGAATGGCCTGGGACTGGCCGTGGGGGGGCAGCCAGTGGGAGGCCAGACGAGCAGGCACCGGAGGCGGGCGGGGGCGGGGAACCTGCGGCCCTCAGGCCATCTAGGCCCATGAAGTCATCTGATCTGGCCCTGCCAGTACAGGAGGGGTGTTAGTGGAATGTTTGACCAGACAGAGCCGGTCACCATGGCCTGTGAAGGACCTTATAAACACCCACACGGCCCTTGGCAGGAAGAAGATTCCCCCTCTGATGTAAACAAAGAGGGGCCCACACAGGTGAGCCTGGGGGTGGGGGTGAATGTCCGAGGGGCCTTGGGGGAAGTGGCCGCTGGGACAGGGAGTCGTGGGTCACACGGCCGCCCCTGCCCCTGTCGCAGGCGCCGATGGTCTTTGAGGACGTGGCCGTGTACTTCTCCCGGGAAGAGTGGGGGCTCTTGGACGCAGCCCAGAGGGCCTTGTACCGCCGGGTGACGCTGGAGAACTTCGCCCTCGTGGCCTCGCTGGGTAAGGCCCGGGTCTCCCCCCACACCCCCCATGGGGAAAGCTCAGTCGATGCCAGGCTGGTCCACCAGCTCGAGCCCCTTGACCTCCCCGGGGCCTCTGAGCAGCACCCCCCGGCTGAGTGTCCCCTCAGGCCCAGGAGGCACCTCAGGGCCTGGGCTCCGTGCTCTGCCTCTCACCCTGCGGACACCCTTCTGCCCACGGGCACACGAAGCTGTTCCCCAAGTCTAGCCGCGGACAGTCCTCCTGGCGGGCAGCTGGCGGGCGGGCGGGCAGGGGCTGCCGCCGGCCCCTCACTTGCTCGTCTGCCCCGCAGGACTCTCGGCCTCCCGACCCCGGATAGTCCTCCAGCTGGAGCGGGGCGAGGAGCCCTGGGTGCCCGCTGGGCCGGATGTGGCGCTGGCCAGGGATGCCCAGAGGCGGCCGGGCCCTGGTGAGTGGGGCCTCCAGGGTGGGGTGTGGGGAAGGGGGTCCCGCTTTCCCATACTCTGCCACCTCCCACCGGCCTCCCTCCTGTCCTCCTTCCACCACGAGCCTCTCCTCCCTCCAAGGGCAGCTCCGAGGGCACCCAGGCCATGGGGAGACCGCAGAATCCCGCCCCAGCCGGCGGGTTGGCCTCAAACCTTCCTCAGGACCAGCCGGTTCTCGGGGGCCCCAGGGACACGGCTTTGGCTGGGACGGTCCCGGCGCTGGCTGAGCTAGGAGAGGAGTCGGGAACAGAGTCCAGGAGTAAAATTCTGCCTCAGGCCGCCATCGGGGGGAGGGAGGGTGGGGCCCAGGCAGGGGAGCTGCAGACCGGGAGGCTGTGTTCTCCTCTGCAGCTTCCGCACCCAGACTTGGGGCCCCCTTGCCCACCCCCACCCCCGCCCGCCTGCCCGGGGCTCCTCCTCCTGGTCAGGGTGACCAGGCACCCACTGTTTCTGGTCCTGCAGGTTCCCAGCGTCCCGCCGAGGGCAGAGCTGTTTCTGGGGAAGCAGCGTGGACCTTCCCGGAAAGGCCCCCCCTGACACCTACCGGGGCCCCCCCCCACCCCTGCTGCCTGCGAGCCTGGAGAATGCCTGGAGGGGCGGCGGGCCAGCGCCCCCTCGTGCGGGGAGAGGAAACCCGCGGGGGTCTCCGTGATCTACTGGGAACGGCTGCTGCTGGGCCCGGGCAGCGGGGAGGCCGGTGTGAGCCTGCGGCTGACCCCCCAGCTGCGGCCGGCGCCCCCGGACCTCGCCCAGCCTGGGCGGACCTTCCCGAGCGTCGCGCCAGGCCTGGAGGCTGGCCACCCCGCGGGGGAGCCGGGCCTGGGCGCCGCTTGGCACGAGCCTCCCCCGAAACCGCTGGCCGCCCCGGAGCCCGCGGCCTGGGCGGAGCTGGGCGAGGCCCTGCGCGCGGCCCCGGGGGGCCCCCTGCCCGGCGGCGGCGGCGGCGGCGGCGGCGGCGAGAAGACGTTCGAGTGCCGGGCCTGCAGCAAGGTCTTCGTCAAGAGCTCGGACCTGCTCAAGCACCTGCGCACGCACACGGGCGAGCGGCCCTACGAGTGCGCGCAGTGCGGCCGCGCCTTCAGCCAGACCTCGCACCTCACGCAGCACCAGCGCATCCACAGCGGCGAGACGCCGTACGCGTGCGCGGCCTGCGGCAAGGCCTTCCGCCACAGCTCCTCGCTGGTGCGCCACCAGCGCATCCACACGGCCGAGAAGGCCTTCCGCTGCGCCGAGTGCGGCAAGGCCTTCAGCCACGGCTCCAACCTCAGCCAGCACCGCAAGATCCACGCGGGCGGCCGGCCCTACGCCTGCGCGCGCTGCGGCCGGCGCTTCTGCCGCAACTCGCACCTCATCCAGCACGAGCGCACGCACACGGGCGAGAAGCCGTACGCCTGCGCGCTGTGCGGGGCCGCCTTCAGCCAGGGCTCGTCGCTCTTCAAGCACCAGCGCGTGCACACGGGCGAGAAGCCCTTCACGTGCGCGCAGTGCGGCCGCGCCTTCAGCCACAGCTCCAACCTCACGCAGCACCAGCTGCTGCACACGGGCGAGCGGCCCTTCCGCTGCGCTGACTGCGGCAAGGCCTTCGCCAAGGGCGCCGTGCTGCTCAGCCACCGGCGCATCCACACGGGCGAGAAGCCCTTCGTGTGCGCGCAGTGCGGCCGCGCCTTCCGCGAGCGGCCCGCGCTGTTCCACCACCAGAGGATCCACACCGGGGAGAAGCCGCTGCGGAGGCGCGGGCCCGCGCCGGCCTTGCGCGGCGGCGGCGGCAGTGCTGCCCCCGGGGACCGGCCCGCCCCCGCCGCAGGCCCGGCCGCGGTGGTGCCCGTGTCCAAGCAGGCGGAGGCCTGAGGTCCCGCTCCGCCGGACCCCTCGGAGAAGCCTGTGCGTGCAGTGGGGTCCATCCGGTCCGCCGCAAGGGCCTCCCCGTTCCCAGGTGCCACGCTGCAGAAAGGCCCGGGACGGACAAGGGGGCGGGACGTGGGCGGGGCCGCGGCCTGGCAGGCAGAACCCGGGGAGGCCGCCTGGCGGTGGGCCCCTTGTCACGTGTTCCGCCTGGGCCCCAGGGGAGGTGGGCGCTGCGCGGGGTGGGGCGCTGCGCGGGGTGGAGGCGCTGCGCGGGGTGGAGGCGCTGCGCGGGGTGAGGCGCTGCGCGGGGTGGAGGCGCTGCGCGGGGTGGAGGCGGGGCAGGTAAACCTGCGCTGTTCCCTCCCAGCTGCCGTCCGGCTCCTCGGGATCTCGCCCGCGTGTCTAAGGCGGACACGCCAGCAGCGCCAGCCCCTGCTCGGACCGCTGCCAGGTTCCTCCGGCAGCCCCGTGGGGGTCGTGTTTGTGTCACTGTGTCTAGCGGATGGCTTTGAGGTCCTGGACGTGATGGGACAGGAGCATCCCCTGCCCTGGGTCCACCTTGGGGTCACCTGTGGCCGCTGCCTCAGGTTCCGCAGCTTGGATCCCAGTACAGCCGCTGTGGGGGCAGCCCCAGCCCTGCCCCCCCATCTCCAGCTGCCGAGGGGACACCGGTGTCCCCACCCCTCAAGGACCACAGACAGACCGGCTGCAGCTCTCCCCATGGCATCTCACGGGGACCCAGGTGGAAACCAAGTCCCTGCAGCCCTGAATCATGTCTGCGGGCTGTTATCACCCACGTGATCTGTGAGGCGCCTCTCTGGACTGGTGGGAGGGAGGCTGAAGCTGTGCAAGAATGGGCCACCTCTGTCCGTTCCCAGTATAACTTCCCCGTTCCCCTCAGTAAAAAGACCGTGAACTTTCCTGGAGTGAGGCTGACGGTCGACATGGGCCCTGGTGTGCTAAGGGCCACACGAAGCCCACTGGGTCCCACCCCGCCTGCCTGCCTCGGTGTCCCCCCCATGTGGGGGTGTCACACCGAGGGGAGATCTCAGGGGGCGCCACACATGGGCAAAGACCCCCTGACACGCGCAGTCCCCATCCTGCCTCCTGGCTTGGGTAACAGGACAGGCCAGTGCTGAGGCCGGATGTGAATCTGCAGACGGGAGGAGCATGGCTGGGAGCCAGCACTGGCTCCCCTCTCAGACCGCCACCTCCTGTGGGTTGGCCACCTGCAGGGAGCCCGCCAGGCCCACCCCTGCCCTCAGCCAGCCGCCTGGAGCGTGGGGGTGGGAAGTGGGCTGTCTGGGTGCTGGGCCTGGCTTAGCTGTGCACAACCCACACACCCCCTCTCTGTGCACAGGTTCCTCGGGTCGTGGGGTGCCCCCTCCTGCCAGGCTGGCTAATTTGCTCTTAACCCCAAACAGTCGGTGACGGTAAAAGGGTTCCTGCTTTTTCTGGGTCCTGGTGATGAACTGAACCCAACTCGGAAGCCTCCTGAGACCACAGAGGAGAGTGTCTGAATGCCCAAAGCAAGGGCAATTGTGCACCTGAGTGGAAACGGTTTGAGAGACCTTTCTGGGGAACCCCCCCTCCCCGAGGAAAGACCTAGCCCCCACAAAACAGCCCCGTCTGGTGATGCTGCTGGAAAGAGCTGACAAGCCCAGCCATGCGCACGCTCAGAGCACCCCCTGGCCTGTGACGAAGCCCACAGCCCTTTATTTCGAGCTGGCGGCCAGGGTTCCTCGGCATCAGAAGGAACCAGACAGGGAGGTGCCTTTTAGGATGGAGTACGTCGTGTTTCAGCCACTTGATGGGTGGAAGTACAATGGGCCTCCCCCCGGTCAGATTTTAAAAACGATGGCACTGCCTACTGAGACAAACTAACAATAAAGGTCAGCTTACTAGCTCTGGCCCCCAAAGTAAGAGAGAGGTGGAGCATGTTCCATAAGCCTGGACAACCCCCCACCCTTCACCTCGCAGTACAGTTCTGGTTTCTGAAGATGTGTCAGATCCATAGGTAAATCATGGGACAGTTTTCTCTCCCGTAAACGGGTGCCCATCGGGGCCGGGCGCCCAGCGGAGGTCGAGTCCGAGGGACCAGCACCCTCGCTGGAGAAAGCCCACGGGTCAGGAGGGCCGTCCTAGTGGGACCACCCGGAGACCAGTCTCTGCCCAACTAGTACACGACCCGGGCCTCCGGACGACGCTCCCGCTGTTGCCTTAGAAATTGCGGGCGCGCGGGCGCCGGATCGCCGTTACCAAGGCGATGACTCGGCGTCCAGATACGAGCCTCTAGTAGCGCGCTAGGAATGGGGCCTGCGCAGAGGGCCAGCTCTGATTGGTCAAAACGGCAGGTCTCTCACCTCGCTTACCAATAGGACCCCGGTCCGTTTTGCACATGCGCAGAACCTTAACGGCCCATCTCGGCCGTTGCCGAATCCTAAGACCCGGATGCAAAAAGGACGGCCGCCAGCGAGGGAAGGGAGTTCGCAAAATGAACTGCTTGGCAGATTCCTCCCCTCCAGGACGGAAGCAGTTCTCAGGCGTGAAAGGCCTCTGACAATGAGCCTCCGCCAGCGGACACCGCGTCCCGTCCTTGCTTACTGAGGCTTATGGGAAATGTAGTCCGAAGGGAGGACTGGCCACAGCGACGTCACCAGGGCAACGAACGGATGGGCAGGGCTTCCAGCAAAGGTGGGCGGGGCGTCGCGGTGCCGTGGACCGGAAGCGGCCTCCGGCGCCGGCGCAGTGGCGAAGGTGAGCGCGGTAGGGCTGGGCTGGGCGCGGTCTCTCCACCTCCCGGCACCCAGCTCCTCCTCCCTGCGCTCGTGAGGGCGCCGCCGACCTCCCGACGTGCCCTGCGCGCCCCACTTCCGAGCCTCTCCTCGGAGCATCGTGCCCCCTCCTCCGGGAAGACCTCCTCTCGCCTTCCATTTTCGGGAGCCGAACCCCGGAGACTGGTCTCCCGGGTCGGACAGCCCCCCCCCCCCCACCAGGTGGGCGAGTCTCCCCAGTGGCCGGCTCACGACTCCGCGCTTCTCGGGGTTCCGTTCACATGCTCGGTCCAGACTGGGCGAGTCACCCACAGCGCGCTGTGGTCGGCGAGCACGGATCCCCCGGTAGCCAGCCCCTCGGGGCGCCCACGGCAGCCCCCGTGTCCTGCCCTCGCCCCGCCCCGCGCCCCGCTTCTCGCGGCTCCACAGCCGGACCCTGGGGGTGGCCGCCGGGTCGCTCCCTGACCCTTCCTTCCCTGCAGGTCCCTCTGGGTGGCTCCAAGAAGGCTCCCGGCACGATCATGCCATCCTCCCTGGGCCCCCTGCGCCTGCCCCCCGTGGGCCCCGCCGCCCCGGAGGACCGGGAGGCGGCGCGCCTGCGCTTCCGGGGGTTCTGCTACGAGGAGGCGGGGGGTCCTCACGAGGCGCTGACCCAGCTCCGCGAGCTGTGCCGCCAGTGGCTGCGGCCGGAGGCGCACTCCAAGGAGCAGCTGCTGGAGCTGCTGGTGCTGGAGCAGTTCCTGGGCGCGCTGCCCCCCGAGATCCAGGCCTGGGTGCAGGGCCAGGGGCCGGGCAGCGCGGAGGAGGCCGCCGCTCTGGTGGAGAGCCTGCAGCGTGACCCCGGGCAGCTGCTGGGCTGGGTGAGTGGGGCCTGCCCTCCCCCCCGCCCCGCGGCTTGGTGGAGGGACCGAGGGGGACGAAGCCCCCGTGACTGGCCGCTCCCGCAGATCACCGCCTGCGTCCTGAAGCGAGCGGCGCTCCCCGCAGCGCAGAAGGCAGAGGACCCGCTGCCCAGCCTCCCCTCTGCAGAGCGGGCCCCGCCCCTCGGGGCCGCCGCCGGGGAGGGCCCGCAGGGTGCCCCGCCGGAGGGGGATGCCCAGCTCCACCGCGCCGTGAAGGAGGAGCCCGAGGCTGACGGGCAGGAGACGGGTGAGAGGGGGGCGCCTGGCGGGGGTGCGGACCGCGTAGCTGGGCGGGGACCCCCAGGGACTGCCGCGCTGGGCCGCTGGGCGGCGGGAGGGTGCCTGCTGGCTCCCGCTCCGTGGGCAGCCCGGACCCTCTGCCTCCCCTCCTAGCCCCCGCCAGCCCCCCACGTCCGGGGCCGTCCCTGGAGGGGCCGGATGGGCCCGGGGAGCCGGACTCTGCCTCCTTCCACGCCCCCGGGATGCAGGTGAGCAGCCCCACGTTTCCGGGCTCCTTGGCTGCGGGGCTGGAGTGGGGATCAGGTCACCCGCCGGGCGGAGGGACGGAGGGACGGAGGGACGATCGCTGCAGCTGGGGAGGACGTAGTAGGGAGTGAGGCTTAGGGTGACGGGAGCTGCTGGGGGCCCCGGGGATCCGCACCCTCGTGTGCAGGGGGAGGGGCACCACTGAGGGCAGGAGAGGCTCCTCCGGGGAACCGCCCGCAGCCCGCTCTCTGTGTGGGGGTGGGGCTCAGCGGGGCCCCGAGTGTGGGCAGCAGCCCCTGTCCGCCCCCCTCGACCTGCCAGTGGAAGGATGGGAAGCTACCCAGTGCCCCGGTCCCTCCCCGGCCTGACGGCCCCGCAGGAAGGGGGGCGGGGACAGAGGTCAAGGCCTCCTCACCTCCAGCCAGCCCCACCCCCGTGGCTCCGGTGCCGCCGCCTGCCCTTCACCCTTTCTCCCGGCAAAGCCCCGGGGACGGGTGGGCGGACCCAGGGGTAGGAGGGCCGCGGGGAAAGCCCAGAGGAGCACAGGGCCCCTCGCCCGCCCATGCCCGGCGCCCCCACCTGCATCTCTGCTCCCCCACGTGCGGCTGCACCGGCTGCTGAGCCCTCCCTCCGCCCGGCGCCCGCTCCGGGGTTGCCACGGCCCCGCACAGCTGTCCCCGGAGGGTCTCCGGGCGGAGAGGTGTCTGGAGTCCCCGGAGGCCCTGCGCTTCTGCGGGGGACACACTGCCTGCCCCACCCCCACCCCCACCCCCACATCCCAGGGCCCCCGCGCTCGGTCTGTCCGGCCAGGAGTGGGTGCGCCGCTCCCTCCCTCCCGGCCCGGCCTCCCCGCTTCACACCCCCTCCCGGAGTCACGTGAGGCGGGGGTCGCCGGTGGAGGGCTCGCGGTGACGGCCAACTCGGGGCAGGAGGAGTGGGGGCTGCTGGACCCGTCGCAGAAGGAGCTGTACTGGGACGCGATGCTGGAGAAGTACGGCTCCGTGGTCTCCCAGGGTGAGGACGGCGCCCCCCGCCCCGCTGCCTGCACCCCGCCTCCCTGCACCCCCATCCCAGCTGCCTGCACCCCACCCCAGCTGCCTGCACCCTCCCTCCCCGCACCCCTCCAGCTGCCTGCACCCTGCCTTCCTGTGTCCACCCAGCTGCCTGCACCCTGCCTCCCCGCACCCCCCAGCTGCCTGCACCCTCCCTCCCTGCACCCCTCCAGCTGCCTGCACCTGCCTCCCTGCACCCCTCCAGCTGCCTGCACCTGCCTCCCCGCACCCCTCCAGCTGCCTGCACCTGCCTCCCCGCACCCTCACCCCAGCTGCCTGCACCCCGCCTCCCCGCGCCCCGCCTTCTCCCTCCTTCCCGAGGGGCGCCCAGGCTGGGTGTCCCGGTAGGAACGGCGCCTGACCCCGCCCCGCCCCGCCCCGCCCCATCAGGGCTGCCGCCTCCCCTGCCGGACGCGCGGGCCGAGTTGGAGCCGGGGTCGCCGAGCGCGGGGGCCGAGGGCCCGGGGAGCCTCCGCCCGGGTGAGTGCAGCCCCCGCCGGGAGGTGCGGGTCCCGGGTCCCGGGCGGGCGGTGGTGTGGGTGGCGCCCAGGCCGGGGGCCGCGGGGGAGGGGAACCGACGTCCCGGCTCCGGGGCCGCCCGTCCTCCCCCAGGAGCTGAGCGCGAGGGCCCGGCCGGGGCCGCCGAGTCGGGGCCGCCGCCCCCGGGGCCGGACGCCGCGCGCAGCCCGCGCTTCACCTGCGAGCAGTGCGGCCGCGGCTTCGACTGGAAGTCGGTGTTCGTCATCCACCACCGCGCGCACCGGGGCGGCCCGGGCGCCCCCAAGCCGCCGCCGGGGCCCCGGGAGCCGGGCGCCCCGCGCCCCCCGCGGCGCGCGCCCCCCGCGCGGAGCTACACGTGCGCCGAGTGCGGGCGCGGCTTCAGCTGGAAGTCGCAGCTGGTGATCCACCGCAAGAGCCACGCCGCCCCGCAGCGCCACGTCTGCGGGGACTGCGGCCGCGGCTTCGACTGGAAGTCCCAGCTGGTCATCCACCGCCGGGGCCACCGCCCGCGGGACCCCTGAGCGCGGGAGGAGCCGGGCACAGCCGCCGGCGGAGCCGGGGCGCAGGAGGCGGGAGCGGCCGCTGCCGAGGAGGGTCCCCGGCCGAAGCCGCTCTCCCGCCCCGACGTGGGCGCGCGGGGCCGCCCGGGCTCCTCCTCCCGCTGCGGCCGAAGCAGCTGACGGCCCGTGAGATGCTCAGAAACCACCCCCCACCCCGTCCGGACTTAGGGGGCCCTGGAAGATGCAGGACGCTGGGGACGGGGGCACCCTCCTGCTCCCCGCGGCCGAGGGTCTCCCAGGAATTCCCTTGCCGATCGGGAGGTTCCCGGGGCCTCCGGGGCCGCCCTGGCCTCGGCCCTACCGGTCAAAGAAGCAGCTCCTCCTCCCGCCGCGCAGCGCACCCTGCGGAGGCGCCGCTCCCGGCTCCCCGGCTGCCCGCACCTCCCCCTGGTCCTGCGGCTCCCGAACCCCAGTTTGAGCGGACACGAAGGGGACTTGCTTTTTAAACACTGACGTTAAGAGAGGGGGCAGTGAAGAGAAACAGTGAGTGGCTGATGCACCCGGGTGCTGGCCGAGTCCCCGTGCCCCGGCCCATCAGGGAGGACCCTCAGCAACAGAGCTCTGGCAGAGCAGGGACTTCTTTTTTCTTTTTCTTTTTTTCTGTGACCAGCTGATTTATTTATTTATCTCATGTTATTGAACATATTAGATCTTGTTGTTTAAGCTCTAAAGTTTTTTTTGTCTAAAGTTTTACGACTGCTTTTTCTCCAGTTGACCCCCCCCTGGGAAAGCCCCCCCGCCCGAGTCTGTGTCCACTGGCCACGCCCACAGACATGCACACAAGTCCTTTGGTTGCTGTCTAACGCCCCTCCCTCCCCTGCCATTTGTCTCCGGATCAATGCTTGTGCCTCAGTTTATGTGGATCATTATAATCCACATAGGAGTGAGGTCGTGTGATGTGTCTCTCTTCCACCGGCGTATTGCACTCAGCCTAATGCTCCCCGGGCCCAGCAGGGCCTTCCTTCAGCATGGCTAGGAGGCAAGGGCCTCCGAGGAAAAGGGCCACAACCACAAGCCCCTCAGGCCACGCACAACTGCAGGTCCAATCGGTGCTCCCCCAGCCCAGGCCATGGGCCAGCTGAGAGCCGGAGAGCAGAGGGCCAGCCAGCTGCCTGCTGTCCACAGGGCACATGGGCTCCCAGGCAACATTCAGGACATTCATCCCTGCATTGTGTGCGTCTCCTATTGCGGCTCCAGACGACACACACTTGTCTTCTTGTGACTGAAACAGTTTCACTGGAAATCAAGGTGCCATCCATCAGGGCAGGCTCTAGGGGAGAATCCATTTTATTGCTTCTCCCCCCCTCACCCCCACCCCTCGCCTTTTTCTTTTAAATCCTCACCAATGTTTCCCATTGATTTTCAGGAAGAATGGAAGAGCGGGGGAGAGGGAGACCAAGAGACATCAATTGGTTGCCTCCTGCACGTGCCGGGACTGGGTCTGGGGATCCAGCCCTTGACCAGAATTGAACCTTCAACCCTTCAGTCTTCCGGCCAGCCAGCACTCTAACCACTGAATTAAACTGGCAAGGACCATTGTATTGCCTTTTCCAGCTTCAAGTGGCTGCCTCCTTCCTTGGCCCCCCCTTCTTCCACCTGCAAAGCCAGCAGTGGTGGTGACGTCCCTCTCCCGCTGATCTCCTTATAAAGACCCTTGTGGTGCATTCTGCGCTCACCTGGTGAGCTGTCCTCATCCCGACCTCAGCATCCTGAAGCATCGCTTCCTCTCCTCTGCACACCTGATTCCTCTACAGAATCCCTTGTGCCTGAGAGGTAACATCATCCCCTTTCCAGAGATTCTGACATGAATGTCTTTGGAAGACATTACTAAGCACCCTTCTCCATCTGCTCTCTGTGGGGGCACTTCAGTGAAGGGGCAGTTTCCAGGAAACAGGTGCGCGCAAGGAAGAAGCCCTGGAGTCGGGCAGGGGTGGGGTGGGGGAGGGATGACTTCCGCTGGGCAGGACCTGGCTGCAGCCGGGAGCTGGGAGCGGGAGGAGGCTGCTCCGCCATCCCCAGTATCTGAGGACCTTCTGACTTGGCGCTCGCACTGGGGCTTGTGGCAGCGTCCGGGCTGGAGATAGGGTGGGTACAGGCCCTGGATGGTCGCCAGTCCCTGGTGGGCCCCCTTGTTCCTGGTAGATTCTTTTTTTTTTTCTTTCCCATCGTAAGAAACCTTTCATTGCAAATTCCATTCTGTGCATTGATTTTTGAGAAAAACAAAACACTGGAAATCTATCTTTCCCAAGCATAAGAATACAAATGACAGACCATGTAATGGCTACTCAAGAACAGGATATTTTTTGTACTTAGCATTTTAAAAGCCACCGTCATTGAAACCGAGTATTAACAGATTAGGGTGTGGCCAAAACCGGTGTGGCTTAGTGGATAGAGTGTCGGCCTGCGGACTGAAGGGTCCTGGGTTCGATTCCGGTCAGGGACATGTATCTTGGTTGCGGGCACATCCCCAGTGGGGGGCATGCAGGAGGCAGCTGATTGATGTCTCTCTCATTAATGTTTCTAACTCTCTATCCCTCTCTCTTCTTCTCTGTGAAAATTCAATAAAATATGTTTTTAAAATAAAATAAAAAAACAGATTAGGGGCTGTGATCTTCTAGAAAGTTCATGAAAGTGTTCCCCCGGGGACACAGCACTATTTGGTTTTGATCAAACTTCGGTGTTGGCATATGATTTCTCAGCTCCATCTCTCACTGCTGCCCCCCTGGGCACTTCTCGCTGGTTCTACTTTGAGCCCAGAGAAGGAAGTAAAGGCCTGGTCACCGCCTGCCATGCACGCTTCGACCTCCTCCCCCGTGCGGGGCACACAGGTCAGCAGCTCGGTGCCACCGTCCTTCACGACGTCCGTCCGTCCTCCTCGATGCGGACCCCGCCAAACCCACGGAAGCGCTGCAGAACCTCCCGGTTCCAGAAGCAGCCGCGCACTAGGTCAGCCAGGGCCTCCTCTAGGAGGTGGTCCATGAAGTAAATGCCCGGCTCCACAGGGAGCACCATGCCTGGCTCCAGGCACCTGGCCGTGCGCAAGCTCCACGCCCTCCCACGTCGTGCACATCAATGCCCAGGAAGTGGCCGAGCCCATGAGGCATGAACACGGCTCCCAGGTGGGCCCGCACCCTGGCCTTGATGCCACCCCTCAGGAGGCCGAGGCGGGCCAGCTCCTCCAGGTGGAGGCGGTCCGCCAGGCGGTTGCAGCTCAGGCCACTGCACGCCTGGAAGTGCTCCTTGGAGTGGATCTTGCCCCTCCAGGTGGCATGGCTGGCGGGAAGCCTGGGCACAAACAGTGTCGACTTCCCGGTGTCGAGGTCAATCACCTGCCGTAGCAGCCTGGCTCCGTGACTCCAAATGCCCAGTGGAAGGAGGTAACTCCAGGCGGAAGAGGACCCGTGTCCGTGCAGGAGCGCTGCGTCTCCTCCCCACCCTGCAGCAGCACAACCGAGCCAGCCGCCTGCACAGCAGTTCCCTTTGCAGACGCTCACCCAGACGCTGCCTGTTCAGGGCCAGAGGCACCTTCAGGGTTTCGTTCCCCAGCCAAAACCAAGATCGGCTGGCAGTCGCCATGTTCGCCCCGCTCCGGCGTCACGTGAAGTGCGGCATCAGCTGAGGCCCGACCGACGGTCCCCCGCCTGGCAGATTCTGACAGCAGCTCCGACGCCCATCGGACAGGAGTGTGGACGTCCGCTGGCCTCTGCCTACAGCTCCCACAAGGCTCCAGGCTGTGACGGCACTCCTGTACGTCACAGAGGCCTCGACGTTCTCTGGCCTCTGCCTACAACTCCCACAAGGCTCCAGGCCGCGCTTCCGGTCTGTGACGGCGCTCGGTACGTCACAGAGGCCTCGAGGTTCTCCGGCCTCTGCCTGCAGTTCCCACAATGCCCCGGGGGACGCGTTCGGCCTGCGGAGGTCTCTGTGCTTGGGGGCCTCCTTTCTGGTGACCTCTGGTCTGCAGCGCCCGCTGCGCCCCGGAGGGCACATCTGGCTCCAGGCACTGCAGACCCCAACTTCAGAGGCCTCTGCGCCCGCCCCCAGCACTCGCCGCTGGGCTTTCGCACGTGCGCTCCCCCAGTTACTTCTGCTCAACCTTCATGCCTCGGTCCAGCGCCTGCGCGCCGGGTCGGGTCGCCCTCAGGCCACCAATGACGCTCCGCGGGGCTCGGCCGCTCTCCTCTCCAATGTGCAGAGACTCAAGTCTGCTGGTGCCCCCCACGCCCCTGCCCTTCCCCAGACCGGGCCGTTCCTGCAGGCGAGCAGAGGTCCTAGGTGGGAGGCGAGAAGTATGCTCCCTTTGAAAAAAATAATTTTTTAATTGATTTCACGGAGTTAGAGGGAGAAATATCCATGATGAGAGAGAATCTTTGATCCACTGCCGCCTACACAACCCCCACCGGGATGGAGCCCACAGTCTGGGCCTGGGCCCTGACCGGAATCGGACTGTGTGACCTGGTTCATAGGTCAGCGCTCAATCCCTGAGCCACGCTGACCCGGCCTGAAATCTGCCTTTTGGACAGCACCAGGCCCTGCCCTCGTGGCTCCTTTCTCCATCCACGTGGGCCTTTGTGGACATTCAGGTTTGTTCTTGCTCTGTTCCTGGGTCCAGTGCAGGCCTGCTCTGTGAAGCTGGGGCTAGGGCCAGTCTGGGATCCCTGAGGATCCTGTGCATGCCAGGGAGGGAGCTGGTGACACTGTACCTTCGAATGATGGTGTTTAAAAAGAAAAGAAAGAGCCGAAACCGGTGTGGCTCAGTGGAGAGAGCGTCGGCCTGCAGACTGAAGCGTCCCCGGTTCGATTCCAGTCAAGGGCACATCTCTAGTGGGGGCGGGGGGGGCGTGCAGGAGGCAGCTGATCCATGTCTCTCTCATCAATGTTTGTCTATCCCTCTCCCTTCCTCTCTGTAAAAAATCAATTATATAAAAAAAGAAAGGAAGAAAAAAGATGCCAGATGGTGTGGCTCCGTTGGTTGAATGTCTTCCTGTGCACCTGAAGGTCGTCGGTTGGATTCAGACACATGCCCAGGGTTGCGAGTTAGGTACAAGTTGGGATGCACGATGGAGGCCACCGATTAGCATTTCTCTCTCTCTCACCAATAAAAACATTAAAAAAAAAAAAAAAACACAGAAGCTTCCATAGGGAGAGGAAACTAGCGTTTATTTGAAAATTAGGGAGGGGAGGAGGGAGATAACTATTCCTGAAGTACTGATTCAGGCATTTGCCCAAATAGTGTTCTGATTGGCAAAGACAAGGGAGATTCATGAGAAAGGGAAGGGGCACCATCACATCCACAGAAGGAAGGCAATGCTATTGTCCATTTTCTAGCTCTGTGGCCATCAGTCCACCAGTCATCATCGCTGCTTTCTTGTTTATCTTGCAACAGTTTCTTCAGCACTCCAGGTTGGTTAGGCTCCGTGTTACCATCCAAAAGGCTTGGGACACAAGACCTGGATGGTAGTTCCTCTGGCAAAGCAGCTCCAGCTCCCTTGCCAAGTGCTTCCGTTTATGAGTTATTTTTTGACAGCGGTCAGCGTTGGCCTTGCCCCTGCACATGCCCGGTTAGCCGGCCAGCTGTTCAGAGTTTCCAGGTGCCCTCACACACAGCCTGGTACGTGTCCTGTGTCAGAGGCCGGAAGGTCTGGGCCTGGTTGTCCAGCACAAACAGCGAATCCGAAATGACGCCCACGTTGAAGCCCTCACGCACCAGCCGGGACTTGACCAGTTTGAAGGTGTTCGTGATCTCCAGGGTGTCCTGCAGGGGGTAGGCCTGTAACTCCAACTGCGACCCCCCTGTCCACGACCCCCCCCATGCCCCCCTCCTGAGCTCACCTGGATGCGGATGAAATTGGGGACCGCATAGGCCGGGAGCCAAGTGCGGACGTGCTGGTACAGCTTCTGCCCGTCGAAGGCCCGGCCCGGAGCCAGCTGCACAGCGGCCATGCCCACCTTGCCCTCGCACCCTGGAAGCACCCAACCAGTCACTCTCGGCTCCCCCACCGCTCACATGGGGTAGCACACCGCCACCCACAAAGCTGCTGTTGCTTGAAAAGGAGGGGAGCCCTCCGCACCTGGCACGGACACGCCGTAGACGTTCACCTGCTGCAGAAAGTCCACCAGTGACAGCACGCCCTCCACCTCCCGCGTGGACACGTTCTCACCCTTCCATCTGCGGGGTGACAACAGGTGCTTGAGATCCCGCCCCTGGTAACGAGGCACCGCCCCTTGCCCACCAAACCCCGCCCCCTGGAATCCGAAAGCCCCGCCTCTTTACTCGACCTCCAGTAGTATCTGAAAGCCCCGGTGGCCCCGCCCCAAAGCCCCGCCCCCGAAGCCCCGCCTTTTTACTAGGCCTCCCTGTAGGGCCTGAAAGCCCCGGTGGCTCCGCCCCTATGCCCCGCCTCCAGGTTCCGCCCCAGAAGTCCCGCCCACGGAATCCGAAAGCCCCGCCTCTTGGCCTCCAGTAGTATCTGAACGCCCCGGTGGCCCCGCCTGAAGCCCCGCCCCCAGGATCCGCCCAAGAATCTGAAAGCCCCGCCTCTTTACTCAGCCTCCCTGTAGTACCGTATCTGAAAGCCCCGCTGGCCCCGCCCCTGAATCCCCGCCTCCAGGTTCCGCCCCAGAAGTCCCGCCCCCGGAATCCGAAAGCTCCGCCTCCCTGTAGGATCGGAATGTCCCGGTGGCCCCCCCCAAAGCCCCCCCCCCAGAATCCGGAAGCCCCGGTAGCCCCGCCCCGAAGCCCCGCCTCCAAGCTTCACTCCCGGAATCCGAAAGCTCCGCCTCCCTTTAGGGTAGCAATGTCCCCTGGCCCCGCCCCCGAAGCCCCGCCCAGCACCGGTAAGTGTCCCCGAGGCGGTCGTGGAAGTAGAGGAAGCCTTCGTGGTCCACGGACAGCACGTCCCCGGTGTTGTAGTAAATGTCGTCCGGGCGCCGCACCTTCCGCACCAGCTTCCGTTCCGACAGCTCCCGGGGCCCGCGGTAGCCCAAGAAGGGGTTGCGGCCCAGCACCCGAGTCAGCAGCAGCCCAGGCTCCCCTGGGGGGAAGCCGGAGGTGGCGTGAACCACGACAGGAATCTCGGAGCCCACGGCCTCCCGCCCGAGATTCTAACAGGCGGACTCCACCACCCGGACCCTCAGAGGAGAGACACCCAGTGATGGAGACGGGGAGACGGAAGAGGAGGGACGGACGGAGAGAGAGGGTGGCACGGGGAGCCCATTAAAAATGGGAAAAGGAAAAATAAACCTAAAAAATAAAATAAAGTATTACAAAATAAAATAAAATTAAGTTAAATTAAATTGAAAAAAATAGGAAAAGGATGCCCGGCCGGCATGGCTCAGTGATTGAACCAGGAGGTCAGAGTTCAAGTTCAAGTTCAAGCACGTGCCCGGGTTGTGGGCTCGATCCCCATTAATGTCTCTCTCTCCCTTCCTTTCTGAAATCCATTTATATATATATATATATATATATATATATATATATATATATATATATTATTTTTGGCCGAAATCGGTTTGGCTCAGTGGATAGAGCGACGGCCTGGGGACTAAAAGGTCCCAAGTTCGATTCCGGTCAAGGGCATGTACCTTGGTTGCTGGCACGTTCCCAGTAGGGGGAGGGCAGGAGGCAGCTGATGGATGTTTCTCTCTCATCTATATTTCTAACTCTATCCCTCTCCCTTCCTCTCTGTAAAAATTAATAAAAAATATATTTTTTTTTAATGAGAAAAGGGATGGTGGAAGGATGGAGACAAATGGTGGCGGGAAGAAACGGCGGTGGCCAGGCCCTTGCAAGACCCCAGGAGAGAAGACCCAGCAGAAGGTGGGGGGAACAGTCGGTGCCTGCGAGGACAGCCCCCGGGGGACCCCCACCCCCCGAGGCACAGCGAAGAGAGGCTGAGGCCGGGGTGCCCATCAGAACCGAGAGGCTGAGGTTGCCCCAGACAGTGGTCGAACGGACGGTCGGACAGGGACTCTGCAGGCACCACTGCGGACCAGGCCCGCCCCCACCCACCCCACCCCCAGTACCTGGCCCCACGGGCACGCAGAAGCCTGCTCTGTCCCGCACGGGCTCTGCAGCCTCCGTGTCGAACTGGACGAGCTCGAAGGGGGACAGCATCTGCGGTGCAAGGTGGGGGGTCAGGGCCCGGGGCGCTCAGCTCTCTCCCCGTCAGGGCGCGTGCCACCCGCGGCCGCTCACTCGCAGGATGCAGCTGGTCTTGCCCACGGCCCCGCGGCGCCCGGGGTAGTTGACGAAGCCCATGTTGCCTTCCGTGGAGCCGTAGACCTCGAAGATGCGAACGGGCCCGAAGCGCCGCTGGAAGGCCTCCCACACGTCGGCGCGCAGCCCGTTGCCCATCGCCAGGCGGACGGTGTGCGTCCGGTCCTCTGATCGCTGCAGAGAGGCCCCCAGGAGGGTCAGGGGGAGGGGCGTGGGTGCGAGGGGTGCCCGGAACCCCTCCCTGGGAGGCTGTCTCTGGGCCTCAACTTGAGGAATTCCCGGGCAGGTCTGGGCCCAGGGGACCTAGCAGGGGTGCTCACTGGGTATCCCTTTATTTTTTTAAATAGATTTTAGCCGAAACCGGTGTGGCTCAGTCAGTGGATGGAGCCTGGGCCTCCGGACTGAAAGGTCCCGGGTTCAATTCCGGTCGGAGGCATGTACCTTGGTTGCGGGCACATCCCTAATAGGGGTGTGCAAGAGGCGGCTGATCGATGTTTCTCTCTCGTCAATGTTTCTCTCTGTCCCTCTTCCTTCCTCTCTGTAAAAAAAATCAATAAAATATATTTAAAAATTAAAAATAAATACATATATTTTATTGATTATTTACAGAGAGGAAGGGAGATAGTTAGAAGCATCAATGAGAAAGAGATCCATCAGCCGCCTCCTGCACATTCCCCACTGGGGATGTGCCCGCAACCAAGATACATGCCTCCAGTCAGAATCAAACCGGGACCCCCCAGTCCGCAGGCCCACGCTCCATCCACTGAGCCACACGGGTTTCGGGTCACTGGGTATTCCTTACCTGGCGTCTGTACTTGGAGGCGTACCTGAGGGATTACTTGGAGGCCTCCCCTGTGGGGTCATGGGGGGAGAGACACCTGGGACTTGCACTGGAGGGGTTCCTTGGGGGCCTTCACCTGGAAGTCACCTGGGGGTGATTTGAAGCTTCATCTTGGGGGTGACTAGGGGCCTTCCTTGGGGGCAGTGGCCTGGAGGCTTGCCTCGAGGCTTTACCTAGAGGGGAACCTGAGGACCTGGCCTGGAGACAGTCACCTGGGGTAACTCAGGGTCCGGATACCCTGTTTCCCCAAAAATAAGTCATCCCCCGAAAATAAGACCCACTTCCCGTTTTGCCTCTTGCTGTCATATAAAGCCTCCCTGGAACATAAGGCCTCCCGGGAATAGAAGGCCCCCGAAGCTAACGTAAGGCTTCTGACCCCTGATTTAAAGAGACCTCGCCCGGCCTGAACAGCTCCAGCTGCGCTGCGGCCCATCAGGGAGCTGGTTTGTGATGACAACAACTATCATAATAAATTTAATAAATACAGATAATAAATTTCCTTTTTTTGTTGTTGTTCAACAATAAATGTGTACTGTATTCTTCTTCATGGAAAAATAAGACATCCCCTGAAAATAAAACCTAAAGCATCTTTGGGAGCAAAAATTAATAGAAGACACGGTCTTATTTTCGGGAAACAGGGTAATGAGTTTTCTCTGAGCCACACCGTGTGCTAGGTACTTTGCCCGTTTAATTCTCACAAGATTCTCACAGGGATGTCATCCCTGATTTCCAAAGGGGGACCCTAAAGCTGAGAGAGGTGAGGCCGCCTGGTCAGGTGGTCACCAAAGAAGCCGGGACGGGAAACCTTTTGTGGGACTCATGGTACCTGCTCTGGTCTGGGATGTGTTACCCGAGCGACCTTGCTTGAGTCCTGTACCTGCATGGACCTGAGACCTTTGCCTGGTGTGACAGCTGCAACTGAAAATATATTTTTAGCCGAAACTGGTGTGGCTCAGTGGCTAGAGTGTTGGCCTGTGGACTGAAGGGGTCCCAGGTTCGATTCCGGTCAAGGGCCTGTATCCTGGTTGCAGGCACATCCCCAGTGGGGGACGTGCAGGAGGCGGCTGATCAATGTTTCTCTCTCATTGATGTTTCTAACTCTCTATCCCTCTCCCTTCCTCTCTGTAAAAAATCAATAAAATATATATTTTTTAAAATGTTTATAACCGAGACCAGTCTGCCTCACTGGCTAGAGCACCAGCCTACGGATTGAAGGGTCCCAGGTTCGATCCGGTCAAGGGCACGTACCTTGGTTGCGGGCACATCCCCAGTAGGGGGTGTGCAGGAGGCAGCTGATCGATGTTTCTAACTCTCTATCTCTCTCCCTTCCTCTCTGTAAAAAATCAACAAAATATATTTTAAAAATAAAATAAATTTATTTTATTCATTTAAGAGAGGAAGGGAGGGGGAAGAAGGGGAGAGAGAGAGAGAGAGAGGGAGAAACACCAATGATGAGAATCATTGCTCAGCTGCCTCCTGCAAGTGGGCACATGCCCTGACTGGGAATTGAACGGTGACTTCCTGGTTCATAGGTCAAGTCTCCATCTCTGAACCATGCCAGCTGGGCAATTTTTTGTTTGTTTGTTTAATCCTCACCGGAGAAGGGTATTTTTTCCATTGCCTTTCAGAGAGAATGGCAGGGAGGGAGGGGGAGAGAGAAAGCGAGGAGAGAGAGAAATATTGTTGTGCGAGAGACACATCTATTGGTTGCCTCCTGCACCGCTGAGGATTGAAACTGTAGCCCCACGGACGCACCTTTGACTGGGAATCGAACCCACAACCCTTCAGTGCATGGGCCAACGCTCTAACCAGAGATCAACGCCACCCAGGGCGACAGCTGTGGTTTTATATCTGAGGAGTTGGCGCCTCACCTGGGGAGCATTACACAGGTACCGCAGGACCTCTCCCACATACAGGATCACTGTCACCCCATGCTGCCGACAGTCCTCCCAGAAGCGGGAAGCGGAGAACTTGGGGGCCAGGACACAGGTGGCTCCTGGGAGATGAGAGAGGAACGGGTTCAGGTCCTGCTTCCAGGCCTCCGTGAGAAGCTGCTTCAATGGGTGGCCCCTGAAGCACAGGGTGATCCGGGGATGTGGGGGGTCATCGCTGGTCCCTGGTCCAGCCAGTCACAGGCTGGCCTGGGCCTGGGTGCACATCCAGCCTCCAGAATGTGTGGGAGGCTTTGGGCCTGACACAGCGCGCCAGGGCTCAGGAAGAGCTGTGATCATCCGTTGTTCTTGCACGAAGATTCCTGCAAGAAGGGGCCTTCCTTCCCCTGGCTGAGGGCACCGCCTTCAGCCTTCAGCCACCTTTCCGCCTTCCCATGCTGCCCAGAGGTCTGGAGCAGCTGGGGTGGTGCAGAATGCCTGGGTCCCACCCCACTCTTGGCTGCTTGGCATCTGTGCATGCAAAATAACCCTCCATCTTTGTTAGGTTAATTTGCATACCCACTCCTGATTAGCTGTGGGTGTCATGAAGGTACATACTGTCAATTTGCATCTTTCTCTTTTATTAGCATAGATTTTTATGAATGTTTCACTGAACAGATGGATAGGTGGGGAGACAGGTGGATGAGTGGATGGGTGTTTGGAAGGGCACTATGTGGATGAATTAATTTTAGGGGGCCACTACACCCTGCAAGTGAAATGTCATCATCCCAGCTGAATCCCGTGTGGCTCAGTGGATAGTGTCAGCCTGTGGACTGAGAGGTCCCAGGTTTGATTCCGGTCAAGGGCATGTACTTTGGTTGCAGGTACATCCCCAGTAGCGGGTGTGCAAGAGGCGGCTGGTCAATGTTCCTGACTCTCTCTCTCTCCCTTCTTCTCTATAAAAAAATCAAGAAAATATATTTAAAAAAAAAGAAATGTCATTATCCGGGCATCCAAATGGAAAGGGAGGATTGCTTGTGAGCTTGGTTAGTAGCAGCTGTGTCTTCTCTGAGGCTGTTTTTGACAGGGAGGTAACATATAGAAGGGGTGCTGGGTCCTCAGGAAAGGAAACCCACCTCCCCAGGGTTCCTGCCAAGATGTATTTATTTATTTTTAACCCTCACCCGAGGATATTTTTCCATTGGTGTTTAGAGAGAGTGGGAAGAGAGAGGGAAAGACAGAGAGAAACAGCGATGTGAGAGAAACACATCGATTAGTTGCCTCCTCCTGCACGTGCTCTGATCAGAGCCTGGGATAGGGAGCCAGGAATCATTTAACTGCAGGCCCTGGCTGGGGACCTGAATTGGTTAGAGCTTCATCCCAGTGGGCCAAGGGTGAGGGTTTGATCTGCGGTCAGGACACACAGGAACCAACCAGTGAATGCATAAATAAGCGGAACAACAAATCTCTCTCTCTCGAGAAAAACAAAGGACAAAAGAATAATGGAACTGAATGTAACAACATCTCCAGAGGGAATTTCCAGTCTGACTGGACTCAGAGGAACACAGACTAAACACTGAGGAGACTAACGGTAAAAAAGGACAATCTGGTAACGGGAAATCTGAACGGGAAGGGCATGCTGTGCATTTAGGTGTGAGAGATGCCTCCTGCACTGGTGACCAGCAGAACAACTTGTTCTAAAATAATCCGGAAGGAGAGGCATGTGCATATGCAGTCAAACTGGCAACATGTCAGTTGTGGGGGCTGGCTGAGTAATAAACTGGAGACTTGGTCAAACTCTTTGCTCTGCTCTTGTGTGTGTCTGAAATTGTGCCTGGTCTGAAAACAACAACCTTTTATTTTAAATATATTTTACTGATTTTTTACAGAGACGAAGGGAGAGGGATAGAGAGAAACATCGATCAGCTGCCTCCTGCACACCCCCTACTGAGGATGTGCCTGCAACCAAGGTACATGCTCATGGCTGGAATCGAACCTGGAACCCTTGAGTCTGCAGGGTGATGCTCTATCCACTGAGCCAAACCAGTCAGGGCTAAAAACACCAACCTTTTAAGCCCTATCTGAATAGCTCAGGTGGTTAAGAGCATCGTCTGGAAGCTCAAGGTGGATGGCTGGATTCCCAGTCAGGGCACACAGACAAGAAGCAACCACGGAATGCATAAGTAAGGGCAACAACAAATCAGCACTTTGCCCTGCCTGGCTTGTGTGGCTCAGTGGATAGAGCGTCAGCCTGTGGATGGAAGGACCCCAGGTTCAATTCCGCTCAAGGGCCCGTACTCAGGAGGCAGCTGATCGATGATTCCCTCTCATCATTGATGTTTCTAACTCTCTCTCCTTCTCCCTTCCTCTCTGAAAACAAGTCATTGTTTCTTTCTCCTTTCTGTTCTCTCCCTTAAAATGAATATATTTTAAATTAATAAAAATATTTTAATGCCGAGACCGGTCTGGCTCAGTAGTAGAGCATCGGCTTGCGGACTGAAAGGTCCCAGGTTCGATTTCGGTCAAGGGCATGGACCTTGGTTGCCGGCACATCCCCAGTCGGGGGTGTGCAGGAGGCGGCTGATCGATGTTTCTGACTCTATCCCTCTCCCTTTCTCTCTGTAAAACATCAAAAAAATATATTTTAAAAAAAGAAAAGAAAAGAAACAACATGGCCGGCCAGTGTAGCCAACATGGAGCCAGGATCCCAGAGGCCACCTGTGCAGTTTCGAGTGTGGACACGTGACTGACTGCATTGCAGGCTCCATCCCCCGTGGGGTGTGTGCAGGAGCACATTAATGATGTTTCTCTCTCATAGATGTTTATATCTTCAAAGAAAGGAAGAGAGAGAAGGAAGGAAGGAAGGAAAGAAGGAAGGAAGGAAGGAAGGAAGAAAAGAAGAAAGAAAAATTATTTTCAGAAAAATGCTGGTGGTGGCTGAAACTGGGTAGTGGACACATGAGAACTGATGCAGAAATGTTTTTTGTTTTTTTGTGTTTTTTTAAAAATATATTTTATTGATTTTTCACAGAGGAAGAGAAAGGGATAGAAAGCCAGAAACATTGATGAGAGAGAGACATTGATCAGCCACTTCCTGAACGCCCCCCACTGGGGAGGTGCCCACAACCAATGTACATGCCCTTGACAGGAATCGAACCTGGGACCCTTCAGTCCCCAGGCCGACGCTCTATCCACTGAGCCAAACCGGTTTCGGCCAGAAATGTTTTGTGTTTAAAATTCTCCAATTGGACTCTGGCCAATCTGGCTCAGTGGATAGAGCGTTGGCCTGCAGACTGAAGGGTCCCGGGTTCCATTCCGGTCAAGGGCATGTAGCTTGGTTGAGGGTACATCCCCAGTAGGGGCTGTGCAGGAGGCAGCTGATCGCTGTGTCTAACGCTCTCTCTCCCTTCCTGTCTGTGGAAAACCAATAAAATATATTTAAAAACAAACGTGAGGAGAAATCCAAGATGGCGGCATAGGTAAACACCTATACTGCTGCCTCGCACAACAATTTCAAAACTACAACTAAAAGACAGAACGGACATCATCCAGAACCACAGGAAAGCTGGCTGAGTGGAAGTTCTACAACTAGAGGGAAAGAGAGGGGCTCACAGAGACCCAGAGGAGCTGCAAAAGGCTGAGGTACGGAGACGCGTGCGCGCTGAGAGAGCGGGTGCCGGAGTACCTGGCTGGTTTTCTCTGGCGGGAGGGAAACGGAGACTCTCAAAGGCATTGAACCCCTTGTCCTGTGACACTAAACCCCAGATCCAGCTGAAACTCATACGGGGGGAGTTTGGACTGTGAAAAGGGAGAGGTGCACGGAAATTTAGGGGAGTCACAGAAGATCAGGTCCGGTCTCGCACGCGCATGGTGCTGCGCGGAGGTCAGATTGCTGATTGTGCCACTGGCTTTTGCGAGTGGGCGGGAGACAGACCCTCCGAACTGTGCCACTTCTGACTCCACTAAGCCCCTGTTTTGGGCGAAACCCTGGAGACCTAGACTCGTGTGGTCCTAGTGTGCAGGGGAGCTGGAAAGGCAGCGGTTAGAGGCACTGCGGGTGCGCGCGCGCACAAGGACCACTCCAGCCATTACCCATCACGTGAGACTCAGGGGCCGTGGAGGGCGGGGCCGACGGGAAGGCAAGGCGGTCCCTTAAGCCCTGAGACTCCACCCTCCCAAGCTCAGCAGAGGCTTCTTCGGCTGAATCCAGCACAGAAGTTTCCCCGGCATGGTGAAAATGCTGAGACAAGGGAAGGGATTACAAGCAAAAGAAATGGAGGAAAAAAAACGACTGGATATAGAGTTCAAAACCACGCTTATAAGGTTTTTCAAGAATATGCTAGAAAAGATGGATAAATTTAGTGAGACCCAAGAGGAGATGATAAATACACTTACTGAAATAAAAACTATTATACAGAGTACTAACAGCAGACTAGAGAAAGGCAAGGATCAAGTCAAAAATTTGAAATATAAAGAAGCAGAAAACATTCAACTGGAAAAGCAAGAAGAGAAAAGAATCCAAAAATGTGAAGATAATGTAAGGAGCCTCTGGGACAGCTTCAAGTGTACCAACATCAGAATTGTGGGGGTGCCAGAAGAAGAGAGAGAGCAAGATACTGAAAACCTGTTTAAAGAAATAATGACTGAAAACTTCCCACATCTGGTAAAAGAAATAGACTTACAAGTCCAGGAAGCACACAGAACCCCAAAGAAAAGGAATCCAAAGAGGACTACACCAAGACACATCATAATTAAAATGCCAAGAGCAAAAGAGAAAGAGAGAATATTAAAAGCAGCAAGAGAAAAACAGTTTATTACCTACAAGGGAGTACCCATACGACTGTCAGCTGATTTCTCAACAGAAACGATGCAGGCCAGATGGGAGTGGCAAGAAATATTCAACGTGATGAACAACAAGAACCTACAACCAAGAATAATCTATCCAGCAAAGCTATCATTCAGAATTGAAGGGCAGATAAAGACCTTCACAGAGAAGAAAAAGCTAAAGGAGTTCATCAACTCCAAACCAGTATTATATGAAATGCTGAAAGGTACCCTTTTAGAAGAGGAAGAAGAAAAAGGTAAAAGACAAAAAATTAAGAACAACAAATACACATCTATCAACAAGTGAATCTAAAAATTAAGTGAATTAAAAATCTGATCAACAGAATAAACTGGTGAATATAATAGAATCAGGAGCACAGAAAGGGAGTAGACTGATAATTCTCAGGAGGACAAAAATCATAAAGCATCAAACAGACTGTGAAATTATAGCAGAAAGATTAAAGTTAGGTGAGGTAAATAAGTGATCAATCAAAGGACTTGTATGCATGCTTATAAACATAACCAATGATCACAGACACTGGGGGGTTGGGGTACGCCTGGGAGGGAGGGGGGCAATGGGGAGATATGTATAAAAAATTAATAAAAATTAATTTAAAAAAAAAGTGACCATGGAAAGGCCCCAGGTGACTCCCTGGTCGGGTGTCCAGGGAGACGAGCAGAGCAGTGTTTGCTGAGCGCGTCCTCACTGACAAGAGGTCACAGGGGTGACCTGGCACAGCTGCTGTCCCTTCCTGAGCCCAGCACAGCCCTGGGAACCCCCTAGGTGCCCGCCCTCTGCCCAGGGGTCCTGGATGGGGCTCGCTCTCTGCTGTATGTCCCTCGTCACAGGGTGCACCCCAACACCCAGCCCGCATTTCCCGGGGAGGGGCAGGAGGGGCCCCCAGGGAAGGAAGGGCTCACCGAGCTCCAGGCAGCTGAGCACCCCGAGGACCAGGCCCATCACGTGGTACAGGGGCAGGACCGTGTAGACCACGTCGTCGGCCGTGACCCCGCTCACGGCCAGCATCCCGCTCATCTGCAGCACCCGCTCGTGGGTGAGGATGGCCGGCTTCGGGAGCCCTGGGGGAGGGGAGGGGAGAGGGGGTGCGTGCAGGGCGGGGTCTCCATGAAGGGAGGAGGGTTCAAGGAGGTCAAGGTGGGGTTTGGGGTCCAGAGGTCAAATCCCAGGCTCCAGCAGGGCCTCCGTGGCTGCCCCCGGGACATTTCGGGGCTCGGTCGGGGTCAGGTCCGGGTGAGAGGTCAGAGGTGGGGGCGCCCTCACCGGTGGTCCCCGAGGTGTAGATGAACAGGGCCGGGCTCTTGCGCGTGAGGCCGGCGCGCAGCTCGGCGGGCACCGGGTCCGGGGGCGCGGCGTCCAGCGCGGGCTCCAGCGCCCCGACCCCCGGCGTCGCGGAGGCGCGGCCCAGGTAGAAGCAGCGCACGCGCTCCGCCTGCAGCCGCGGGAGCACCTCCTCCAGGTTCGCCCGGAGCTCTGCGGGGGCGGACCGGAGGGGAGACTGAGGCCAGGCCCCGCCCCCGCCCCCACCCCTGCTTCCCGGCGGCGAGGGAGGCGAGGGGGACCCCGCGGCCACGGAGGGCGCGGCCGGCAGAGGGCGCGTCTGCGCTTTGGGGGGAAGAACCCCGGGGCCCGGCCGGTGTGCTCAGTGGATAGGGCACCGGCCCGCGGACCGCCGGGTCCCCGGTTCTGGTTCCGGTTCTGGTTCCGATCAAGGGCCGGGAGCCCGGTGGCGGGCTTCTCCCGGCTGGCCCCTGGGCAAGGCGCGCGCAGGAGGCAACCATCGATGTGTTTGATCTCTCTTTCCCTAAAAAAATCAAGGAAGCCGAGATGGGTGTGGCTCAGCGGACAGAGCGTCGGGCTGCGGAGTGAAGGGTCCCGGGTTCGATTCCGGTCGGGGGCATGTAGCTTGGTGGCGGGCACGTCTCCACTGTCGGGCGCGCAGGAGGCGGCTGATCGATGCCTCTCTCTCATCGATGTTTCTGGCTCTCTATCCCTCTCCCTTCCTCTCTGAAAATTCAATAAAGTATATTTTTAAAAAATCAAGGAAAAAATGCCCTTGGGGGAGGATTTAAAAAATAAAATAAAGAAGAAAAGGTTACTATTGGCCAAAAGGGACTGAAATAGCCATGGCTCGGCGGTGGAGCATCGACCTAAGGACCAGGAGGTCAGGGTTAGGCGCCCGGGCGGTGGGCTGACCCCAGTTTGGGGGTGCAGGAGGCGGCCGGTCAGTGATTCTCTCTCTCTCTCCCCCTTCCTCTCTGAAATCAATAAAAAAATATATCTTTTAAGGAAAAAAACAACACAAAGCTCCTGGCGCCCTCAGAATTACTCCCCAGCCTGGGGGTGAGCTTGGCACCAGGGGGCACCCCCTGACCAGCGGGCCGCCCCGCCTGCCCCCCTCCCGCCCCGCCGGCCTCCGGGGGATGTAGGGGTGTCCTTACCCGGGTCCACCAGCAGCAGCCGCGCCCCCGAGCTCAGCACCGCGTGCGTCAGGGGCGCGCCGCGGAGGTGCGGGTTGATCCAGGCCACGGGGCAGCCCAGCTTGGCCAGCCCCAGCCACAGCCCCAGCGCGGGCACGGCCTGCGGGGGCCCCACCAGCAGCGCGGCGGGCTCCGGGGGCCCCGCACCCGCGGGGGCGCCCAGCTCCGCCCTCAGCGCCCAGGCGGCGCGGCAGGCGCGGCCGTCCAGCTCCGCGTAGGTGACCGCGCGGCGTCCCCCGGGGCCCCCCGTCCACACCAGGGGCGCGTGGCCCGGCCGCGCCCGCGCGCGCCGCTCGAAGGCGTCCACGAAGGTGTCGGGGGGCGCGCGGCCCAGGCGCGCGCGGAGGCCCAGGCCCAGGCGCAGGACGGCGGCGGCGAAGGCCAGGTCCGCGGGCAGCCAGCGCAGCGCGGGGGGCGGCCGCGCCGGCAGCAGCGCC
>JAAGEH010000409.1:112945-147214 GCA_011751065.1 Lasiurus cinereus | reverse complement strand
GGCGGGGGCGCCCGGGGCGGGGGCGCGGGCCCGGGCGATGATCTGCGTGCACTCGTCGATGACCGTCTGGATGCGCAGCACGGACGCGGCCGTGAGCACCTGCAGCGCCTCGCCCTGCGCCACGACCAGCGAGCCGCTGTAGAGGAACTCCACGAGCTGGCGCACCGTCTGCGCGGGCACCACGGGCGGCACGCGGATCTCCGAGTGGCCCAGCAGCAGCTTGTCCTGGAAGAAGGGCGAGCCGGCGGCCAGCACGCAGCGGTGCGCGCGCAGCGAGGCCTCGCGGATGCGCACCGTCACGTCGCAGAAGTGCCCGCCCAGCCGCTGTCCGTTGAGGGTCTCGAGCAGCGAGCGGGAGAAGTTCTGCAGGTGGATGTGATGCACCGCCTCCGCCGCCGCCGCCGCCGCCGCCATCTGCACCGGAGGGGGGGGGGTCAGCCCCAGGGTCCGGTTCCTTCAGCCTCGGTCTCCGGACAGGGCGAACCTCAGCCCGCCCCCCCCTCAATCCCCCCTAGAAAAAGGACCCTTGCAGGGCTCCACTCAGCGCACCGGCCCCCCCCCCCCCCCCCAAAAAAAAAAAAAAAACTCTCTCTCTCTCTCTCTCTAGGACTCCTGCCTGTCTCCACAGCTCCCTACAGGCCCCTGGGAGAGCGGTGGGAATATCAAAGGTCTCCCCAGGGCCCTGGCTCAGTGGATAGAGCATTGGCCTGCGGACTAAAGGATCCTGGGTTCGATTCTGGTCAAGGGCATATGCCTGGGTGTCGGGCTCAATCCCCAGTGGGGGGCCTGCAGGAGGCAGCCAATCAACACCCGCCTCCCCTTCCCCCCAGTGCTGCTTACTACCCAGGCAGGCAAGGCACCAGGGCTGGGTTCCCCCTCCCTCCCCCCAACCCCAATACCTATCAGTCTTCCCCCATCCCCTCCAGGGGGCAGCTCAGTGGAGCAGCGGGCAGAGACCTGCATCCAGAACCGGCTCACTGTCCACCCCAGATGGCTGCAACCCCCTCCACGGGTGGCTTCCTTCTGACCCGCCCCTGCCTCACCCCCCAACCTCAGAGCCTCCTCCGAGGCTGGAGCCCGTCTGCTGCGTCAGAACCGGGTGTTTTAACCAGTGTCCCTGAAGGTCTTCGCGGGGTGGGGTGGCAGGTGTACCCCGGAATGAGTGACCAGGGGGGGTGCGGTCACACAGGGGTCAGAGGAGGAGGGGTATTAGCCAAGCAGCTGCCCCAGGGGAGGGAAACATGTGGTTTCTGGCGCGCGCACACACACACACACACACCCCATGGATGGGAATACGGAGTAGCCTGTGTGCAGAGAGGGGACTTGGGTGGTTTGTGCAGGGGGGTGACTGGGTGGGTGCAGGGGGAGCATGGCTGAGCAATCCGGATGCTTCCTGTCAAACTGTGGGCTCATGATCCCAGCACTGTCCACCCTCGGGCACTAGAAAGAGGGGTTACCCCCCCCAAGGGATTCTGGGGGTTGAGCCCTGCCTGGCCCAGAGCGAGGCCTGCCCTCGCCCTCAGCGCCTGTGGCGAGTTCAGACTCACCCCCTTCAGCTCCTTAAGCCCAAACCATCTTTGCAGGGACCAGGACCCACCCCCATTTCTTGCACGCCCCACATCTAACCCCTCAGACCACTTCACACACCTCCACTGCCCCCACCCCCACCGGCGTGGACCGAGGGGTGCTGCGACCGCCCCTTCTTCCCACCCCCACCCCACCTCGCGGTCGATTCCCCACGCGACAACCAGAGGGAGCCTGCTCACTCCTAACCGCTCAGGGCCGCCTCGGCTCGGCGACCACCGAGCGGGGAATCATTCTTGGCAGGTTCGCAAAGGAGCCAAGTCTGCACGTGCTGCAGCCTCTGCACCAGCGTCCTCCCCGCGCCCATTCACCCGGCGTCTAAGGCTCCCAAGGTGCACCGGGGGTGGGGCACACACCTGTGCATCAACCCGCAGGGTAGCAGCCCCCCCCCTTTTCCGACCCCCGCCCTGCTCCCCGAAAGGCTCCGACTCCTCGGTGCAGAGGCAGCAGGGCCTCGGAACAAAGGGCACCTGAGGACGCGTTCCCGCCGCCCCACCTCTGCCCGCGCCCCGCACGGCCCCGAGCGCCCTCTCCCGCGCTCTGCGACGTGCACGCGCCCTACCTGCGCCCAGCGCCCCTCTGAGGGCCGCGCCCGCTGCCCCCGCCGCCCCCGCCGCAGCCCGCACTTCCCCCGGCCTCCCGGGCCCGCCCCGCCCGCGCCCTACAGCGCCCCTTCCCGCCCGCAGCCTGCGCTCCCAGCCAGCGGGGGGGCCCTCCCGGGCCCGCTGCGGCCTCCCGCGGCCCAGCGTCCGGGGAACGCCCGCCCAACCTCACCTCCCGCTCCTCCGCAGGCACCAGCCCGGCCGCGGCCGCCTCCGGCTTACCACCGACCAGGCCGCGCTTCACGGCCGCGACTCCGGCGGAACCCAAGTCCGCAGCCGCCGCGGCGCTGGGAAGCGCTAGCGGGGAGCACGTTTCCGGTGTTTCTATGGAGATGAGCCGCCGCCGCCAGGCCGCAGTTCCGGGGGAACCAAAGTCGCAGACAGCGGGACCGCGGGGCGGCGAGGAATCTCCAGGGCGCAGTACGCTTCCGGCGTCGCCCTAGAGACGGGGAGGGGGCGGGGCCTGCACCGTCAATCAGCGGGCCACGCCCCCGTATGCGCGGGGAGGGGAGGGGCTGGAGGTGCTGCACCGCACTAAGTGTCGGAAGGCACTCTGCAACCCCGGGAGGTGCTAGCAGGAGACGGGTGCAAGCAGGAGGGGGGTTGCAAGCAGGAATGGAGGTGCAAGCAGGAGGAGGGGTGCAAGCAGAAGGGTGATGCAAGCAGGAGGAGGGGTGCACGCAGAAGGGGGGTACAAAGAGGAGGTGCAAGCAGGAGAGTGGGTGCACACGGGGAGGGGTGTAAGCAGGGCGAGGGGCGCAAGCAGAAGTAGGGCTTGCTAGTAGAGGGGGAGCGGACCCCATCCGATCTTGACGCCCACTTTCTGCCTCGTTACTGAGCCTGGGTCCCAGGTGGAAGGTGGAGACAGCCTGATTGGATGCCCCTTACGCCCCCTCCTCCTGCCCCAGGCCTAACTACCCCAGGGTGAGTCTTGACAAGTCAATGGAGTCGTATGGACGGGAACAACCTGCCCCAGGGCTCAGAAAAGGGACTGGGGGTGAGATGGGTCTTATCTCTGCAGGAGGGTGTGAGCAACCAGACCCCGGAGGCCCCACGTCACAAGGGACCCAGTCTGTGGGAAGGGCTGTCTGGGCACTGGAGCAGCCTCGGTCTGCAGGGGCCTGTACCAGCCTGGCTGTCAAGTGCATGCATGAACCAGGCCACGCAATGGTGTGCTGGAGGGGGGCTGGAGGGAGGTGGGACACCTGGACCTCAGGTCAGAAGTTACCCCAGAACCTCAGCAGATCTCACGTCATGGAGGGAAAGGGGAATATGCCAGGCCAGGGGTCCCTGTCCTCCACTGCCTTTCCTGAGAAAGGGCAATTAAACTCATGTCCAGCCTGGCCAGCGTGGCTCAGAGGTTGAGCATCAACCTAGGAAGCAGGGGATCAGGCTCAATCCCCAGTGTGGGGCAAGCAGGAGGCAGCCGATCAGTGGATTCTCTCATCATTGAAGTTTCTTTTTAAAATATATATATTTTATTGATTTTTTAAAAAATATTTTTTTAATATATTTTATTGACAGAGAGGAAGGGAGAGTGACAGAAAGCCAGAAACATCGATAAGAAAGAGACATTGATCAGCCACCTCCTGCACGCCTCCTGACTGGAGATGATGTGCCCGCAAGCAAGGCACATGCCCCCGACCAGAATCAAACCCGGGATCCCCCAGTCTGCAGGCCGACGCTCTATCCACTGAGCCAAACTGGTCTCGGCTAAAAAATGTATTTTATTGGCCAAAACCGGTGTGGCTCAGTGGATAGAGCATTGGCCTGTGGACTCAAGGGTCCCAGGTTCGATTCCAATCAAGGGCATGTATCTTGGTTGCAGGCACATCTCCAGTGTGGGGCGTGCAGGAGGCTGCTGATCCGATGTGTCTCTCATCGATGTTTCTAACTCTCTATCCCTCTCCCTTCCTCTCTGTAAAAAATCAATAAAATATATTTAAAAATATTTAAATATTTTTAAAAATGTATTTTATTGATTTTTTACAGAGAGGAAGGGAGAGGGACAGAAAGTCAGAAACACCGATGAGAGAGAGATATCGATCCGCAGCCTCCTGCACGCTCCACACTGGAGTTGTGCCCGCAAGCAAGGCACATGCCCCCGACTGGAATCGAACCTGGGACCTCTCAGTCCGCAGGCTGACGCTCTAATCCACTGAGCCAAACCGGTCTCGGCTAAATATTTTTTTTTAATGTATTTTATTGATTGTTTACAGAGAGGAAGGGAGAGGGATAGAGAGTTGGAAACCCTTCACACAAGTTCCCTGACTGGGGATCAAGCCCATAACCCCGGAATGTGTCCTTGACCAGAATCGAACCTGGGACACTTCAGTCTGCAGGCCAACACTCTATCCACTGAACCAAACCCACTAAGGCTAGAAATTACTTTTTGTGCCTCTTGTAATTTACCCAATAAATGTTCACTTACCAAAAAAGAAGAAGAAGCAGCCCTAGCCAGTGTGGCTCAGTGGATAGAGCATCAGCCTGTGGACAAAAGGGTCCTGGGTTTGATTCCGGTCAAGGGCACAGGCCTTGGTTATAGGCTCCTTCCTGGCCCGGGCCTGGTCAGGGCTCGTGCAGGAGGCAACCCATCGATGTGTTTCTCTCACATCAGTATTTCTCTCTGTCTTTCCCTTTCTCTTCCACTCTCTAAAAAATGGAAAGCCCTGGCTGGTTTGGCTCAGTGGATAGAGCCTCAGCCTGTGGACTTACGGCTCACAGGTTTGACTCCAGTGAAGGGCACATGCCTGGGTTGCAGGCTTGATCCTCATTTGTGGGACATGCAAGAGGCAGCCAATCAATGATTCTCTCTCATCATGGATGTTTCTATCTCTCTTTCCCTCTCCCTTCCTATCTGAAGTCAATAGATATATTTAAAAATAAGTAAATAAATAAAAATAAAAATCAACAGAAAAATATCCTCTAATGAAGATTAACAACTACAACAACAAAACACACAAACAAACCAAAAAAAAAAAGAATATCGGCCTGTGGACTGAAGAGTCCCAGGTTCGATTCCAGTTGGGGTCACATGCCTGGGTTGCAGACTCCATCCCTGGTAAGGGGTGTGCAGGAGGCAGCCCATCAATGATTCTCTCTCATCACTGATGTTTCAATCTCTTTCTCTCCCTTCCTCTCTGAAATCAATAAAAAAATATGTAAAAAAAAAAAAGAAAAAAAGCCCTGGCTGGTGTGGCTCAACAGATAGAGCGTCAGCTTGGGGATTGAGGGGTCCCCGGTTCGATTCTCGGTCAAAGCCACATGCCCCGGTTGTGGGCTCCATCCCTACTAGGGGGCGAGCAGGAGGCAGCCAATGGCTGATTCTCCTCATTGATATTTCTCTTTCTCCCTCTCCCTTCCTCTCTGTCAAAATCCATAAAATATATGAAAACAGACCCAGGCTGACAGCTGCAGGGACCGGGGTTCCTCTGCCAACAACCTGGATGCCCTGGGCGGTGGGTTTCTTCCGGAGCTTCCAGGAGAGCCTTGCCCGGCCCACCCTGGACGAGGCTGCAGCCTCTGTGAGGTGGGTGCCTGCAGCTAGGAGGTGGGTGCTGCTTGGAGAAGCCACGGAGTCTGTGGTCCGCCGTTAAGAAGCAGCAGGCCAGGCTGATGTTTCTCTTGCTCCCCCTCTCCCTTCCTCTCTCCCTAAAATCAAATACAGCTGCCAGAGACTCGGGACCTCCACTTGGTACCCTGTTTCCCCGAAAGTAAGACATCCCCCCCAAAATAAGACCTACTTCCAGCTTTGCCTCTCGCTGTCATATCAGGCATCCCCCCGAAAAGAAGACCTCCCCATCATCAGGCTTCCCCCGAACATAAGGCCTCCCTGGAACAGAAGGCCCCCGAAGCTACTGTCAAGGCATCTGACTCCTGATTTTTTTTTAATATATTTTATTGATTTTCTACAGAGAGGAAGGGAGAGGGATAGAAAGTCAGAAATATCGATGAGAGAGAGACATCGATCAGCCGCCTCCTGCACGCCCCACACTGGAGATGTGCCCGCAAGCAAGGTACATGCCCCCAACATGTGCCCGCAAGCAAGGTACATGCCCCCAACCGGAATCAAACCTGGGACCTTTCAGTCCGCAGGCCGACACTCTATCCACTGAGCCAAACTGGTCTCGGCTTGACTCCTGATTTTTAAAGAGACCTCTCGCGGCCTGAACAGCTCCAGCTGCGCTGTGGCCCATTAGTGAGCTGGTTTGTGATGACAACGACTATCATACCATAGACAGGTCATACATTTCCTTTTTTTTTTTTAATATACTTTATTGATTTTTCCACCAAGCCAAACCGGTTTGGCTCTATCCACCAAGCCAAACCGGTTTCAGCAATTTCCTTTTTTGTGTGTGTTCAATAATAAATGTGTACCGTCTTCTTCTTCATGGAGAAATAAGACATCCCCTGAAAATAAGACCTAGCGCATCTTTGAGAGCAAAAAATAATAGAAGACACTGTCTTATTTTTGGGGAACCAGGGTAAGCGTCTGATCGATGCCACTGTTTCCACCGAACAAGTACCTTCCAATTGCCTCTCTCAGGCCAGACGCTGCCTCTGTGCCTACCAGTGTGTATCGGGCACCTGGATGGTCTCATTCTTCCATCCTACAAGGTCCTACCTGCAGGGGGACTTGGGGGTCAGAGGGGAACCAACTGTCCAGACATACAGGCTGGAACAGCATCAGGGCAGGTGGAAAGGAATGTGCTAGGATGCTGAGGAGGGAGGGTGTAGAACAGGATGGAAAACAAACCCCAAACCCCAACTCCACTCAGGCCTTGAAAAGGGCCTTTGCCACAGTGGTTATGGGGGTTTTGGGGGGAATAGTGCAGCCCAGGGCACAGATTTATATTTTTTGGGTTTTCCTCAAACCCTCCCCCCCCCCCAAATTATAAGAGAAAGTTTAGCACTGGCTGGTTTGGCACCGTGAATAGAGTGTCAGTGTGCGGAATGAAGGGTCTCGGGTTTGATTCTGATTCAGGGCACATGCCCAGGTTGTGGGCTGGATTCCCAGTGTGGTGCGTGCAGGAGGCAGCCGATCAGTGATTCTGCCTCATTGTTGATGCTTCTCTCTCCCTCTTCCTCTCTGAAATTTAAAAGAGAAAGAAACTTTATTTAGAAAATCACTAAGGCGACCCTAGCTGGCTTGGCTCAGTGGATAGAGCATCAGACTGTGGACTGAAGGGTCCCAGGTTCGATTCCGGCCAAGGGCACATGCCTGGGTTGTGGGCTCGATCCCCAGTGGGAGGCGTGCAGGAGGCAGCCAATCAATGATTCTCTCTTATCATTGATGTTTCTATTTCTCTCTCCTCCCTCCTCTCTAAAATCAATAAAGAAATATATATATATTAAAAAAGAAAGAAAGAAAGAAAATCACTAAGGCAGCCCTGGCCAGTGTGGCTCAGTTGGTTAGTGTGCCATCCTAACCACCAAAGGGTTATGGGTTCGACTCCTGGTCAGGGTACATTCCCAGGTTGTGGATTGATGGTACAGGAAGCAACAGGTCAGATTCTTCCTCCATTAATGTCTCCCTCTCTCTCTCTCCCTTCCCCTCACTCTAGAATCAATAAGAATTTTAATTAAAAAAATATATATATTTTATTGATTTTTTTACAGAGAGGAAGGGAGAGGGATAGAGAGTTAGAAACATCGATGAGAGAGAGAGAGAGACATTGATCAGCTGCCTCCTGCACACCCCCCACTGGGGATGTGCCTGCAACCGAGGTACATGCCCTTGACCGGCATCGAACCTGGGACCTTTCAGTCCACAGACCAACGCTCTATGCACTGAGTCACACCGGTTTCTGCAGGGTTTTAATTTTTTAATATTGTATTGATTTCAGAGAGGAAGGGAGGAGAGATAGAAACACCAATGATGAGACAGAAACATCAACCAGCTGCCTCCTGCACGCCCCCCAGAGGGGATCAAGCCTGCAACCTCTCCTGTTTCACAGACCGATGCTCAACCACTAAGCCACACAGGCCAGGCTGGGGCACTGTATTTGTATGTGCTTTGGCATCGATGATTTAAAAGAAAGAGAAAGAAAGCCATAGAGGTAAGTAGGTTGCACCTGGGCGAAGGGGTGGGGACAAAGGCCAGGGAGCCAGGGCAAAGGGAAACTGTGAGCAATTCACAGCCCACGCAGGGCACCTCCCTGGGAATCACAGCGAGGACTCCGCTGTATTTCGGCTCCAGGCCCAGAAAAGCAGCCGAACCGAACCCTGTGGGTGACACCAGGACCAGCTACCCTGACAGACGACTCCCTCCCCTGCCACTGGCCAATCCGAGGAGACCCCGGCCTGAAGGAGCACCCCTAAAACCCTGATGAGTAGACACACACACACACACACAGGCTGAAACCCTCCCCCGGACCTCCCTGAGGTTTTCGAATTCCAGATCCAAGACTGGGGACCATCAGCCCAGGGTGTGCCCTCCCCGTGGCCCATCCACTCCCTGTCCCCTCTTCTTCCCCCTCAGCCATGCGTCTCCTGCACCTTAAAGCCCTAAAGGATCCCAGGAGGCTTACAACGAGGGGAGCCCTGGGTGCCACAGCTCGTCCCAGGCTCACCCCTGAACTTGATCCACAGACCCCTCCTCTCTGACTTCTCGACAGCTAGGGCAGCCAGCCTAGTTCTGCTGTGGATTCTTTCTTGTTTCATTGTCCCTGGCTTTTTTATTGCATTTTATTTTATTTTTTAATATATTTATTGATTTCAGAGAGGAAGGGAGAAGGAGAGATGGAAACATCAGTGATGAGAGAGAATCATTGATTGGCTGCCTCCTGGATGTCCCCCACTGGGGATGAGCCCGCAACCCAGGCACATGCCCTTGGCTGGAATCGAACCTGGGACCCTCCAGTCCACAGGTTGACGCTCTACCCACTGAGCCAAACCAGCTAGGATTATTTTGTATTTTTAAAAAATATTTTATTGATTTTTTACAGAGAGGAAGGGAAAAGGATAGAGTTAGAAACATCAATGAGAGAGAAACATCCATCAGCTACCTCCTGCACACCTCCCACTGGGGATGTGCCCGCAACCAAGGTCCATGCCCTTGACTGGAACCGAACCCGGGATCCTTCAGTCCGCAGGCTGATGCTCTATCCACTGAGCCAAACTGGTTTCGGCTGTATTTTTTTTAAAATATATTTTATTGATTTTTTACAGAGAGGAAGGGAGAGAGATAGAAAGTCAGAAATATCGATGAGAGAGAGACATCGATCAGCCGCCTCCTGCACGCCCCACAGTGGAGATGTGCCCGCAAGCAAGGTACATGCCCCCAACCGGAATCGAACCCGGGACCTTTCAGTCTGCAAGCTGACGCTCTATCCACTGAGCCAAACCGGTCTCGGCTGTATTTTTTTTTAAATTAATGTATTACATCTGTTAATATATTCCTATTGCCCCCCACTCCCATACATGCCCTCACCCCCCTGTGTCTTGTGTTCATTGGTGATGCTTATATGCATGCATACAAGTCCTTCCCTGGATCTCTTATCTCCCTGACCTCTTCCTAACCTTCCCGCTCTCATTCGACAGTCTTTGTGATGGTTTACTGCCTCGCTATCTATCTTTCTGTTTGTCCCCAGCTTTGATAAATGTTCCCTCAGAGTCATCTGGAGGCCTTCTGTGAAATTATTTCCTGCACAAAGTCAAGAACCCACACCATCCCGACCAGCCCGAGGCAGGCCATACCCCCTTTCCGGTAACAGGCGAGGTTCCAGTGTGTCCCTTAGAGAGAGCCACCCGGGGCACAGGTTTCCTGAGCCCCGGAGGAGCCGCCGGCAGGTGTGGCCTGAAGGACTGAAAATTCCAGGCCTGCCAGGAATCTTGGAGGCAGTGGGAGGTGAGAGGGGCTGGGAACAAGGCCGGCCGGCCAGGAAAGAGCCGGGAGGCCCAAGGATCGCAGACTCATTAGAGGTGGTGGAGGCAGGGCCCCTCCTACCCTCAATCTGAGCCTGGTTGCACCATCTGCTGCCCTGAGGCCCATGGCTGCAGCCACTGAGTCTGCAGGCCCTCTGGGCGATGCCAGGTGTGGGGTGCAGGTTCCAGCACCCGGACACACCCCTCAGGAGGCCAGGGGAGCCTCCCTTGGGACAATAGACGTGTCCCCAGGCCAAGGCATATTGGGCCCACCCTGTGTGGCCATAGGAGGTCATGGTTGGATGCCCGGTCAGGGCACGTGCCCGGGTTGCAGGCTTGGTCCCCAGTAATGGCGTGCAGGAGGCAGCCCGATCCATGTTTCTCTCTCATCTGGATGTTTCTCTCTCTCTGTCTCCCTCTCCCTTCTGATCTGAAATCAATGAAAATATATTTAAGCTGCAACCGGTTTGGCTTAGTGGATAGAGCGTCAGCCTCCAGACTGGAAAGTCCCAGGTTTGATTCTGGTCAAGGGCACGTACCTTGGCTGTGGGCACATCCCCAGTCGGAGGGGTACAGGAGGCAGCCGATCCATGTTTCTCTCTCATCTAGATGTTTCTCTCTCTCTCTCTCTTTGACTCCCTCTCCCTTCCTCTCTGCAATCAATAAAAAAATATATTTAAAAACAACAATACGTCCTGATGCCAGGATAGGTTTGAGACTGAGGGTGGTCCCCGGGCAGGGAGGTGCCAGCAGGGAGGGTGTGTTCAGCCTTCCTGATTGGGTGGAGAAGAAATGGGGAACCCTGGGGGTGGGGGAGGGGCGGTGGCGGGATCCATTCAGACACCCCTGAAGGCAGGACCCCGGGCCCAAGAGGCTTCCCGGCGACGGGTGGGACCCAGAAAAGATTGTGGAAAGAGGAAGCATCCGGTATCAGTGGAGGGCCAAGGAGGGAGGCGGGTGGGGCCTGGGTGAAGGGTAGTATTTGCAACACAGAAAGGCTTTCAAATGTAAAACGCAGAGATGGAGAACCTCCTCCTGGCCCGGAGGCCTGCCTGAGGACCCCGGGTGGGCGTGGGCGGGACCTGCATGGAAATCCTCTCCGCAGCCCAGTATCTCCACCACCAGGCTCCCGCGCCGGGGCTTTTGGGGGGCGATTTGGAAAAAGGCCAGGAAACGTGGAGAACAGCTTACACACGCTGGAGCACTCTCATCCCCGAACCAGCAACTCATTTCCCTTGTTTCTCTGTGCTTCCAGTTTTTCGTGTACTAAAAACAAAATATGAGCCAAGCCGAGACCGGTGTGGCTCAGTGGATAGAGCCGCGGCCTGCGGACTGAAAGGTCCCGGGTTCGATTCCGGTCGGGGGCATGCACCTTGCTGGCGGGCACATCTCCACTGTGGGGCGTGCAGGAGGCGGCTGATCGATGTCTCTCTCTCATCGATGTTTCTGACTTCCTGTCTCTCTCCCTTCCTCTCTGTAAAAAATCAATAAAATATATTTAAAAAAAAATATGAGCCAAACATTTTAAACATTTTTATTGATTGATTTTAGGGAGGGGAAAGGAGAGAGAGAGAGAGAGAGACGTTAATTTGTGTTAGGGTCTGAAGGAGGAACACCGGAGGCGAAAAGTGGTGAGGGATTGTCAAGTTACTAGTGGCCTGAGGCACAACATTCCTGCAGGAGTAGGCCTTCCTGCTGTAACCAGTGTGGCCCAGTGGATAGAGTGTCGGCCTACAGACTGAAGGGTCCCAGGCTCGATTCCGGTCAAGGGCATGGACCTTGGTTGCAGGCACATCCCCAGTGCGGGGTGTGCAGGAGGCAACTGATCCATGTTTCTCTCTCATCGATGTTTCTAACTCTCTGTCCCTCTCTCTTCCTCTCTGTAAAAAAATCAATGAAATATATTAAAAAAAAAAAAAAAGTAAGCTGCCGGCACCAGCTTCTCTCTGGCACTGGACCTGAGCTCTCCTCGCACTCCCAGCTTTGTCCGGAAGGACATCCGGTCTCATTAGCATATTATGCTTTTATTATTATCGATTAGATCATCTGGAGACCAGTTGAGCTGAGCCCTGAAATGGCTCCAGCATCGCTCCAGCATCCAGGGACTGAGAGTCAGAGATTTTATTTTATTTATTTATTTAATATTTTATTGATTTTATTGGCTCTATCCACTGAGCCAAACTGGCTAGGGTGGGAGTCAGAGGTTTTAAAAGACTCTAGGCTGGCTTTTTCTTTCTTTTTTTTTTCTTTATAATATATTTTTATTGCCGAGACCGGTTTGGCTCAGTGGATAGAGCGTTGGCCTGCGGACTGAAGGGTCCCAGGTTCGATTCCAGTCGGGGGCATGTACCTTGCTTGTGGGTACATCTCCAGTGTGAGATGTGCAGGAGGCAGCTGATCGATGTCTCTCTCTCATTGATGTTTCTGACTTTCTGTCCCTCTCCCTTCCTCTCTGTGAAAAATCAATAAAATATATTTAAATATATATATATATTTTTATTGATTTCAGAGAGGAAGGGAGAGGGAGAGGGAAATTTCAGTGATGAGAGAGAATCATTGATCAGCTGCCTCCTGCAAATCCCCTACTGGGCATGGAACCTCGACCTCCTGGCTCATAGGTCAAAACTCCACCATTGAGCCACACCAGCTGGGCAGGACTCTAGACGGCTTTTTCTGGGCGGAGAGTCCTCTTGATCCTGGGACGGTCAGGAGGAGAAGGATGTGGGCTTAGCCCGTGGGAATGTGGTTGTGCGGTGGCCCAAGGTCAGTTCCCAGGGGGCGGGGCATCGATTCAATTATTTGATCAGACGTAACAATCTGTTGTTCCACTTCTGACTCATGAATTCACCGGTTGTTTCTTGTATGTGCCTGGACTGGGGATTGAACCCCAAACCCTGGCATATTGGGAAGGCGCTGGTAGCAACTCTTTAAAAAAAAAAAAAAAAAATTTAATATTAATATTTTTTTTTATTTCAGAGAGGAAGGGAGAGGGAGAGAGTGATAGAAACATCCATGATGAGAGAGAATCATGGATTGGTTGACTCCTGCACACCCCCACTGGGTATGTATGCCCTTGATCGGAATCGAACCTGGGACCCTTCAGTCCACCGGCTGACGCTCTATCCACTGAGCCAACCAGCCAGGGCTTTTATTTATTTATTTTTTAGTGAAGTTTATAGGCAAAAGGAAACCCTGGAGGTGGTACACCAGGCTTTTCCCTTTCTGTGATTAACCCGCTGAGACCAGATTAAAATGTTTTATTCTAAAACCAGCTCCTCAGTGGCTTCTCCGCACTCCCTGCTCCTGGGCCTTCCTGGCCGGGGCCCTGGGCGGGAGCAGGTGTGAGTGTGACGCCTTCACTCCCTTCCCCAGCCTTTCCCTTGCCTGGAAAACTGGCTCAAAGCGCTCCCTCATCCCAAGTGTGTGTACCATCGGCCATTGGCAGTGAACTTACCATCCTGCTTTATTGGTTAATTCTCACCCAAGGAGATTTTATATATATATATATATGAGTAATGTATTTTATATATATTGCCGAAACCGGTTTGGCTCAGTGGATAGAGCATTGGCCTGCAGATTGAAAGGTCCCGGGTTCGATTCTGGTCAAGGGCATGTACCTTGCTTTCAGCACATCCCCAGTTGGGGGTGTGCAGGACGCAGCTGATCAATGTTTCTCTCATCGATGTTTCTAACTCTCTATCCCTTTTCCTTCTTCTCTGTAAAAATTCAATAAAATAGATATTTAAATAAATAAATAAATAAACTATATATTAATTTTGTTATTTTTGTTGTTGTTAACCCTCAGCCGAGGAAGACATTTTCCCATTGATTTTTAGAGAGAGTGGAAGGGAGAGGGAGAGAGAAACATGGGTGTGAGAGAGACACATGGATGGGCTGCCTCCGCCAGGTGCACCAACCAGCAGGGGCGGGGGATGGAGCCTGCAACCAAGGTACCTGCCCTTGACCGAAATCGAACCCAGCCCGGGCCCTCCCGTCTTGGGGCCGAGAGTCCGTCCACTGAGCCAAACCGGCTTGGGCTCAGCCATCGCTGTCATTGGTTTGGTGTGCGTTTCCCGGCTGAGGAAGAACTCGGCGAGCCTTCTCCTGTGATTGGAGTTGTCCTTCTATTGAATGGATTGGGGTGAGGCCGGCTGCCAGAGTCATACAGGTCTCGGGTGTGGGTGCTACAGCACATCCTCTGTTCACCTCCCCACGCCCAGTCTCCTTCCCTCACCACTTACCCTCCCCCACACCCTTTACCCCCTGCCCTTCCCCACCCACCCCACCTCCCTCCCCTGTGCTTATGGTCCAGGGGTTTGTATATCTGCTTTGGACCTCCCTCCGTTCCTTATTTCTTTATTTCCTTTCCTTTTAAAGAAATATATTTGTATTCTTATTTATTTATTTTTTACACCAAGCAACCTACAGGGCTGCTGCTTGATGCCTGTATTCATTTTTATTTTATTATTATTATTTTTAAATATATTTTATTGATTTTTTACAGAGAGAAAGGAAGAGGGAGAGAGAGTCAGAAACATCGATGAGAGAGAAACATCCCTCAGTCGCCTCTTGCACTCCCCCCGCCCCCCACACACACACTGGGGATGTGCCCGCAACCAAGGTACATGCCCTTGACCGGAATCGAACCTGGGACCTCCCAGTCCACAGGCCGATGCTCTATCCACTGAACCACACTGGTTTCGGCTAATATAATTTTTATTGATTTCAGAGAGGAAGGAGAGGAAGAGAGAGACAGAAACATCAGTGATGAGCAAGAATCATCCATCAGCTGCCTCCTGCAGGCCCCCCACTGGGGATCAAGCCTGCAACCCGGGCCTGTGCCCTGAATGGGAACCGAACTGTGACCTCCTGGTTCATAGGTTGAGGCTCAACCACTGAGCCACGCTGGCCAGCGCCTCTCCTTTTTAACAGTTGATTTACATAAAGCACAGCTATGTGGTTCCCTTCAAACACTGTTCCTGAAGCGACCTCCGACCATCGGCAGGATCCAGCTGTAGGACATTTCTGCAGCCTGCAGCCTGCGTCCCTTTCCGACCCAGCCCAGCAGCCTGTGACCTGGCGTCTGCTGGACATCAGTGGGCTCTTGCTGGGAGCCGTCCCCTCTCTGATGGAAGGGCTGGCTGCTTCTCTCCCTCCCCCAGCACTCTGCTTTAGCCCTTGAATGGGAGGTGAGATCTAAAGACAGGCCTTTCAGGCTAGAACTCCTCCCTGGGGTTGGGCGGGGCCGGGGGGGGGGCATGGCTACTAAGGAGTCGCTAGACAAAACAGGTCTTCAGCTGCGGTGGTTGAACCAGGAGGTTAAGGTTCGATTCCTGGTCAGGGCACGTGCCTGGATTGCAGGCTTGATCTCTCATGTGGGGCGGGCAGGAGGCAGCCAATCGGTGATTCTCTCTCATCACTGATGTTTCTATCACTCTTTCCTCTCTGAAATCAATAAAAATATATTAAAAACACCCACCCAACACACACACACAAAAAAAAAACTACCCCAAAAACAGTTCTTCAAAGCAGTCCCTTCAAGTAAGCAGCTGCACACCAGCTGGTTAACACACACGTCTTTCCTACAAAGCAGCCTCCAACATAGACGCTAACACAAACACAGCCGCTGGCCCTCATCGGTGTGGCTCGGGGGACAGAGTGCTGGCCCTTGGACGGAAGGGTCCTGGGTTCGATTCTGGCCAAGGGCTTGTACCTGGGTTGTGGGCTTGATCCCCAGTAGGGGGTGTGCAGGAGGCAACTGATCAGTGTTGCTCTCTTGCTGATTTTTCTAACTCTCCCTCTCCCTTCCTCTTTGTAAAATCAATAAAATATATTTAAAAAGAAAGAAAGAGCCGAAACCAGTTTGACTCAGTGGATAGAGCATTGGTCTGCGGACTGAGGGGTCCCAGGTTTCATTCTGGTCAAGAGAATGTACCTTGGTTGCGGGCACATCCCCAGTGGGGGCGTGCAGGAGGCAGCCAATCTATGTCTCTTTCTCATCGATGTTTCTAACTGTCTATCCCTATCCCTTCTTCTCTGTAAAAAAATCAATTAAAAAAACATATTTTTAGAAAGAAAGAAACGAACAAACATAGCAGCCGGACCAAGCAGCCGCATACCCACTGGCTGGTCAGTAACATCCTTTGTACCTTTCTGGACAAAGGAGGCCTCTTGCTAACAAGTAACATCAGCTGGTGCTGCCTGGGTAGAACAGCAAGATGGCTCTGTCCTCCCTTTTGCGCCTGCAACAGGGAACGTCGGCCTTGGCCTTGAACATTCAGCGTACCCAGGACAGCCCACCCCCCCCCAAACTCAGACTGGCCTCGAACGTCTGGCATACTTTCCTTAGGGTTCCCACACCCTCACTCTGGGGCAGTCACAGCCTGCCTGTCTCCTGCCCACTCAGGTGCCCCCTCCCTGGAGGGCCACACTGGCTCCCTTACCCGTTATTCCTCTCGGGGTACCCACGCAGATAACCCTGCCTGCTCAGGAATCTCATTAGAGGCTGCGGAAGGATGCTTTGTGAATTCTAGCGTGTCATTATCGAAAACCAGAACTGGCTGCCATGTGTTCCTCAGAACGCCAGTTCCCCTGGGAGGCAGCGTGTGTGTGTGTGTGTGTGTGTGTGTGTGTGCGCGCGCGCGCGCGCTGGATTCTCTGAGCCAGGGGCTGGCGTGAGGTGGCATCATCTGCTGACAGATGGGCTTGTTTTTCTGGCTGAGAAGTGTTAAGGACTCAGGGATAGGGTAGGTTCTTCTAGTGTCAATGATTGCCACTGTTTTTCTTTCTTTTCCTTTTTAAAAATACTTAATTGATATTTTACAGAAAAGAAGGGAGAGGGAGATAAGAGTTAGAAACATCAATCAGCTGCCTCCTGCACACCCCTCACTGGGGATGTGCCCGCCACCAAGGTACATGCCCTTGACCGGAATCAAACCTGGGACCCTTGAGTCTGCAGGCCGACGCTCTATCCACTGAGCCAAACAGGGCAGGACCTTTTTCTTTCTTTCTTTTTTTTTTTTTTAAATATATTTTATTGATTTTTTTACAGAGCAGAAGAGTTAGAAACATTGATGAGAGACATCGATCAGCCGCCTCCTGCACGCCCCACACTGGAGATGTGCCCGCAAGCAAGGTACATGCCCCCGACCGGAATCGAACCTGGGACCTTTCAGTCCACAGGCCGACGCTCTGTCCACTGGGCCACACCGGTCTTGGCCCTTTTTCTTTTTTAAAAATAAATGTTATTGATTTCAGAGCGGAATGGAGAGGGAGAGAGAGAGAGAGGGAAACATCAGTGATGAGAATCATCAACCTGTCCACTGCCTACTGCCCGTGGGGATTGCGCCCGAAACCCGGACATGTGCCCTGGCAGGGAATGGAACCCTGACCTCCTGGTGGATGGGTCCATGCCCCACTTAGGCAAGGGCTGGGAGCAGCCTAGCCAGGGGTGGTGCGGGGCCTCGGCCTGCTGCTGGAACTCTGCCTGTGGGGCTCTGTGCTGGGAAGGGAAGGTCCTGGGCCCACAGGGAGGAAGGGGGGTTTGTTTAGAGAGTGGGAGGCCTTTGAAACCACAGGGCCACTCTGGTGGCCAGAGAGACCCGGGCTCCTGGGCAGGCAGCCACTGTGAGTTTTGGGGAGCCTCCGGAGACCCTAGTGCATGTCCACCCTGCCCCGGAAGAGAGAGAGAAAGAAGCCACAGGACCAGCTGCCAGTGACGGCCTGTATGTCACAGGGACCCAGGTGCAGCCCCCCTGCGCCTCCCACCGCCCTCACCAGCCGGCTCCCCCACGGCCCTGGGCCTCAGGCCTTTGCCCTCTTTTCTTCTGCTGGCACGGTCCCTCCTGCAGGTGTTGGGGCAGGGGGGTCCCCTCCCATCCTCTTTTAAAAAAATATGTCTATGTATTGATTTCAGAGAGGAAGGGAGAAGGAGAGGGAGAGGGAAACATTAGGGATGAGAGAGAATCAGGCACCGGCTGCCTCCCGCACGCCCCGCACTGGGGATGGAGCCTGCCCCCTAGGCACATGCCCTTGACCGGAATCGAACCCGGGACCCTTCCGTCCGCAGGCCGACGCGCTATCCACTGCGCCACAGCCAGGGCCCCTCCCAGGCTCTTCTCCATCATCACCGACTCGTTTTGACTCCCCGGTCCCCTGGTCCCTGCAGCTCCTCCCTCCCCTCCCCTCTCCTCCCCCCGGAGACCGTGACTGGGAAGCCCGGCGCGCGATGGGGCGCGCAGAGCCCAGCACCTATTCCTGAAGGCACCCCCTTTCCTTCCCAGTGACCCCGGGAAGGAAGCGGAGGGCCAGCCGGGGCGGGCGGGCGGCGGGGCGGCGCCGGGCGGAACAAAGGCCGCGCGCACACCGAGCCCCCGCCCGGCCCGCGGGGAACAAAGCCGCCCCGGGCCGCTGGCCGCGCGCCGCCGCCTGCGCCTCCGCGTGCGGGCGCCGGCCGGGCTCAGGCGGGGCAGTGCCCGGAGGCGGGCCGGCGGGGCTGGGGCTGGACCCGCGGGCCGCCGCGCCGCGCCGCCCCCTCCGGCCGGATGGCTCCCGGCTCTCCCTGCCCGGGGCGCGGCCGCGCGGGGGCCGGTTCGCCCGCCCGGAAAGGCCCGGCGGCCCCGCGCCCAGGCAGCCTCGGGGCGGTCGGGCTCGGGCCGGCTCCCGTGTTTCTGACGTCCAGCCGCGACCACGTTAGCGAGCGGGGCCCGGCGGGGGGGCCCGGGGGGAGGCGACCTCCCCGCCGGCGCGCCGGCCGGGCTGCGGGCTCCGTGCCGTGCGGGGCGTGCAGGGGCAGACGATGGGAGACGCCCTCCCCTTTCTTTTCTCATCACGGACGTTCCTGGCTCTCCCTCTCCCTTAAATCAGTTTTTAAAAAAAAAATTTAAAAACGTAACAAAAATAGGAGACAGCCTCGGGCTCTGCACAGCACTGCAGTGCCTTCTGGGAGGGGGACCCTCCGCCCCTCTCCCCCCGCCCGGCCCGCCTCCCCTCTCAGTCTCGGCTCCGCCCCGTCTGGCGAGGCCGGTGACGTCTCTCAGCCCCCGAAGGGGCGGGGACTGGGGCGGAGGCGGGGACGGCCGACACAGCCGGACCGCGGCGGGGTGAGCGGCGGAGGGGCGGGGAACGCACTTTAAATGCGGGGCGCGCGCCCCGCCCCCAGGCAGGGTCGACGTCACACACGCCCCGCCCCTTCCTCCCGGACCTTGCCAGGCGGTGGGCGGAGCCCGCTCAGGCGCGTGCGCCTTAGCGTCCTGGTTCGCAGCCCTCCGCCTGGGTACCGCCCCCGGCCCCGAGCCTACCAACGCGCGTGCGCGGCGGCGGCGGCGCCAGTTATTTCTGTCCCGCCCCCCAGCCTCGGCTCTTTCTGCGAGGGGGCGCGCGGCGAGCGGCTGGTCGCGTGGCGCGCGTCCGGGGTCTCGGCGGCCATTGAGGTGGAGACGCGGACGGCGGCGGCGCAACGCGAGCAGGCAGCGGCCGACCGGGCCTCGGCAGCGCCCCGCGCGCAGCGGGTGGCGTCCCCGGCGGCGCTCGGCAGCGTCGGCCTCGCGGCGGCGGCGGCGGCACCGACCCAGCCGTTGGCGGCGAGCGTGTCTGCGCCTGCGCGGCGGGCCCGAGCCCCTCCTCCCCTCCTGGGCGCCCCCGGCGGCGTGTGAATGGCGGCCTCGGCGGCAGCGGCCTCGGCGGCGGCGGCGACAGCCGCCTCGAGCAGCCCGGGCCCGAGCGAGGGCTCGGCGGGCGGCGATAAGCGCGCCCCCGCCGCGGCCGCGGCTTCGACTGCGGCCCCTGCCGCGGCCGCGGGCTCGGCCTCCGCCTCGGCCTCGGCGGCGTCGCCCGGGGGGGGCGGCGGCGAGGCGCTGGAGCTGCTGGAGCACTGCGGCGTGTGCCGGGAGCGCCTGCGGCCCGAGCGGGAGCCGCGCCTCCTGCCCTGCCTGCACTCGGCCTGCAGCGCCTGCCTCGGGCCCCCGACGCCGTCCGCCGCCAACAGCTCGGGGGACGCCGGGGCGGCGGGCGACGGAGCCGGTGAGTCCCGCCGCCCCTCCCCCACCGCGGCTCTGACCGCGCGCAGGTCGGGGGTTGGCGGCGGCGTTGGTGAGGGGTGGCGCGGCGAGCGGGGAGGGATGGGGACCGGGCAGCGCGGGGGCGGGCAGGAGCGGGCAGGGGGCGGGGGTCCCGGCCGTGCGCTGCGGTCGATGCGGGGGAGGGGTGTCTGCTCGCGGTTGGATGAGAGGTTCTGGCTCCCGCTGCGGGAGGGGAGGGGCCGGCCCAGCGTGGGGCCGAGGTTGGGGGCCGGCGGGGGGATGGGGTATTTCCTGGCTGCTCTCCTGCCATGGTTTCGTTCGCCCCTCCTCTCAGCAGTCGTGGACTGCCCCGTGTGCAAGCAGCAGTGCTTCTCCAAAGACATTGTGGAGAACTATTTTATGCGTGACAGCGGCAGCAAGGCGCCCGCCGACTCCCAGGACGCCAATCAGGTGGGTCCTGCCTTCGCCACCCCAGGAGGCCTGGGCCGTGGGGAGAGGGACGCCGGCTCAGGGACCCGGTTGCCCGCTCCAGGCCTCGCTCTCCCTGCACTGGGGCGCTGGGCTGGCTGTGAAGGCCCCACCCCGCCCCTCAAGTTTTTCTTGGTGCAACTGGGAGCCTCTCCGGTGGGGGTTTTCCTGACTCTGCCTTCGCCCAGCAGTGCTGCACCAGCTGCGAGGATAACGCCCCGGCCACCAGCTACTGCGTGGAGTGCTCCGAGCCCCTGTGCGAGACTTGCGTGGAGGCGCACCAGCGGGTCAAGTACACCAAGGACCACACTGTGCGCTCCACCGGTAGGCAGAGGGCAGGGGAGGCCCTGCTGTCCCCCGCTGGTGCCGGGGTTGCAGGTGGTGGGTCCTGCAGCTTCTCTAGGGGGTAGCCCTGGGGGTGCTGGGATGCCAGGATGCAGGCTCCCCTGGTCCAAGTGGTTCAGGAGGGCCTGTAGGGGGTTCAGGCAAGTATCCAGCAGGGAAGCCTCAGGGAAAGGAAGAGAAGAGCCATAGGTGGAAGGACTGGCAGGTGCAGACACTGAAGTGAGTGGGAGGGTGTGAAAAGTAAGGGGCCTGGGCCTGGGGTTGCCTGGCACCTGACTGAGAACTGGAGGAGAGGCCTGTGGTCGGTGACAGCCAGCGTCTGACAAGCTATGAGAGCCCTCAGGCCATTACCTCTGGAGCATTTTACCTGGAAGTTCATCTGGGCTTCTCCCCCGAGTCCCCGGATGTGGCTCTTTGGTAGTTCCCCCAGCGCTCCAGCCCAGGACGGCACGGCACGGTGGGGGGAGGAGGATGGAGGTGGCAGCTGTGGAACTGGAGACCCCAGGGGGAAGGGCGGAGGTCTGGGTGCAGGAGGAGGGAGTACAGGCTTGGTTGGTCTGTGGGGTGGGGTTGGTGTAGCTGGGATGTTTTTGGATTTGGAGAGGAAAGGAACAGGTGCCTCAGCAGCTTCCTGATGGAGACAGGAAGGTGTCCTCCTGTTTGGGTGGCCCAATTGGACACTAGGACCCTCCCTCACAGGAAGGGGTCTGTACCTGTTTGAGCATCCTGGTGTGACAATGCACCTCCCAGTTCCCCAGGCTGGCAAAAGGCCCCTTGTGGGCCTGTGTTTGTAGAAGCAGAGGGGAGGCTCCAGATGTAGCTCCTGAGGGAATACTCTGAGGGAATGCTTTGATTCTTGTGTGTGCCAGAAAGCAGGCATTCTTGGTGCTGGGGTGCCTCAGCCTCCTGAGTCCCCTCCCTTGCTGAGTGGAGGAGAAAGAGTTGGGGGGAGCAGGCGTTGGGAGGCAGAGCAGCTCTGCAGTGCCCATCATCCTCACACAGCCTCTCCTGGAGAAGCTGGAAGGGGGACTTACCTGTGTGAGGGGAGGTTGGGGGAGAGGGTTTTGAGAGCAAGGATTTGGCCTCCGGGCCTGTGCCCTTCCCTGGCCACTGCTGCGGGGCCCTCTGGGCCTCACCAGAGGCAGCCAGGGATGCAGGACCGGCAGGGACCGAGTCCCCGGAGCTGGAGGAGCTGAGGATGGGCAGTCCTCACGTCCTTGTTCCCCAGGGCCAGCCAAGTCCCGAGATGGCGAGCGCACAGTGTACTGCACCGTGCACAAGCACGAGCCGCTCGTGCTGTTCTGCGAGAGCTGCGACACCCTCACCTGCCGGGACTGCCAGCTCAACGCCCACAAGGACCACCAGTGAGTCCCGAGGTGGGGTGGGGGCCCTGCCTGCCCTGTGCTCAGCGCCCAGGCCCACGTTTGTCTGCCCTCAGATACCAGTTCCTGGAGGATGCCGTGAGGAACCAGCGCAAGCTCCTGGCCTCGCTGGTGAAGCGCCTCGGGGACAAGCATGCCACACTGCAGAAGAACACCAAGGAGGTTCGCAGCTCGTAAGTGGACGCCCGGGCCCTGGGGTGCCCTGCCCCAGGGAGCATCTGCCTGGCCTGGCCTGACCTGACCTGACCTGGCCCACCCTCCCCCCAGGATTCGCCAAGTGTCGGACGTGCAGAAACGTGTGCAGGTGGATGTTAAGATGGCTATTCTGCAGATCATGAAGGAGCTGAACAAGCGGGGTCGGGTGCTGGTCAATGATGCCCAGGTACGTCTGTGGGGGCGGGTTCCGGGGATAGCACCCTCCGTGAGCGCCATCCTTGCATGGGGAGGATCCTGGCCCTCCTGAGAACCCCCCCCCCCCCAACCGACCTTTGCAGAAGGTGACGGAGGGGCAGCAGGAGCGCCTGGAGCGGCAGCACTGGACCATGACCAAGATCCAGAAGCACCAGGAGCACATCCTGCGCTTCGCCTCGTGGGCTCTGGAGAGCGACAACAACACAGCCCTCCTGCTCTCCAAGAAGCTGGTGTGTGCTGGGTGCCCGTGGGGTGACCTCAGGCACCTCCCACCCTGGAGCTCACGCGCCGCCCCACCCTCAGATCTACTTCCAGCTGCACCGGGCTCTCAAGATGATCGTGGATCCCGTGGAACCCCACGGCGAGATGAAGTTCCAGTGGGACCTCAATGCCTGGACCAAGAGCGCCGAGGCCTTCGGTGGGTCCTTGTCTTCCTCTTGCAGCCCTTGCCATCCCTCCAAGAATGGGTGCCTCACGTGTGTCTTCTTCCTGCAGGCAAGATCGTGGCGGAGCGTCCTGGCACCAACTCAACGGGGCCTGCGCCCATGGCCCCTCCCCGGGCTCCAGGACCCTTGAGCAGCAAGCAGGGCGCTGGCGGCAGCCAGGTGAGCAGGGGAAGGGGCTCTGGGGGAAAGGGAGGGGCACGCAGTCCTCTGGGACGCCTGCCCACTGAAGTCTGATCTGCTTTGCCTGCAGCCCATGGACGTGCAGGAAGGCTATGGCTTCGCGTCAGGTGAGTGGGTCTGGTCTGTGGTGGGTGGGAGAGCTCCAGTGGGCCAGCTCCACCCACCCACTGTCTCCTCCTGTCTTCTGAGCAGATGACCCTTACATGAGTGCAGAGCCCCACGTGTCCGGCATGAAACGGTGAGTGTGGCTGTCCTTTGGAGCCGGCGGGCAAAGGGATAAGAGTGCTCACGCCAGGCTGCCACCCACAGGTCCCGCTCAGGTGAGGGTGAAGTGAGCGGCCTCATGCGCAAGGTGCCCCGGGTGAGCCTCGAACGCCTGGATCTTGACCTCACAGCTGACAGCCAGCCACCAGTCTTCAAGGTCTTCCCAGGCAGCACCACCGAGGACTACAACCTGATCGTCATTGAGCGCGGGGCCGCCGCTGCTGCCGGGCAGCTGGGGACTGCGCCCGGCACCCCTGGTGCCCAGCCCCTGCCTGGCATGGCCATTGTCAAGGTGAGCCTGTCCCCAGTTGACCCGTGGCTGGTAAATGAATGATCTCTGCTGAGGCCTGCACCTTGCTGAACCCCAGCATCTCCTTCCAGGAGGAAGAGACAGAGGCTGCCATCGGCGCCCCACCAGCCACCGAGGGCCCCGAGACCAAGCCCGTGCTGATGGCTCTGGCAGAGGGCCCTGGTGTGGAGGGTCCTCGCCTGGTCTCCCCCAGTGGCAGCACCAGCTCTGGCCTGGAGGTGGTGGCTCCAGAGGGCACCTCAGCCCCAGCTGGCGGCCCCGGTGCCCTGGATGACAGCGCCACCATCTGCCGCGTCTGCCAGAAGCCAGGCGACCTGGTCATGTGCAACCAGTGTGAGTTCTGCTTCCACCTGGACTGCCACCTGCCGGCCCTGCAGGACGTGCCCGGGGAGGAGTGGAGCTGCTCGCTCTGCCATGTGCTGCCTGACCTAAAGGAGGAGGATGGCAGCCTGAGCCTGGATGGCGGGGACAGCAGTGGTGTGGTGGCCAAGCTCTCGCCAGCCAACCAGCAGGTGAGGGGGGGCAGTTCCCTTGGCTGCTCAGCAGCTGCATGCCCCCCATCCGAGACTGTGCTCTGATGAGTCCTGCCTGACTGTCCACAGAAGTGTGAGCGTGTCCTGCTGGCCCTTTTCTGCCACGAGCCCTGCCGGCCTCTGCACCAGCTGGCTACCGACTCCAGCTTTTCTGTGGTGAGTCCTGGGACCCGGGCTGGGGCGGCTGGGGCATGGGCTCCCTGGCCTCACCTCCAGCCTGTGGCCCGCCTGTAGGATCAGCCTGGTGGCACATTGGACCTGACCCTGATCCGCGCCCGCCTCCAGGAGAAGTTGTCGCCCCCCTACAGCTCCCCTCAAGAGTTTGCCCAGGACGTGGGCCGAATGTTCAAGCAGTTCAACAAGCTGACAGAGGTGAGTCTGTGGAGAGGCTGGGCCTGGGTGGGGTTGGGACTGAGTGGGAACGCACCTCCCAACTCTGTGCCCAGGACAAGGCGGACGTGCAGTCCATCATCGGCCTGCAGCGCTTCTTTGAGACTCGGATGAATGAGGCCTTTGGTGACACCAAGTTCTCTGCTGTGCTGGTGGAGCCCCCACCGCTGAGCCTGCCTGGTGCCGGCCTGAGCGCCCAAGAGCTGTCCAGTGGCCCTGGTGATGGCCCCTGAGCCAGCTCAGCCTGGTTGTGTCCTGTCAGCCCTGCCCTTCCCCTCTGGTGGTCTGACTCCCACTCCTTGGTAGCCCCATTCCCCGGCCCCTCACAATAAGGTTTTTACTTCTGTGGATTTAATAAAAACTTCACAAGTTCCTCATGTCTTGATTGGTGGGGGCAGTTTTCCTGGGCCTGATCTCCGCCAACACCTATCCCTCCCAAGCTCTGGTGGACCAAGTAGGAGGGGGCCACTTGTTCCAGCTGTTTGGATGTCCAGAGTGGGAAGAGCATCCCTCAGCCCTGGTGATAGAGGAGCACCCCATGGTTTGGGAGGGCGTGCACACTGGAGGCTTGTAACCAACCACCTGTGAGCTCGGGCTGACTTGGCCAGGCTGAGTTGGCACTCTCTGTACCTGGCAGACAGGCTTCAGCTCCTCCCAGGAGCCACCCATCTGGAGGGGGATAGTGTGGAGGCCAAAGTGCTGGAAGCCTGGGAGGGGTTAGTCCATCCTTGTCCTCCCAGCCCACCCCCAACTCATTGGACACTTGATCTCTTGGGCAGCCATACTGACCAACCCTGAGGACTCCAGTCTGGCCCACACCAGACCGGTCGCACAGGTCCAGGGACTAGTGTCCAATTTCCTTTATTGCAGAAAGGGTACAGTGAGTGGCCTGGGGTGGCCGGAGCCGTCAGTCCCTCCGCAGGTTCTTGAGCCGTTCCTCCAGGTCTGCGTCCGCATCCACCAGGGCGGAGGCCGCGGCCTCTGCTTTCTTCCCACCAGCAGCCACACTGAGGGAGCCTCCGGTGGAGGGGAGGTCTGTAGGGACAGAGGGTTGGAGCCCTGTGAGCAGCAATGCTGAGAAGGGGTTGGGGTGGGGTCAGGGCCCAAGGTTGGAAGCACTCACTGGACAGTTCATCTGTCAGGCTCAGTCCCAGCTCATCCAGGACCTGGGACACCACAGCATCACTAGGGGAGAAAACTCAAGGGTCAGTCCGCTCTGAGGGCCAGGCCTCCATTCCCTCCTCCCACCTGGGGTCTGCAAACCTTTCCTCTTCATCCTCCTCGTCTCCCATGGCATCATCGATGGCATCGTTCATCATCTCCTCCTTCATGTCCATGATCTCTGCCTGCCTCTCAAACTCCATCATGATCTTCTGGATCTGGGGCAACTTCAGCTGTAATGGGGGTGGGAGGGGAGGGTGTTGAGTGTGGCCTTGAGGTGTGGGGCAGTGAGGGGGATGGGGAGAGACCCACCTGTCTGTTCATGGTGCCCATGGCCTTGGTGACACCCTTCATGGCTTGCGCCATAGAGTTGTTGGACTTGAGTGTCTGGATCTTGAGGGATACAGCCTGGATGTTGGCCCGCATCAGCACAAACTTGCGGACGTAACGCCGTGTGCGCACCAGGTCCTTGGCCATGATGCGCACGGCATCCTGAGGGGACAAAGGTGGTAGGGAGCCACTGGTGGAGGGGTTCTGGGGAGAACCAAGACCTCTGGCTAAACCCAGTGCTCCCACCAGCTGCTCCATGGCTCCTCTAGGTTTCTCACTTCTGAACCTGTGTCTGAGGTTCCCCCTTAACACCACCAGTCCCCCAGTTTCTATGTGGCCAAGAATCTGCAGCCCTTCCACCTCACCACAGGCCTGACCCTCAACTTACTCCAAGCTCAACTGTTGACCCCCCCCCAACCCCTTCCTGGCCTGGTCCATATTCCCACCGCCCCTCCCGCCCCCCAGCTGCTCAGCCACAACGCCTTAGCCACCACTGGCTGCTCACTTGCTCAGGCAGGGTCTAGCCTGCAGGTCTGTCCAGGCTGTGTCTCCTGTCATCAACTCTTCCCCTCCCCTTTCCCTGAGCACACACCTGACATGTGCTGCCTGGATCACATCTCTTCATCTTCATTCCACAAGGTTTGCCTCCAGGATCACCTCCAGGGAGGCAGCCTATTGGCCCCAGACTAGGGAGCCGCTCACTCCCCCCCCTTGCCTGGGAGCACCGGCCCGTGGAGCCCTGTCCGTCTGCGGGCCGCCCTGCGTCCCAGCCTCTGCCCCACCGAGCTCACCATCTGGCCCTGCTTGGCCATCTTCTTGATGTCTGCGATGATTTTCTTCTCCTGCGTCTCCAGCTTCTGCCGCTCACGGTCCAGCTCCCGCATGGCGCGGTTCAGCGCCCGCTGGTTCTGTCGCAGCAACTCCTCCGGCGTTTTTCGGCGCCCAAACAACAGGTCCATGGCGGCGGGGCCCGCCCCTGGGCCTGGGCCTGGGCCAGGTGGGAAGCCTCGCTGCGGTCAGCACGGGGCCGAGAGGTGGCACAGGCAGCATGTAGGGGGGCCCGACGGGAGGGGGTGTTCACAACGGGGAGGGGGGAGGAGAAGAGGCGTGACTAGAAAGCCGAAAGCGCGCGGCCGAAGTATGGGGGTCCCCAGGGGCAGAGGGGCCAGCAGGCTGGCTGAGGACGACCACAGCGCGCCCGCGCCAGCCCCTCTCCACCAGCGCCCCGGACCCGTGCAGGGGGGGTGACGCCGGCGGCCCCTGAGAGCGACTGCAGGCGGGCGGTGGGGGTCCCCTGGGTGCTAGGGTCAGAGCGGGAGAGCAAAATACGTGGAGGCCCCGAGCGCCAAGCTGGCAGTGAGCGGACGGCATTCCCAGCGGGGAGCCCGAACGCTAAGGAGGCCGGTGGCGGAGTAAACCTGGGCGCCGGGGGCCTCTACACCAACGCGGTGCGGGCCTGTGCCCCGCCAACAAGGCGGCGACGGCGCGCCCACAGTGAGGCCAGGGTTCCGGGGAGGGCGAGGCCCCTCGTACCTGGCCGCCCACGCGCCCACCCGGGACCCGAGGCCTGGGAAGGGCCACTCACCGAAGCTGGGACGGGAACCCGCTTCCGCTTCCGGGTTACGAGCCTCTCGCTCGGATCCCGGGAGCGCCCACCAACGACAACCCCCCGGTCCAGCCGCCTCGGTCGCTGCCGCCGTTTCCGGATTAAGCGGCCTGACGTCGCAGGCCCCGCCCACCGCCGGAAGGCGGGGCGGTAGCAAAAACACGCACGCGCTTTGCAGCTGGCCGGCGCCCAGGCGCATGCGCGCTAGCTCCCATCTCCCCGCGACTGGCCGGAGGGCGTGCACAGGTTCGCCCTAGTGGAGCCACGCCCGGCGCGCGGGACCCGCAGTCCTACATCCCGCCACACCACGCACCGGAGGGTTAGTTAATTCAAGGAACTCGGCCTCCTCCCTGACGTTTACGGCTCTCAGGCACCTGCTAGCAGCAGGCAGGGCTCTTCCCTGGCCTGCGGGAGGCAGAGGGCGGGGAGGAGGTGCGGGCTCGCTCGTAGGTGGCTTACCGGCCGCCAGCCACCGGGAGCTGGGTTCCGCCCCCTCCTCACCACGGAGCGGAATCGCCCCATCCAGCCCCCAGGAGCCAAGGTGGACATCGCCTGCCCTCCCCCCGCCCCCGCACAGAAGGAAGAGGCGGAGGCCATGCAGTAACATTCCCCTTTAATAGCCTGGTGGGACCTCCAGTGGTGGAGGAATGGGGTGGCGGGCCCCCAGCCACCCAGTCCCCTTGGCCACCCACCCTAGAGCCCAGAGTGGGAGGCTGTATGGCACCCAGCGGGGGGCTAGACAAGCCAATTCATTTCCCATCGCTGAGCGGGTCGGGAGGAGGCAGCTCCGACCTTAATCACGTGGTGGTTAAAAAAAAAATAACTAGGAGCCAGTGACAGGAAGGGGAGGCAAGGCTAGGGCATGGAGTTACCCCACCTGCGGCCCCAATCCCCCCACCTGTGGCCCCCAATAAATATTTGCAGGGGACGCCGGGCTGGTGGCCCTGGCAGGGGTGGGTGTGCGCCGACCCTACTTCAGGCAGCGCTCAAAGTAGGTGGAGCCGATGTAGCCACCTCGCATGGAGCGCTGCACGTTCTGCTCGAACAGCCGTCGGTTGTTCTGCAGGACCTCAGCAGCTTCCTTGTTGAGCGGGTCTTCGGGGTTGGGCTCCTGTGGCCAGTGTGAGTGTGAGTGTGAGGGGAGGGAGTCAACAGGCCTGAGGGGCAGGGGGGCCAACCTCTCCAAGCCCTACCCACCACCCCTACTCACCAAGAAGAGATACTGCAGGCCATAAATTATGGAGTTTATCGTAAGGACTGGCTTCCAGTCCTCTCTGTGGGCAGAGAGCATGAGGTTCAGGGGCCGGTGGGTGGGTGGCTGCCACAGGCCCTGCTAGGACTGGACAGGTCAGGCCCAGGGCACAGGACAGTGTGGCTGTGAGGCTGAGGGGGAGGGCGCGCACAGAGCAGCACAGGCCGGGGAGAAAGTCAAGGTCAAGCCACAAGGAAGAACACAGAAAAGAAGAGACACAGGGACACAGACCACAGAGGGCAGGGAGGGGACGGAAAGGGATGGACACTGGTTCAGTGCAAGGCCGTGACCGGGCCCGGCAGGCAGGGCTGGGAGAGCAGGGGAGGGCGGGCCAGGCCTTCACCTGAGGATGTTGAGGCAGACGTTGCCCTCGAGGTCAATGTTGGGATGATAGACCATGGTCTCACACTTCACCTTGGGGGGGTCATGCGGGTAACCCTGGCCCACCTGGCTCCAGGAAAAGAGGGGAGGTGGACAGGTGCCCCAGCACTGTCTGGCTGGGCCTCAGCTGTTGCCTCCTCAGTCCAGGGAGCCACCCGCCTGCCCCCCTGAGACTCACCTTAAAACTGAACACAAACTTCCCGCTCTTGTAGAAGCCCTGCGAGGGAGGAGAAGAGGCAGGCTCAGGGCGCCATCCTGCAGGGCCCGGCAGTCCCCTCGGGGTGTGTCCTCACCTCATCAGGACAGATAACCAGCTTGAAGTTGAGGAGGTCGTCCGGGTCTGAGAAGCTGATGTCACAGGTCTTGGGCAAGTTCAGCTCGTTTATGTCTGGGTTTGTACAGTGAGAAGGGGAACCAAGGGAGGCAAGGGGAGGAGCGAGCAGGGTGTTTAGCTCTCCTCCTGGACCTGGGGCTCTGTCCTGGGCTGTGCCTCACATCCCCAGCCCCCTCCCTGCTTTCCCCTCCCCAGTCTCCAAGCAGGATCTTCTGGATCCACCGCACACCCTGTTGAACATGCAAATTCAGTGGTGCCCGTGGCCTCGCATCTGCAGCAGGACAGAACTCCACGCCTTCTTAACCCACAGCCCCAAATCCCTTTACTCAACAGCTAGGCCCCCCAACCCAGCTCCTAGCAGCTCCCCCTCCCAGGTGTTCCCCCAAAGCCTCTGACTGCCTGAAACCCTGGGACCCCCGCCATCACCCATTATCTAGCGGACTCTGCTCGTCCCCACCTGTCCACCCAAACCCAAGGATCCTGCCCCTCATACCCTAAATCCTTCCCTCACCAATCCCGGGTCCCAGCCATCCATCCTGTCGCCCCAAACCCGCGAGTCCCCAGCCTCCCACCCTCTACCGCTCCTGTCTGGTTCTCTCTGGTACCCACTCTCCCTCCCTCCTCCCCCTGTCACCCAAACTCAGGCCACACGAGTCCCAAGCCCTGAAACCTCCTCCGCCCCTTCTGACGCTCATGTCCCAGGGACCCCGGCAGAACACCCCAAGTCCTCGCCCACTCCTCTCCCAGCTGCTCCGCCGGCCTCCAGCTTCCCGACCGACCCCCGACTCGGCCCCCAATACCAAACGCCTGGCTTTCCGAGCATCCTCAACGCCCCATCGGTGGCCCCACCTCTGAACCCCGGCGACTGCATGACCGCTCCTCGGCTCCTCCATCCCTCAAAGCCCAGGCCTGACCTCCGACCCGCGACATCCGCGGCCTCCCATCCCCGACCGCACCGAACCGCGGCGAGCGCAGTGCCCCTCCGACTGCCTGGCGCCCCGCCCCGGCTCCCGACCCCCCCCCTCCCGACCCCTACCCTTCTGGATCCGCAGCTGCGCCGCCGACGCTTTCTTGCTGCTGCCCTTGGTGCCGCCCGCCGACTCCTCCTCCTTCTTCTGCTGCTTCAGCGAGAACAGCTTGATCATCCTGCTGCCGCCGCCGCCGCCGCCGCGGGGCCCGGGACCCCGGCCACCCGGCCCCCGCCGCTGCCCGCGCCGCCTCCGCCACTAGGACCGGCCGACGCGGCCTCCTCCGCTGCTGCCGCGGCCCGTCCGGCCTGCCGCGCCGCTCCGCGCCCACAGCGCGGCCCGCGTCGGCTCCCGTAGTCCGGCTCCGGCCTGGCCCGGCGCCTCGGCCCCGCTCGGCGGCACTCGGCCCGACTCGGCTGTCCTCGGCCCGCTCGCCCCGCCCCCACCGGCCGCTCCCTCCGCCCCCTCGCCCGCTGCGGTCTCTCAGGCCCAGCGGCGGACGCGGGCTCCCTGGGCCGCGCCGCCGGCCCGCTCCCTCGCTCCCTCCGCGGAGAGGGTGCGGCTCGAGGTGAGAGGAGGCGGTGGCTAGCGCAGTGGCGGCGGCCGTGTCCTGGAGGAGGCCGGCTTCCGCGGCAGCAGCGGCTTCGGCGCGGAGGTCCGCAACGGCCTCGGGCGCCCCAGCGCTTCGGATATTTCCGCCTCCAGTCCGCGCTTCGGCTCTTCCCGCCCGGCCTGCGGTGTGCGCCTGCGCAGCCGCCGCGGTCCCCGCCCAGCGTTGGTCGGCGACGGGGCTGAGTTCGGGTTCTTTCGGCTGGGCTCGAGTATTTCCGCTCGTGCGGGGCGTCCCTCGGTCACTTCCGGGAACGTTCGCGGGTCCTGGCAGGGGAGGGTGTTGTCGCCATCTTTAAGTGGGGCAGTCCGCTTCGCTCGCGGTCCGGCCATTCCCACTGACCCTACTGCAGACTGCGGCGGCGGAGGGTCAAGTGAGGCCCTAGTCCCGGAGGTCACAGACGGGCATGGGGATGCCGGGCCAGAGCCTGGGGTGAGGTGTTGTCCGCAGGGGACGGGGTGGAGCACCCTCATGTCTCATCGCAAACCCCAACCACCCGCTCGCGGAAGTTCTAGTTGAGCTAAAGTAACTAAACGTGTACCAGAAAACGGTCAGCACGGTGAAGTGTTAGGCGGGGGAGCTTGGGGGGCGGGGCCGCCTCCGCGGGAATCCGGCGTTCCCGCGGAACCGCCGCGGGCGTAGTGGGCGGGCCCAGCTTCTCACCCAATCATATGCTCCGGAGGGCGGGAGGCGGCGGCCTGAGTGGTCCTACAATTTCCGGCGTCACCGCGGGAATCTTCCGGCGGGCGAGGAGGTAGGTCGTGAGGGCAGGTCCGGGGTGGGCAGCTCTAGCGGGGCTTCCCTTTTGTGGGAGACGCAGTCCCGCGGGTGCAATGGCCCTGACGCCCTCCTTCTCCCTTCCTCAACCCAGCGAGTTGCCGCCGGCCTCCGCGGAGGCTCTGCCCCGTGAGTGCCGGTACCCATGGCCCCCGGGCCCCGGGGCCTGACCCCCGCTGTATTTCTGCAACTGCTGCTCCTTCCGGCTTTCCCGTTCTCAATGCCGCCGAGCCACCTGCGCCCTGCAGCCCCAGGGCCGCCCCAGCCTCGCGTGCCCAGCATCCTCTCTGGAGCCCCGGAGAGCTGATGGCTGTGTTGTGACAGGGCCAGACAGCCACTGTGTGCATAACCTTTAACCCCCCAACCCTGGGCCAAACTGACCCGGAACAGGGTAAGATAACAGAACACTCCCCCGAGCCAGTAAATGTCTGTTGGAGATAACAGAACGTTCAGAACATTCCCCTGAGTTAGTAAATGTCTCTGTTGAAAGTTCCCCCTGCTCTTGGGATAACTCCTCCAGGCAGCTGTGCTAACCGCAACCATCTGCTTCTGTAAACGGCGCTTGCTAGCTCAACCCCGGCGATAGGGCTATAAAACCAGCCATTTCCAAGACCTCGGGGCTGCAGTTCTCCTCTGCGTAGGTTGGCTGCAGTCCCTGCGCAGGAATAAAGCTCAAATTTCTATCTCTGAAACTCTGTGTCCGAGTGAGGTGGTCTCGCGGGGCTACAACATTTGGAGGCCCCAGCGAGATAACCGCGAGGTCCCCCTCCCTAGGGGTAGACCTCCTCGGACCCAGGCGGGGAGAGCCTCCAACTTCCCCGCCCTTGGGAATTCATTTGGCAGAAGAGCTTTCCGAGTCCCGGGACTGTCGGTAAGGGATCCCATTTGGTTTCGTTGGGGGCCTCGAGGTGTGGGTAGCGGTGCCAGGCGGGACCCACATACACTGCACCGCTGAGGTCAGAGACAGGACGCTGTTCTCTGACTGTAGCTTCAACCTGTAAGGTTGAATTCGGTTCGGAAGGTGGATGCATGGAAATCCCCGCGGGGTTGTCTTTTGTTTGTCTCTAATTGTCCTCATCACGGCCATTGTCCAGTTTTTGGTTTTGTGTCCGCGAAGTTGGAAGACTTTTTTGGGGCCCTTTGTGTCTGTGTCTGTGTTTCTCTGTTTCATTCTGCGGACATTGGTTGAGAATTATCCCTTTCTGTTTCACTTGATTTGGGGTGGACCTGCTGTGACAGAGTGCAATAGTCTTTAGCGGCTGCTGGAATCCTTCTTCTGAGTTTTTGCTCTCTTCAGAGAGGGAGTCAGCCCATTTAGCTAATAAAAATCCCTCTCTAATTTTGTATAAGTAATGGTTTCATTTTGTTCTGATTTGTGAATTTGCTATATTAAATTTTAAAGTCCTAGGCATGAATTTGTGACATTTCAAAGAACAAAGAATTTTTATTTATGGCTTTCTTATCTCTTTTGGTGGTTGGAGCCTTCCAGGGACAGGGCTTACAGCTCTGCAGGGCGGAGAGATTATAGGCCATGTCCCTACCTATGACATCATAGCCCAACGTGAGCCATTTAAGGCTGAACTGGGGCTGGAGTTATTATTAATGTGCTATTTTATTTTAGCATCTGTAACTGGATTAAAGATCTTTTCTTTCAGGTGGCCATCCAGGCTTTCAGTTCACAGGAAATCTCCCTACACACCCTTATCTTTCCAGGCTAAGAGTCATTTTTCTCCACAAGTTGGACCTCAGGCTTTGAAAGGGAGCACTACTACAGCAGTCGTCTGTAGTTTTCTCTGAAACTCGAACTGTTTCTGTTTCTCCCTTCTGTAGAAATTGTCTTCCTCTGACTCACAACAGGAAAGGGAGACAAGCAATTGGACTGGGGAACAGGAGGGAGGATGTTGGCAGTTAATCATGAAGCAGGGAGAGATAGGTTTTTGTTGATTTTTCTGGCTACAACCCTCTCTGCAGGTGTCCTTTTTTTTTTTTTTTTTTTTTTTTTTTTCTTATCTGAACTATGCTACTACAAAACACAATGGATCTTCTTCTG